>QGSO01000183.1:90344-508298 GCA_011037825.1 Carya cathayensis
GGGGGTGGGTTGCTGCGGGTGGGGTGTGGTCGGGGTGGGTGTTACGCTACTTGCCTCGAGCACTTGCTCTTTGTTGTCTCAAAACGAAGTATATTTGTCGCAGGTGATAGACCTCCCTCCCTTCTCGATAGTGGGCAAAATCTCTCCCATAAAGCTCCCACCACCCCTTCAATGTCGAAGGTAGAGGGGAGATCTCCCACCACCCATGACATGTGGAACCGGGTTTTTAAAATTTTGTTTGAAGCTTTCTTTTTTCTTTCTATGGTTTGCTTTTTTAATGATTTCTTGTCTTTTTTCCTTCTCTCTCACACGTCCACCATATATATTGATACGTCAGTAAAGAACATTGATAGAAAATTAGGTGGAAGTCTCGAGTTTCAAAAGACGACAGAAAAACTGGATGATTGTGTTAATTGTGGTGTTACAAGAACGCATATATAAATATCTTCATGCAACTGGATGTTATTTTTACAGAAACTGAAGCATTGCTGATTCATATTTCCGTTGATGAAAGTGAACCACTAAATTTTTGGCAATACAAAAGAACAAAACATTTCGGCTTTTAATGTACATCCACAAACCTTGGTCACAATGCCACCAACCCAGAAAAATTTCTTGGATTTGTAAGTTGCAAAGACCAAGAAAATACAACAGAACCAGCCCCATTCCACTTAAACTGAAATCACAAAATTTCAGGGTTTGGCCTCTCATCAGAGAATCTAGGAAGTTGTACAATCGAGTTCACTCGGGTGACCCCTTCCAAACCTGACCAATTCTGATCTTCAGCTGCTACTGCTTCCTCATTTCCTTCGACCTCAACAGGTAGTCGTCCATAGGTATCATTTTCTTCTGATGATCTGACTGTGAAGTTCCTTTGCAAAGATGGCTCAGACTTCTGCCCATCATCAGATTCAATGGCATTACCGGAATGATTGCTCTGAAGAGTTGCAGAAGAAAAGTTTTGCTCATCATAATCAGATTCGGCATCCATTTTCCCATCCAAAAATAAGCAAACCACTGCACAGTCATCCATCTTTGAAGTTGGGTATTTTAGTTTCCATTCACGTGCGGCTGAGTCCACCAGGATCCTTGCAGCGGATGACCGGGTTGGAGCCATCGATACTATCTCAACCACCTCTTCATTGCTCAAGACATCCCATACCTGTAATAAAACCAAATCAGAACATTCAACAGGTAAAAAAAAAAAAAAAAACAAACAAACAAACAAACAAGTGCATTGATTTCAACAGTTAAAACAACACCCAACATTTATGTGATACAAGGCCTAAAAGATGAGAAACATAAAAATATTCACATAGTCGTGCATGTTTTTTCTCCAATAACCAACTTCAAATTTATGTAATTTAGAAAACTGTCTTAAATCCTCTGTGGTTCGACTTGATGCTGGTACATCTATCTATCCTGGCAACCTATCCTTGTGCATAACATATTTCACTTTTAAGGAGTCATCCAAGGATTAAATCCTTACCTCTACCATAGGGTATTCATAAGATTTTCTTGATAAATGAAAGGGTGACAAAGAATTTAAGCAGATTACACAATGCATGAAGAGGATTTGAGAACTTATTTTCCCAAGACTACAAATCATGGAAAAACAAAGATATGATCCAAAAGTTAATCATAAAAGAAATGCTAAAGCTACCAAGAAATATATAAAAAGGAAGTTTACAAACTCACAAAACTTAATGTGATACATCAGATCTACTACACAATAAAGAGTTTTATAACTTGGCATACCTCATCAAACCACGTCAATTTGCAAAGTAGTTTTTTGTAATTATCTTTCTAGGCCTAGCAGTTCTCTAGTCATAACAGTCAACTCTCAATTAAGGGTACCATGGCACACGGCACATGCCACAATTACATACCAGATCAAACCTGTTTGGGTACACAAACTAGGATACAAAAGTAAGGACTATCACTTGAAAGGTAGGTTTAGATCTCCTTTATTAAGATACCCCCACTAAGTTTAAACCTACATTTCAAGTGATAGTCCTTGCTTTCATGTGGGGATTGTAATCATCTTAGCAAGCAGCAACTGTTAATACATGCAAGGCTGTATGGCTTTCATGAGGGAGATTGGATTTATCCCAAATGTGACAATGTTAACTTTGGGGCTCCCTTTTTTTTTTCTTTTTCTTTTTTTTTTTCTTGTGACTCTTGATGAAGAAATTGAAAGATGCTTTTCAACACTTGAATAATGCATATATACAAGATGAAGAAGAAGGTAGTTCTGGTGCACAAAATCAAAAACACAAATCAATCAACCGACAAAGTAACTACTAGTACAACTAGTAGAGTAGAGGATGGGAGGGCATTGAGGATGGCCCAGTTCAATAAACATTTGGAGTCCGCATATTCTTTGAAAAGCAAAACAAAATTAAATAGATGCCAAGCTGCGAATTGTAAGGAAGATCATAAGAAGTTTGGCACATTGGCTTGGTGAAAGATTAACTCACTCAGATATCAAGTGCTTTCAAAAGTTGAATAAGATGCTCTTGCAATTCCAGGATCAATGTTTGCCTCTGGATTTGCATTTTAGTATGGCAGGCCGCACTCTTGATCCTTTTCATAGTAGTTTATCTCCGGTTTTAAAAAACTCAAAATATGTATATATCAATTTTTGTATATAAAACTTGTGGAGGAAGTTGCGAGTTCCTCACAACTCATGCTAGCACTATTGATGATGATTGAGGTGAGCATGCGTACATTATATATTTTTACAAGTCAATTGTTTCAAGAGAAATGAAGTTCTTCATCCGGAATTTTGTTATCCTTAGCCCTCCCAGTGTTTGGCCTTTGCCTATTTTTATGAATAAAATTTCTTGATTACCAATAAAAATTTTGTTATCCTTAGCCACATTAGCTAATGTGTCATATGTTAAGTGGCTCTTAATTTAAGTGGTTAACCTATGAAATCACTTAATGCATCACATCATTTGGGTGTGACTAATGATGATAAAATCAAGGATGAAGAGCCTTATTTTTCTTGTTTTAAATGTGTGAACATATCTTTGATGGACTTCAAGAAGTGAATTGGAGATCCTAAAACCAAAATTTGAGATGAAGTTTCCACTTTCGTTGTTGCATGCCTATATCATGAGTAACTTATACTCTGCTATAGAAGTTTTGTTTTGCAACTTAAATTGGTCAAATTTGGGGCATCAGACATAGTCTGTATATATCTATGGATGGATATTCATTGGGATTCTTCTTCTTCTTCTTCTTCTTCTTTCCTTTTTTCCTTGTTAGCAACATGTCGACTACATCAAACTGGGAGTTGTGCATGGATGACTTGAGGACTGTTGAGGGGATTGCGATTTGTGAAGGCAAAGTATACCATAGTCTTGTGCTTTCTTTTTGGTTTTATACTTTTGTTATGTTATAAACTTTCTGTTTGGCTTATATTAATATTTACTTTCGGTTGAATTCAAAATCTTTGTTGGGGTTGTAAAATTTTAATCTTACACTTTCTATTGGGTCCTTGGGTCTGCACTACCTAAGTTGGTTCTAATCTTGTAATATCTCTCCTTTTATAGCTGAGTCTGTGCATTTACGATTTATCTATAAATGGTGGTGCAATCAGTTTCATGGTTTTTTATTACAGCCCTTATGTCTACTTGAGTTCCTAATGGTTTTTGCTTCTTTTTAGGTTTTTGCTTTAATTTCTATTTTGTTGATTGAGCCCAAAAATTAAAACCATCTAAAGCCAAAACCTAAAGCCCAAAGTGACAAATCCCAAAAAACCAAACTGCACTGACACAAACCGATTTGAACTGGTTTGTATTTTTTTTTCAGGACCGAACCAAACTGACTACACCCACACACTCAACCACGTGTTAGCCTACCCATTCATAATACTAAAAGGCACTGGTGTTTAACCATTCAGTGCCCCAATCTTATAGGTATGCTTCTTCTTTTGAGGTCATAACTGATAACTAAAATGTGTCCAGCTCGATGATAATATGTTATAGCTCAGATCATTGTCAACTATGGTAACAGACTATGTATTATGAGAAATTTACATCTGAAATCATTATGCATTATGAGCAAAGACGTACATAAATCAACATAGTTTGAACATGATGCTTTATGAAACCATCCAACACATCTAGAGCATCAAACTACTCATTTTCAGATCACAGTCACTTGGGTCGCAAAAGCCATACATAAAATAAGGGTAAAGGAATAAAGTATGTAAGCATCAAAGAAGGGAACTAATCATACAATATGACCTGGTCAACTTGATAGTTATTTTCCAATGTGGCCAGTTCATTAGCCCAGAATTTGTCCATCCAACTATTTATGTTTGGTGAAATGTCACAGAAGGATTATTGCAGTTGCCTGAATGTTAATTTCTGGAAACCATTTCACACACCTGACAAAAATCTCTAATTTCCAGCAGATTATTAGTACAAAGAGTCATTATTAATGTTTTATTTTTTATTTCTTATGAATTGACATTGTAGGACTTGGTTCCCAGACATTGCAAAAGGGAGCCAGCAGTTCCTAGTTTCCACCATATAAAGGACTTAGAAATGGCAAATTATATATAGGTTTACCCTTGGCCATGGATTTTGCAAACCGGACAGCAATTGAATTAAGAATTTAAAATTAAGAAATTTGGTAAAAGAACATAAAAGAAAAAGAGAAAGGAAAGAACAAATGCACGGAACAGAGAATGAAAATTACCCCATCTGAAGCAAGAACAATGAACTGATCTCTCTCGGTGAGTATCCGGTGAGAGAATTCAGGAATAGAGATCACCCCATATTCCTTCAAACAGAAATCCCCAAATGCTCGGGCCATTGCTAATCCAGGTGCATCATCAAATGGCAACCATACCCTAGGCACTTCAGGTTCATCTTGCAAAGCAAAGACCCTACCCTTGCATCGTTTAATCCTTTCTGCCTCCCCTATAGGAATTTGAATCACACCAAAGAAGAATTAGGCACACAACAACCACGTACTTGAGAAAAAAGTAACATAATAGAATAATATAGGGCATACTTGGTAAATCAGGCTTTAAATCAACAGTCAACTGGACTGCCACCAAGGAATCATTGCTGTCCTTAGATCCCATAATTGCTCGAGAATCCCCAATATATCCCATAAAAAGATTTGACCCCTATGAATAGAAGCAAATAAGAAGAGTAAAAACTAGTGGAATAGGCACCAGCATGGGTAAGTGGATAGTGATTTCAGGTGTACCTGTTTCACTAAAGTCACAGCAGTGCTACCGCTACAAAAGCAGTCCAAATTTGGATGAGACCTCAGCTCTTTGTCCATAGCTTTGTATGACTTTAAGAAAGTTTCTCTCCATGTGGAAATCAATTTATCCTCCGGTGAGCAATCCTTCTCTGAATCTCCAGCATCTGATCGCTTGAGATTCCCTTTGAAACAAGTTGTATTTGATCCATTCTGTCTCGACTGACAAGAATGCAAGAACGATAATAGCTTTACAGGCAGGGCATCCCTCACTTTGCGTGCAACAAGATGGCCATGCGGACCATGTCCATCAAAGACACCACAAAATATCACATCTTCCGAGATGAAATCCTGCAGAAACTCAAATGCAGAATAAGAAACCAACCCACCAAGCATTATTAGATATCATTAACATTTGAAGGAGCAAAACTCACTTCCCATACAATCATGGCATCCTGGTTTATACCCTTGCGGCCCTGCTGCGTGAATATGCAAGACGTACGGCTCTTTCCATTCATAAAAATCCGACTTGGTATGGATGGTAAATGCTGCAGGCCAACAACATGATCAGAGAACGTTCTCCTCGTTCTCTTTTGCCCGCAAAAACAAGAGGGTGAGACTGTCTCTCCATTGCTCCTGCTACTGCAAGTACTTCGACTACTAGTTGAAACACAACCCCCCATTTCCTCAGCTCCAGAAAGATGGCTTTACATCAGATGTAATAAGCTGACAAGCTTTGCTTTGCCAGAACAGGTCTCACATGGAATTCTGAGATCATTAAGAATAGTCAAACAAGAGATAACGACCAGCCAAACACCAAAAGATTCCCACACGTCAGACCACAAGCCACTTTAAACCTCCTATGTTGAAAACCGGCCTCATTTTATCCTAGTCAAACGTGTAATTCGTTGGACGTTACAAGTATCTCGATGTTGAAATCAACTGAACAAAACAAGAAAATATTAGTTTATTGAATAGTTTAATCAAGAGTGTCACAAAACCAAGCAACGGCTGCAACGTTGGAAAATTCAACAACTCAAACAAATGGTATTAAAAAGCCTTCCATCCATGTGAACTACGAAAAACGAATATATACTTAAAAGGCTGTCTTCATCGTTTGTGCGCCACTAGTATTAAATATTAACACATAACAAGTTGCTATAATTCATAGCAGTTTAATACACAAATTCACTCCGTATCACAGGCATTGAGGCCATCGAAAATATATATATGGCCCACTTTATAAAACAGTTTCTTATCTTTTCATTAATAAGGAATCAAGGCCAATGGAATCTCAAAAGACAACAAAAACGCACAATCCAGAAGCCACTAGAGACTCCTTATTGTGAGAGTTAAGGTACAATTATCAACCTCTCTCACATAGGCACATGAAGAAAAATGCGTTTGCTACTAGTATCGCTTCCGAATAACTGAAGAACAAAAACAAGAAAAGCAATTATCCAGGCGATTCTCAAGAAATTCTACCTTTGCTGCTCAAAATATTAATAGCACCGACACAGATCCGCACAAAGAACAGAAACTTTGAGTTCCATGAAAACATTTCACAACAAATTCATATTTAAACTCCAATTCTCCGGTTAGCAGTTAATAAAATATAGGAAAGTACTTTTAAGTATATAATTTTTAATTAATTACATGGTTTTTTTTTCAAAACAAAAGTGATGGGTATGCGGGCAAATTTCAAAAAGAGAAAACCCATTAAAAAAACAAAAAAAAAATTACTACTCACAATACAAGTTTTTCTTTTTCTTTTTTTCCCTCTTTGTTCTCAGCAACCAAAGCGCAGTGGACTGGTCAGTGGAGACTTTTTTAACACAGAGAGAGAGAGAGAGAGAGAGAGAGAGAGAGAGTGAGCAAAAGCAAATTTTGAAATCCCACTAGAGAGAGAACCCGAAAGAGATAAAGGCAAAGACCGAAAAGCAGAAAAGGACGAAACAAAGTATAATTTTGTCAAAATAGTATCAAAGAACAAAACCAAGAAAGAGCATTAGAGATCTAAGTATATGTTTCTTAATTGTACCATTAAAAGAAATTATAAACAAAACTAGATACACAGTGCTAGTGTGCCGTTTGTTTAGCCAGAAAATGCTCAAGAAAACCCGGAAACAGAGAGTTAGAGATCAAGCTAATATCGCGTTAATTATTTTTAAAAGAATAACAAAATAAACAGAGAAACCAAAGATGACTGCTTTCCTGTTTTTGTATTGAGAAAATGTGAGGTACAAAAAAACAAAGAAATTCAAAACCTTAAAGTTTCTCCTAGAACCCGACTGCCTGAGCCGAAGTTTCACATTCGGTAAACTACAGCAGGAGAAAACATGAAATCCAAGACATTACTGATTTTGTGTTATTTTCCTCTGTTATTTTTCCCCCTCCACCAAACTACAACCCAAACGAAAATGAAAGAAACATAGAAGCAGTTGCTTGCACACGCAGATCTCTCATTACTAATGCCACTAAATAACCTTATGGGACTAGGTAGAAAACCTCAATCAATAAAATTAAGCAATCACACATATCAATAGAAGAAAGTACCTAAATATCAAAAAACATCGAAAGAGAAAATAAATCAAGGAAAGAGGAAACGAAGAGTGGAATGGCAGGAAGATGCATGCAAACTTTGAAAGAAAGAGGGATCTGGAAGAGAAAGATCGAGCGTAGTGCTAAAGTAAAACTGAAAAGTAGGAGTTTGGGCACTAGCAGCCGCAGGTTGGTTACCTGTGGTGTTTTGACAAGTTGAAACATAGGGATCAGAATGACAGGGGGACAGGGGCAAAGAGAGAGAGAGGAAAGAAGAGATGTGGGTTTGATTAGAAATATACGGGGCAGCTGGGGGTGGTGGAGGTAGTGGAGTGGAGCATTAATGGGAAAAGCAGGGCAGAAAGTGAAATACAGAGAGGGAGAGGGGAGAGAGATTTGGCCAGCAGTTACTGTGGGCATGAACAGCCGTGCACTCCCGGGAGAATTCAATGATATAATATCAACAAAGGAACCTGCCCACCGCCCTCTTCAAGGCGCGTCCTGCACTTGGTTTCTTGCTAACTATTTTATTTGTTAAAATTAAAATTTTATTTATTTATTAAAAAATTCTACGCGCAATCAAAGTTTTAAAAAAATTAAAACAAGTCTCTTCTTTAATTTTTTCTCTAGCTTTGCTTTGAGCAAATAGAGGTGGTGGTGAGTTTTTTCTTGTGTTCATTCGCTGAAGGTTGGCGTCTTTAGTTCCGTTCAATGGAAAGTCTACATACCATGTGGGGTAATATTCACTTGAATGAAGAGGAAGATGCTGCTATTGTCATTGACAATGCTGCATGTTCAAAGGTGCAACGAAAGGGTGATCGCAGTTTGATAGATAAAATTTGGAGTGATAGACAGTTGGGGAAGAAAGTGGTGGAGTCTACGTTGGCCAAGATTTGGAGCCCTAGTAAACCTACGGTTTTGAGGGAGATTGGTCAAAATACATTTATCTTGATCTTTGCTAATCGTGATGATAAACCAAGAGTAGAAAGTGGGAGGCCATATTTTTTTATGGTCAGTTGTTTGTCATTAATTCATTTGATGGCTCCACACCAGTCCAAGATCTGAAGTTTGATTTTGCGTCCTTTTGGATGCAGTTTCATAATCTCCCATCGTTGGGGATGAATAAAGAGTGGGGAAAAATTGGGTAGTACAATCGAAGTAGTAGAGGTTGATGAAGATGATGTAGGATGGGGTAGTAGTCTGAGAGTCAAAATTCTGTTATATTTGAAAAGACCTCTAGCTAGAGGAAGGACCTCGCACTGCATGGAGTAAAAATATGTTGCCATTTAAAGTATGAGAAACTTCCTCGTATTGTTTCACGTGTGGTAGAATTATTCATGAGAATGTAAGTTATCAGTTAGAGAAGAATTCATCACGTCAATTTGGAATCTAGCTGGGTGCAGAATCATCTACGAAGAAGAGGTGGGAGATCAAAAAGGAAAGTTCAACTGTACAAGGCAAGAGTCTATGAGCAAAACTGGATCAAAACATGGTGGCAGACGGTGATGGAACTGACCATGGTGGTGTAGGGAAGATGAACAGTAACGTATTCCTCTCATCAATGCATAGTGATGGTGGTATTAATGCTTACGGTTTTGCTGCTGATAAAGACAATATAAAAGGCAAAGCTATTACTGACTGTTATGATATGGAAGGTATCAATCAACTTGTAACAGAAAAAACAGATGTCTCACTCTTTGAAGGCAAGCTGGAGGGGCATGGAAGCTCAGATCCTGAAGTACCTGTTGGGCCCGCTGGTGGGCCTACTGTTTTACAAGATGGGATTGTTGTAGCTCCAGGTGGACACAATGGGCCTGCTTTGGTACAAAAAGGCCTTGATGGTGGGATAGAGAAGGAACATATTGCAGCCCATCCATTTCCTTTACAGCAGCAAGGGAGGAGTACTCGAAGTACACGGAAGAAAAATAGTAAGGATGATTACTCTGCCTTCTGTAACATTGGAGGGGTCATCAAACAAGAAACGATTAGGGGAAGAGCTATCTCTGGATACACCACATCTTTCTGCATCTAAGAAGGGTAAGCTTAACACTTTCCTTAATAATCAAGATTGTTGTATCAAGAAGGGTGGGCAAGAAAGAAGGGATAACCATACTTTGGGATCGACAGTGGTTGTTCAACAACCCTATCGGGATCATTGAGTTTCATAAGTTGGAACTCTCGTGGGCTTGGGAAACCACTGGGAGTTCAGGCCCTTTCTGACTTGGTCAAAAAGAAGTTCCTGAAATTTTGTTTCTCCAAGAGACAAAAATTACATGCACGAGTAATGGAAAGGTTAAAGTATAAGTTGGGGTTTCATAGTTGTTTAGCTATTAGTTGTAAAGGTAAGAGTGGATGTATTGCTCTTTACTGGAAGAAGCAATTCAATGTGGAAATTCAGACTTGTTCTAAGTTCCACATTCACGATAAAGTTACTAAGGAAGATGAGAATGTTGATCCATGTTGGTTAATTGGCTTTTATGGTCATCCAGATGTGAGTAAGAGACATGAGTCGTGGACTTTACTGAGGTCATTACAAGTACCTAGTGATACAGGATGGTTGCTTTTGGGATACTTTAATGAGATTATAAGCAATGCTAAAAAGAGTGGAGGAAGAGATAGACCAGATAGACAATTGAAGGCATTTAGAGATGTTATTGAAGAGTGTCAATTACATTATTTGGGTTTTAATGGTAATCCTTTTACTTGGTGTAACAGAAGAGAAATGGGATACTGCATTAGTGAAAGACTGGACAGATTCTTAATAAATCTAAAGTGACATTCTTGTTATCCAACAGCTTATGTGAATCATGGTGTCATTGCTTATTCTGATCATGTGCCTATAATTTTGAAGTTAACTGAAGGGATTAAGTAGGTTCCACGATAGAAATTATTTAGATTTGAAGCAATGTAGGTTGATGCTGATGACTGCAAACAGGTTATCCAAGAAGCTTGGAGGGGCATTGAAGGAATGAAAGAATTGAGAACTGTGATGAGGAAAATAGAATATTGTGGTGAGAAGCTTACAATGTGGAATAAAACTAGCTTTGGACATGTGCAGAGAAGTTTAAGCAAGGCAAAAGAACAGCTTCATATTGCACATCAGGCAAATTCTTTATCTCAAGACAAGAAGAAGATTCAAGATGCTAGAAATGAGGTTCAAAAGTGGTTAGCGAGAAGTGAAGTAATGTGGAGGCAGAGATCCAAGGCTTTGTGGCTAGCTGTGGGTGATAAAAAAATTCAAGGTTTTTCCATCATAAGGCAACACAGAGAAAGAATAAGAATTGGATCAAAGGGGTGAAAGATTCGAATGGAATTTGGCAGGCTAATGAAGTCAGAGATGCAACCATCCTTGATTACTTTAATACTCTCTATAAAGCTGCTGATGATATTGGAAGTATGCATTTTTTGCAAGGTTTGCCAGGCAGATTAACAACTGACATGGTGGAGCAGATGGACATGCCTTTTATAGAAGAAGAGGTGAAGAAGTCTTAAAATGAGATGCACTCAACAAAGGCACCTAGACTAGATGGTATGGTTTCTCTTTTTTTAATCAAAAATTATGGTCTGTGGTTGGTAAAGATGTCACTGATTCAGTTCTACATGCTTTGAATAATGGTCAATTCCCATCTGACATTAATCACATTTTTGTCACTTTGATACCAAAGAAAAAGAAGCCTGAGCTAGTGTCTAATTATAGGTCAATCAGCCTTTGTAATGTGATCTATAAGTTGATTTCAAATATTCTAGCTAATAGTCTGAAGATGATTTTATCTGCTATTATTTCACATTCACAAATAGCTTTTGTTCCTGGTAGATTAATAACTGATAATGTGTTAGTTGCATATGAGGTGGTTCATTTTCTAAGAAGGAAGAGAGGAGGAAAGGATGGCTTTATGTCCCTGAAGTTGGATATGAGTAAGGCATATGATAGAATAGAGTGGAGATTTCTGCAGAAAGTGATGGAACGGATGGGATTCAGTGAAAAATGGGTGCAACTAGTGATGTTTTGTGTTCAGTCAGTTTCTTTTTCTATTCTTATGAATTGAGAGCCTAAGGGACCTATATTTCCATCTCGTGGATTAAGACAAGGGGATCCAATTTTCTGCTATCTTTTTCTTCTATGTACTGAAGGTCTCATACTTTTGTTGGACCAGGCTAATAAACATCACCATTAAGAGGAGATTCCAGTTTACAGAGGGGCTCCTAATTAAATCATCTGTTGTTTGTAGATGATGTTGTTCTTTTCTGTAGAGCAAATTTGTAAACTTGCTTAAATCTACAACACAAGCTGGATATCTATGAGAAAGCTTCTGGTCAGAAGATTAATCATGAGAAAACATCAATGGTGTTTAGTTAGAATGTACACCAGTCTCAACAGGAGGAGATTATGCAGTTTTGGGGAGTACAACAGTTCCAGCAATATGACAAGTATCTGGGTTTGCCACCAATGGTTCGAAGAGGTAAATATCAAGCCTTCTCATCTTTAAAGCATCGAGTTTGGGCCAAAATGCAAGGTTGGAAGGAAAAGCTACTATCTCTCCGGGGGGGGGGGAAGGAAGTTTTGATAAAAGCTGTGGCACTATCTATACCCACATACACTATGAGTTGTTTAAGCTACCAAAATCCTTGTGTTATGAATTGGAAGGTTTGATGGCCAGGTTTTGGTGGGGGCAAAAAACTGACGAAAGAAAGATATGTTGGATTAGCTAGAAGAAAATGTGTGAGTCAAAGCAAAGTGTTGGATTGGGTTTCAAAAACTTGCAGATTTTTAATATGGCCATCTTAGCAAAGCAAGGATGGAGGATCATGACAGATGAGTCCTCTCTACTTCATCGGATTTTTAAAGCTAGATACTTCCCTACATCTAGTTTTAAAGACTCTAAGTTAGGTGGTGCCCCCTCTTTTGTTTGAAGAGGCATCTGGGAAGCTAAAGCAAGTTTACTTAATGGCTGAAAGTGGCATGTTGGGAATGGTATGTCTATTAATATTTGGACTAATTATTGGCTTCCAAACCACAAGTTGGTTCCTGTCCCTACTGCAGCTTCTGAGAAGGGAATTCTATGGCTTCTTTGATGATGAATAATACTAGAGGATGGGATATGGAGAAGGTAAGAGGTTTGTTACCAGCGAGGGAGGCCAATGAGGTGCTTTCTATCAGATTGCCCTCTAAGAATATACATGATATATTGGTATGGGAGCATGAGAAAAGTGGAAAGTATAGTGTTAACAGTGCCTATAATTTTTTCCTCTCTATGGAAACAAATAGACAGAGGGCTGAGAGTTCAAGTGCTATAGAACAAAAACTATTATGGAAGAAGTTATGGAAATTAAATATATCTCATCGAGTTAAAGTTTTTGCTTGGAGGGTATGTAACAATATTCTTCCTACACTGCATAATATTAAAGCTCAAAAGGTTATTGAGAATGCAAGCTGTCATTGGTGTCAAAAAGAAGATGAGGACTTGAACCATTAATTGATTTATTGCCCTCTAATTAGGGATAGTTGGATTCAGTTTTTTCCTTCCATAACAGACTCAACTTTCAAGGTGGATTCATTACAATTAGTTCATTCAGTTATAAGAAGAAAAAAGGCAGGGGAGTTAGAAAAGCTATTTCTGATGGCTTGGGGATTATGGTATTGGCGAAATCAAAAGATGTATGACAACAAAATATTGACATCAGGTCAAGTCATAGAACATGCTTTGACTTTACATCAGGAGTATAATGCAGCGACAGAGTCATAAAAGCAAAAGCAGAAATACAATTGTTGTTGGAAGCTGCCTCCTGCCGGTGTTTTAAAGCTTAATGTGGATGGAGCTACCTTTAGTGATCAATGTAGATCTAGTCTTGATGTGGTATTAAGAGATGACAAAGATCAAGTGACTTTTACTGCTAGTAAACCAAAAAATGCCCCTACTGATCCAATGAAGATAAAATTACTTGTTATTATCTTGCGAGGGATACAATTGTGTATTCCTTTAGGTATTGTTAAGCTCCAAATTGAAAGTAATGCACTTCTTGTAGTTGAAGAACTGAAAAAGCATGGAGGATCATCAACTCTGTGGAGTGCCCTTGTTCAAGTAATCAAAGCTCTTCTAAACAGCCATCCTAATTGGTCAGTTCAACATAGAGGTTGTGAATCAAATGGTGTAGCACAAGCTTTAGCTAAATTTGGATGCCATCTTGATAATATAGCCCTTTGGTGGGATTCTATTCTAGAATGTATATCCCAAGCTATTTGAGTTTATTCATCTTTGTAATGCTTCTATTATGAATAAAGATGTTTATTTGCTATATAAAAAAAAAAAATTCTATATGCAATTACTTTTGTATACTTTCTACACACTCTTATAATATGATTGGATGTGTCGCTTTTTTAATATAAAATAGATGTTTTGGCCAATCACATCAGTAGAGTATATAAAAAGTACATAAAAGTGACTGTATATAACAGAACTCATTAAATATTAAAAATATAATAATAAAATAGATGATAAATAGTATTGAATATAAAATGAAATGAAATGAGTTAGCCAATTAAAGGCTGAAGAGGTTGATTGACATTTAAAAAAAAAAAATTGACATACGGCAAGTATGAGTTGGTTACTCTAAAGAATGAAAAAGGTCCCTATAAAGAAGGATGTTGCTACAAACATGGAAGGTCCCTATAAAAGTATTGGCACTGGTTTATATATGTGCATATATAAAATCACCTCTTTTAGATATTGACTTTGCCATTCAGGTAAAATTTTCACATTGGATTATGTATTTTTTAGTCAAAATAATATTATTTTATTACTTATAATTTTTTGCTTTTCTACCTTATATATATATATATATATATATTTTGCAATTAGCATCCACTACAAATTCCATTATTTAACCTATACTCAAAAACATCAATTTCATGTATCCAAATTTACCAATTTCATATATCAAAATAACCAAATTTATATATACACCAAAAATGAATCATGTGTGCTAAAAAATAGTTTATCTTAACATGTGCTTAATATTACCAACAAATATTAACTTGTGCTTAAAAACAATTTGTACCATCAACTTAATACAAATTTCGTGCATCAAAATCAACTTAATATAAGTTCCAAAAATTTGATTTTGATACAAATTCATACACTTAATACAAATTTCCAGCACCAAAACTAATACCAAGCAATCAAAACAAACAGCAACTCCCCCAAAATGGAATACAAGCAGTCTAGAATACAAGTAGCAGAAACCAATACTATACAATCAAAACAAGCAGCAGCTCCACCCTTCTTTCCAGCACCAATACCAAGCAGCAACTCCACCAGCATGCAGCAACTACAAGTCCTCTGGCAGCTCCACTACTAGCAATCAGCAACAAAAACCAACAACCACCAATAACAAAATTAACCCAATCGAAACCATCCACCAACAAAATACAATTCCATCAAGAGGTATAAAAAATTATTTCCATTTGATAGCAACTAGTAGTACAACAATATCCAAAACATGTCACCACATAGTTAAAACAAATTTATCAAAAACTACACAAAATCCAAGTATACAACTATGTGGGAAATATGGACTCATTCCTTTGTTCCTCAATGATTTCCATTTGAAGATTATGGAAATACTCTTAATGCACGAAATTCATGGAATCAATATCCAATTTCATAATTTCCATATTAGTTTTTCTCTTCTTGAGAGTTACTAATTAAAATCTTTCTTCTTGTTCTTGAGTCTTAATTTCTATTTCAAGTTTTCTCTTCTTAACAAGTAGGAAATCAGATCTGTCATTGTCAAATTTCATTATTATTCTTTTCTCTCCAACATACCAGTTTTCCTATCATCTTTCATTGGCCTTATGGCCTCATTAAATTCATTATCTTGTTTTTCCTTACCTTTTCTTTGTTTCTCTCTTTCTTTTTCAGCCTTTTTGCTCGACGGTCTCTCATAATTCACGGACACATTTTTCATATATTCCCTTAATCATATGGAGTTTGGAGTAATACCTAAACGTAAGACATTTTCTTTTCTTCTTATGCTCTCCATGTGTGCTTGTCATTTTGGTTGGTGCCTCAAAAGATTTCAACAATGATCCATATTGAAGTTGGTTTATGGGTTTCTTGGTACAAAAATTTTGCCTTATCAATATACAAAATAGTGGAACCATCGGTGGAACAAATACTTAATAATTAGAATAATAAAACATTGAAAAAACCATTATACCTTGTCTAGCTCGGTCACACCACTTGGATGCATTCCTTCAACTTGGGCCATTGAACCACAAAATTTATTGACACATTTTTGAATGGTTGACCATCGATTGGTCAAAGAGGATACATATCGTTCTTGACCATTAAGTTTTTTATAGGTGAGTAGTAATCACAAATTCTATTCCACAATTGTGTGGAGGTTTGGTCAGTCCCCTGTATAAAATCTATACTAAAGTTAAGTCAAGTGGAAATGAGGAGAGTATCTTACTGACCCACCCAATTGGGATTTTTGTTTAGGTACCATTAAGTTTTTTATAGGGTTGTGTTGCTTGGACATCAACATTTGCAATATCTATAGGGGATTGTTAATATCACCCTTACCACTTTCCAATAGTGTGGTGAAAAATGGATCCTCATCAATTAAACTTTTCATCCTTCAACAAAATATTGAAGGACAAAATGTTACTAAAACAACACATTAAAACAACACCTTTGTATTGAAGAACAAAGTGTTCACCCTTCAACAGTATCAATTAATGTACTCATGGTCATATTGACAATTGAAACATCACCTTTGTATTGAAGGACAAAGGGGTCATCCTTTAACATTATCAATTAATGTACTTATAGTCATATTGGTCATTAAAATAACACATTATAACAGAGGATTAGCAAAACCAATGGCAAATTACAATCAAACATCTTCAAAACAACAACTGAAAAACTCTCAAGATTAAAAGTAGTTTCCTAACAGAAACTCTAAGCCAATTAAAACAGGCCCCACAATTGTGATGTTAAGCATTGTGATGATACACCAAACATTATGATGATACACCAAACATTATGATGATACATGTAAATTCTATCTAAAATCACATGCTAATTAGATAACAGTAGCATAGTGATTATACCAAACATTTCTGATGACAAAATTCATGCTAATTACACCAAACTGTTGAACCCAAAATTTCAAGTTTTATGTAATTATATATCTACACATGGATTTTGATGATAACAAATCAATTCAAAAATAAAGGAGTTTCAAACTCAAGTTATCTACACAATGGAGTCAAGCACATCAAGGACCCAAGCATGAGCAAGAAGGAAACAAATTCACATTAAAACTCATAGAGTAATGTTGTAAATCTTTTAAAAATTCAAAATAAGGATTAAGGATCAAAATTAATATTTTATCATAAAGCATTAAAATACATTTTCTACATGTGCATGAATATTTTGAAAATTAAATTTAAAAATTTTGAAAGATGATTGATTGTCATCTTTCACATGTGCATGACATGATTAAAAGTTTAAATTTTGAAAATATTAAAAATGATTGATTGTCATCTTTCACATGTACATGCTTTATTTGAATATTTTCAAAAGTGATTAATACTCTTTTTGACTTATGTAAAATGTATATGATTTTGTTTGAAATTTTTGAAGATATTAAAGATGATTGATTGTCATCTTTCACATGTGTATGCTTTATTTGAATATTTTTAAAAGTGATTGATGCTCTTTTTGACTTATGCAAAAGGTAGATAATTTTGTTTGAAAAATTTGAAAAGTAAAGTGTACTTCTTTTGTCATATGCGAAAAGTAAAAAGATTTGATTTGAAATTTTTGAAAGGTGATTGATATTGTCTTTGACAAATGAAAAAGAAAAAAATTTTATTTGAATATTTTAAAAAGTGAATAATGTTGTCTTTGACATGTGAATTTTTTTAAATTTGAATATGAAGTCTCATATGCCTATAAATAGATCATTTGAGAGCTTCAAATTTACAACACCAAGAGCATACAACATTCATTCAAAATTTTCATTCTCTCTTCTCTAAACATTGAGCCTTAACCCTTATTCATTCTAAGAGATATATAATTTACACTGTATTGTTCTTATTTCACTCATTGAGGAGTGTTATCTGATAATCTACTCACTATCATCTCTTATATAAGTAAAAGGGTATGTATAACCCTTGTGCGTATAGAAAGTGTTTTACACATGGAATAGTTGAATCACCACGTGTAAGGTGATTGTAAGTGTAGATGGTGTTCTACACGGATCCTTTGTAGCGGTATTGTTCAAATGTGTAATAAGTTTCTATTTTTACCTGAAGGAAGTTGAATAGTGAATTTGAGGATCCTCAAGGGGTAGCTTGAGGCGAGGACATAGGCAGTATGACTGAATTTCGTTAACCTACTGAGTTTGTTTCTCTCTTACCCTTACTCTTTATATTTATTGATATTTCGTATTTTGTTTATATTTTATATTGTGTATTTGATTTATAATTATTTATTTTTAAATACAACCCAATTCACCCCCCTCTTATGTTAGTCATCTGGGCAACAAATTGTATCAGAGCAAGGGTTCTGTTATAAGATTGACTATCTTTTGAGTTAAGATCTTATGACTAACATTGCAGTTTCATTTGGTGAAGGTCAATCTAGCAGTCGGCCTATACTCTTTTGTGAAGACAATTACTCATTCTGGAAAATTAGAATGAGAATATTCCTTTAAACTCAAGATCGAGAAATCTAGAAATGCATTGTAAATGGATCTTGTATTCCAACAAAAGTGGTTGATGGAGTAAATGTCAAAAAGGAAGAACAAGAGTTTGATTGTGAAGATGATAAACTTTATACATTGAATTTATTATATAATACTCTCAATGGAAATGAGTTTAATAAAATAATGACTTGCGCTACGGCAAAGGAAATTTGGGATAACTTAGAAGTTACTTATGAAGGAATTTCGCAAGTTAATGAATCAAAAATTTATATTCTTACTCATAAATATGAAATGTTTAAGATGAATGATGATGAATCTATTTCTAGTATGTACACTCGTTTTAGTAACATCATAAACAGCTTGACAGCTCTTGGCAAAATTTATTCTAAGGTAGAGATAATAAGAAAAATTCTCAACTTTCTACCAAAACGCTAGGAATCAAAAGTGACAGCGATTCTTGAAGCTAGAGACCTCAAGAAGCTCGAAATGAATGAACTTATCGGGTCACTTATCACTCATGAGTACACATTGAAAAGAGGAGAAGAGAAAGAAAAGCCAAAGAAGAGCTTAGCACTTAAAACTGTTCCTCGTGAAAGTGAAAGTGATGAAGATGAGGAAAATGACGACAAAGATGAAGAAATTGCGATGATAACAAGAAGAATTAAGAGGTTCTTAAAGAAAAATAAAGTTCATCCGAGGAAATTCTTCAAAAAGTTTTTTAAGAAAGATTTAGGTAAAAATGACTCTTTAATTTATTATAAATGCAATAAGCCTAGACATATCAAGCCAAATTGTGCTCTGCTAAAGAAAGATCGAAACAATGGCAAAAAATCAATGAAAACTACATGGGATGATGATTCAAGTAGCTTAGATAGTGAAGCAAGCAATGAAGAATCAGCAAATTTTTGTTTTATGGCTAAAAATGACATTGAGGTAACAAAATTTTGATAATATTAAAGATCCTTCATATGAAAAATTGATGTTTTAACAAACAAAACTGATGTTTTAAGATCTCCATTTTGAAAGTTTGGGAGTTATGTCAATCAGGATACATGCTTTTGGCTAGCTAAACCTATTACTTATTATGAATTTGTTATTATCTCAATATGTGAGTTTATAAATAAGTTTTTTTTATCATAAGAGGAAAAAATTATTATTATTATTATTTTGATGATAAGAGGAAATTGTTATTGTATGCAACAAACTGTATTAAGTATATGATCTTTATTAAAAACATTATTAATCAAACTTTTAACTATTATGAATATATTAAAAATTATATGTGACATGTTACGTATTTAAGAAAAGTATAAAAACATAAAGAAAGTATAAAAAAAAAATAGAAAATCAATTCGAAAAGCCATAATCATTTAAATTTACAGTAATCCTTTTTGTAATATTTTATACAACTTTATTTTAAAATGAGGATAGTTATATAAAGTGAGATTACTTTTATAAGTTATCCTATAAAAATTCTCTTTGTTTAAAATATAGTTTTATAACGATAGGGTTGAAAAAATGGTTATACTTGTATTATTTTTCATAACACAATAAAACATCTTAACAAATATAGTTTACGTTAGGATGTTTTATTATGTTTTATTAGTTTTTATGGAATTTTATTTTCTTTTTCAATTTTAAAATATGTTACTTTTTAGTTTTGATTTTTTATTATTTTTTAGTTTTTAAATATTCTGACTGTTTAAAATATTTTTTAGTTTAAATAAATTAGTTTATGATTTTAGTTTTGTATCTGTGATACTTTTATACGTTTCCTTAAGAGTATAAAACCCAAAATGATATAAACTAATTTTAGAGTATAAAAGCCAACTAATCCGCAGGCACACACGCGCTGGTGGAGAGGTGGGAGTGGTACAGCTGGAGATTCAAAGACAGAAAAGCACGCCAAACTGACACATGCTTCGGGTAACGTGACGTGGCGCTCTGACCTTAATTAATTTTGATTAATTAACTAATTAAATTTTTTTACTTTTCATTTATTTATAAATGATGCTTATGTTATACGGTATATCTTATATATTTTATTTTTATTTTTTATTTTTATTAAATTAATTAATTTATTTTAATTATTATTCATATACTACATATTTATTTAAAAAAATAAAAATAAAATAAAATAAATAAAACGTATGATGCGTGCAAATAATAAATAAAATTATATATATAGTTTTATTTATGGACTGGTTACATGTGGGCCATGTTGAGGATAATGACTACTCTAATGTCCCATAGCTCCTTTCAAACATGCCTCTATGCAATAATCATTGATCACCCATGCACCCTGTACTTATTTTATTAGATGCAATCATTTTATTAGATGAAATTTTACAAGAAAATTCTGCCATTTTCACTGCATAATTAAGATGTCATTTGCCTTTGTCTTTTATCCACTTTCTGGGATCCATGGGTGTAATGTCATCTTCTTCAATGAGAAGAACTCCCCTCAATTCCTATTCAAAAAATTACAGACAATTTCAGAGGCAGTCAGTGTGGTGAATCCTACTTTTGGAGAATATTAGGAAAAAAATGTTTAATACCATGATCTAAATCAACTGGCCCACTTCAAAAATATGTATACCAATTAAGAAGTAGAGTTGTGAAAATAACAAGTCATATGAGACCTTCAATGCCATATCATGTTAGCACTTATTGTGTTGTCCACAAAGGAATATTGCAACCTACACCAACTTTAATTTTAAGGAAAAGGATATTCTCACCGAGATGCCGACAAATCTATCGATTTTATTTTTTTCTTAAGAGTCAAGAAAGCGTTTTTAATGAGTTTATGAATTTTTTAAAAATATTTAAATTAGTTTAAAAAATATTGAGAAAAAACTACTATTTATACTATAGATACAATACAATGATCACCTAGTCACCTTTCTCGATAGCCCTAATATTGTTCTTAATTTAATGCCTAATGCCAACTCAAGTTCAACATGTTGGTCATAAAATTAATTAATTGGGAAATGGGTAGCTGTTGCTTCATGATTGTATTCTCATGTGAAAGGGGAAGCTTCGTGGGCATGTATGGAATTCTGTGACTAGGAAATTTCCAGTGAGAATATTGCATCAGTTTAAACATTAAATATGGGCATAGGGTTGAAGTTTCCGAGAACCACACAAATGATGTGATTTAAGTAGTAGCCTTTCCTCTGCTTTTTTATTATATATATATATGTGCGCGCGCGCGCGCGTGTCCGTTCTTATTCGTAGCCAATATTTAGGTCCGACTGTAAAAAAAAACCTATAGACTAATAGAGTGGTTCTCTTCCCAAATAATTGGTGAAAATTGAAATTCATGTCTACCTAACTTTTAGTAAAATAGTAATATTACATATAGTCGTAAAGTGTGCAAGTTAGGAGAAAGCATCGGTCGGTCCGGATCGAATAAACCAATCAGACTATCCATTTTTGGATCGAATCGGACTGAATTGGTTCTGTCTGGTCCAATCCAAAAATGATAGGACTGAATTCATTCGGTCCAATCCCCGGTCTAGGGATTTTTCATCCTGGACCGAACCGAATGAAAAATTAAAAAAAAATTATTTATATAAATAATTGTATAAAGTAATTATATATATCACAATATTACATAAGTATTATATTCTTTAATGTATAACTATAATATATAGTACTAGTATATATTAATATATTAACATATTATAAGAGTTGTAGTATAAATTATAGTATATGTATAAATTTATAATAGTATTAGTATAGTTAACTTAATATGTTCGTATTAAATCACTATAACTACATAGAGTATTATTTATATAGTATTTAATATAACTACATAGAGTATTAGTATAACTATATAGAGTATTAGTAATAAGAGTATTACTATTATTTAATATAGTATTACATAGTGTCATAGAGTATTAATAAATGTGTGGGATTTGAAGAGATATAGTAATACTAATATATTACATATAGTATTACTATTATTATATATAGTTATTAGCTATAGTATTAGTACTACTGTATTATTAGTTAAAGTAAATAAGTTAATAACTATTACTAATTTACTATATACTAATAGACTAATAATATTAGTGTATTACTAATATATATATATATATATAATAGTATACTATATGTATATATATTAAATATATCACAATATAATTACATAAATATTAAACAAAATTCTTTTGGACAAAAAAAATAAATAATTAAAATAATTAAATTTTTTTTAAAAAGAAGTCTAGGGTGGACCGAACAGACCGACCATACTTGATCGTCCTAAATGGGACCGGACCGGACAGGTCTTTAAGGAGTTTGGTCCGGTCCAAGGTGGGAAAATCCTGACCGAATAGGTTGGTTTGGTCTGCAAAACCTCTTCGGACCGGACCGAACTCCCCCTTAACGCAAGCGTCGTACAATTACTTTTAAAAAGAGTGAAATCTACTATTAAAAAATTAATTTTTTTATGTGGATCCAATATTTATTCACTTTTTTCAAAATGATTACACGACACTTACGCACTTATGACTGCAAATATCATTTCTCTTAGCAAAAAAGCAATGACACTTTCTAAATGGAATTAATACGGCTAGTTTTAACAGTAATCCTTCATAATTGAATTTTACAAAGAGAGAAAACACCATTACAGTTTTGAGAGAAACTCCCATTTTATTTGGAAGTGAGAAAAACAAAATGGGATTCTTTGAGCATTTTGGATTGAGTTTGGCATCTTTTATTTGTTGTGTTTCGTATCTTGGGCAACTCGACAGTTCCTCTCGATGACCTGCCAGATCCACTAAGATGAAGGCTCGAGGTGGTATGAGATACATCCGATACCTAAGTTAGAATAATCTTTTTGTGAGAAGTGCACTAGAAGAAGATATTCAAGAGAGTGAGTATGTGCAAAGATCAAAACTTAAGATCCCTTTACCTGAGCCCAGGTGTGCCTATATACCTGGTCGTGGTGGTCCTTGCTCACTGCAAGCAGATCGTAAAAGGGCCTATTGAGCGCAGCACTAGTGGTAAGATTTTCCTATGTCATGTCAATTGTCGTCTTGCCATATTTTACATAGGTCACTCTTTCTTTTCCCGTTTGTCTCTTGTGGCAAGTGAGGGGGAGGGGCGCACATTATTGCGATTATAGAAGTGAGTGGATGTCTAGTTCTGACATTGCGTATTGGTTCCTTCAGCCTTTTAATGTGGCGTGCCCCTTGTTTGGTAGTATGGGATGTGGTTCGAGTAGGTGACGTGACTAGTCACCACATCTGATGGGCCCTCCTTCCTTCCCAATTTCTGTGTTGGGGCTACCCATTGCTGGCTTGGGCCCTGAGGGGACTGAACCCTATGCAGCTCAAGGTGGGAAATAAATCCCCTCTCAATACGGTGAATTTCCATTGAACATCTGTGGTGAGAATTCAAAAACTGTTTGTCATGAACAACGTGAGTTGCTTAACCGTTACAACGAGTTATAACCACGTTGCTAGTGTCAGTTATCGTTGCCACGCATGAGGAGGGGGTTTATCTTTCACCCGATTACAAATTGGTCTACGTCCTCCGCACGTACGTTTCTTTCTGTTCTGTGCCCAGGGTGTGCGCAAAGGTTTATTTTCCCCATCATTATGCACAGCGAGGATCTCGGTCTTTGCTTCAAACGTTTCCCCTTTTACAATGCTTGTCACTTCCTGCGTTGGGAAACCCAACTGATACATGCATCTATTTAAACCCAATTACCTCGTTGTTGTCACTTTCCCACTATTTCTTCTCTGTGTGCCCCTTCCTTGTGTGCTCTTGCTCTCCTAACCTTTTTCTTTGAGTTCCTTCCTTCCTCGCTATTAGCCGTTTCTAGCTTCTGCCTTTCGCTTACCTCAGATGACTCCCAAGAATGTCCCTTGCCTTGGCCCCAAGAAGGACCACTTTTTCTGCTCCAAGGGGACTTTTGGTGACCTTAAAGACGTGGCAAAACCAATCTTTGGAGAGAATTCACTGTTCTTTGAGGGTCAGAACTAGGAGTCGATAGCCTTTCCTGCTGACCTTTGTGCACTAAGGGGAATGCTTAGCATTCCCAATTTAATAGTTTTGGAAGTCCAAGGCCGCTGTAACATGGTTGTCGCCGACGATAGTTTGGGGACGAAGGTGACCCTTTCCCCTTTAATGTTCTTTAACGAGCTACAACCATCCTTCTGCCTCCCCATTCAAGATGTTTTGGACTACCTTCGCTTGGCTCCCACCCAACTTCACCCAAATGCCTGGCAACTTTTGGTTTTAAGTTGCGTGATTTATCACATGGTGGTATGCAGTGGGACTAAGGAATACCCCGACCTCACTGCTAGGGAGTTCCTTTTCATTTACAGGGTATTGCACCTTGAAGGTAACTTGTGCAACTTTAATACGTGTGGCTGGAAGCAAATTGCTAGCCTGGAGAAGCGCTATTCCCAAATCAAGGATTGGACTAAGCGCTTTTTCTTTGTGTCGGGCTCGAGCTAGGAGTATCCCAAGGGGGAAGCCGTTCACCAAGAATTCCATATTCGGGCTATCTAGGAGGGCATCTCGGATTACAAGACAATATCCATCGCTTTGTTTAAGTGGGATAAGGCCAGGTTGGAGGTCGTCTTGTCCTGGATCAAGGCCCATCCCAATGACTCTATGTCATACGCTATGCTGGCTGATGCTAACATTTGTCGCCACGTTTCTGCACTGAACTGCTCCTACATCCTAGGCCAGCACTTCTTGAGAGCGCCCCCTGCTTCCCAGAACAAGAAGAGGCCTCCTAGTCCTCCTGTAGCTGGTGGCGGGGGGAGGAGACCTTGTGTAACTTGTGATACCATCAGGGCGTCTTCGAGGACTGAGAAGGAGGCTTTCAGACACGAGATCCCAGTCCTATGCCCAAAGGCGTCAAGTAGTAGGATTGTGGCGACTCGTCCTCTGGCTGTTTTGGGGCTCCTCCTATTTCCACCCCACTGACCTTTCAAGTATCGGTGGCTCAAGCATGTGTCAAAGTTGCTAACCCATTAAGTGCTCTCGAGGATGAATCAAATGATGATGAGGCTAGCCTTTGGATGGCCATCTTTGAGGCATTTCTTAACCCTGCCTCAAGAGGGTCTCTTGCGTCAATGGTGCCTTTTGAAGATGTCGTTGAGCCACCTAGGCTGATTTTCATAGAGTTCTTGATTGACACCTCCACCGCCACAGCTTCCACTGTGGCGGCTGTGAGCCCTACCCTTCAGCTAGACCTTCAAGCCTGAGATTGCCTCATTTTTCACCCAAGAAGAGCCACACTTGAGGCCCCACTCACTCAAGAAAGGTAGGCCTTCACTCCAGAGCAAGAGATGGCGCAAGGATCCCCTTACTTGTGGGGATCTTTTGGCGATCAAAACTAGCGATCTGAGGGAGAGGGGGTTAACGGGTCATCAGAACCTACCTTTGTGGAGAAAACAACCCCTTAGGGTGTCTGAGGAGGCATTGGAGCCCAAGCATGCTCCAGGTGGAGGGTAGGCCGCTATGGGAGGTTCTAGTGGTGCCAACCCTTCCTGGGCATCCACCCTGCTGGTCCTCAACCCTTCCTGGCAATTGGATGGAATTGCCCATCGGTGCCCCGTAGGGATGGCCACCCTAGGAGAACGTGCCCTGGTTTTGAAGTGGTGCGAGCTGAGACAATTGAACGTGAGGCCTAAAAGCTAAAGGGACTATTTTCGCAGGTATTTGCGTAGGACTTAGTCTGAATTTTCCTGGTTGGTTTCTCTTTGATTTTGTTCTTAAAATTGCATGTTTCTAAGCGAGCTGACTAGTTGGCCTCCTTGATCATGGAGGAATGAGGGGAGCTTAAGGAAGAGGTTCGACGCTTAGGTCTCTCGTCTGCCTTGCCTACCTGGAAGTCCGTGAGGGGAAACAAGAGGCAGAGGAAACTTCTCATGAGAAAGAAGTCGTGGTGGAGAATATAGCTGAGTTGTAGGCTAGATGCAAGCCTCGAAAGCACAAGTTGGCAAAATTTTTCCGGTATGTGGCCTTCCCCACAGATGACTTGGCCAAGTCACAAGGCGAGGCAGGAGATTCTGACCTAGAGGCCAAGCACTTGGAGGCAGAAAGGGACTGGTTTCGGAACCAGCTGGACCAACGCGAAGGGGAGCTAGAGAAAGCCATGGGATCTCTCAACTTCCTTCGCAAGGACAAGGCAAGATTGGTCGAGCAACATAACACGGATCATCATTTTGCTTTAAAAACCTATAAAGAAAAATTAAAGGGAACGATCGTTCTAGGCAAGGGTTGAGTCGTTTAAATCCTCCCCCCCCCTTCTTTCTTCTTCCTCCCACTTTTCTTCTTCATCATTCTGAGTCTCAGCCGCTGCCCCCAATCTGTTTCTTCTTCATCATCTTTTTCATAGACTCACAGCCACTACCCCTTACTTTCTAGTTTCTTCTTCGTCGTCTCTGAGTCTCACAGCCACTACCCATTGCCTATAGGAGTCCTCTCCACTCGTAGCATCACTCCCTGTTAGGCTCTCTCACTGAAGAACCTCCACTCCCCACAGCGGCCGTATCATGGCCAAGGCCCAACGCCTATCTCTTCACTCATCTCTTTCCCACTTCTCCATCTCTAGTGACTGGTGAGATCATTTAAACTTTAAATACCTTTTTTATTTTTTTCATTTTCTGTGGATTTGTTGGCTTGGAAACTGTTATGGACCTTTGGTGATTGAGAAACTAACAAACTGTTCTAGTGATGGGAACTTAATCAAACAGTCAAATCAATCAATGCCAACCGATCGAACGCCGACCGGTTCTCTTCCTCCCTGTCGATCAGTTTCGGTTGAGAAATATGTATTTTCTAGGTGTCGGTGCAGGTTTGATTTTAGACCAAAACTGCACCAAAGCCATTTGTTTTAAGCCTTAATGTGAAATAATATGGTCTTAGGACCTACAAATCCATGCCCAATAGTCCAATTGGGAGTTAGTGTGCGCAACCTAGGAGGACACCTCATCCTAGTTGAAGAAGGTTAGAGAAGTTCGGGGACTTAGCTTGGGGCTATGGCTATAAAAAGGGCCTTGATAGATTGAAAGATTATCTGATGCAAAACCCAAAGGCCGACTTGAGGGCCCTCAACTTGGCCTCTCTCAAACTTGAGCCCCATGCGTTCTGTTTCGTAAAGACTTAGTGCCTGATGCCTTCCCCGACTCTCTTTCCCGCCCTCTGCCTTAGGGACCCCTTGTAACCTTTGTTTTTATTTTTTTTTAATTTTTTTATAGGATTGTTGTAATTCTATTGTGAGTAATATTTGTACATTGTTCTTTTGCAAGTGATATGAAATTCACTTGCTTTCTAGCTTTTCTCGATCTTTGTTTTTTGTGCATTTGTCTTTGCTCTAGATTTGATTGTTGGTTTGGTTCCTTGTGGGTGTTAACTATTAACACAAGAACTTGCGGGCCCTGAAGCTTGGCTTTATAAACACGAGGGCCGGGAAGTCATGTGACTTGTGAGTCAAGGGACTAGTCTTGGTTGCTCGAAGGTTAGCAAGTCAAGAGACTCATGTCTGACTAGCCGTCTGGACAAGTCCAGGGTCTTATGCCTAACCTAAAATTCATGGTGAGTCAAGGGACTCGGCTTGTTGGCACAAAGGTCTGTAAGTCAAGAGACTTGTGTCCGACTGCTAAGGTTGTAACTGGTCCAGTTTAGTCCCATTTTGAACATATTTTTCGAACTAACTGGTATACACCAGCAATAGTTACACCCCTAAACTGGAACTTCTGGTTTTTATAGCTCGATCTGATTTTTCCAATATATTATATATAGTGTATATAATATGCTATATATTATAGTATATAATAATAAAGTGATAATATATTGTAGTATATTATAATATATAATATAATGATATATTATAATATATAGTGATATTGTATTAGTATAACTATTAATACTATAGACTATATTGATAATATATAGTTATTTATATTTCATTTTAAAATTTAATGTTATTTTAATTAGTATTTTAGCATACAATACAAGATTATTTTATATATAATAGATAAAAAATCATATATTATAAAAATCATATAAAAAATATTTTGTATAATATAAAAATTAAAATATATATTTATATGAACAGGTGAAGTCTAGTGTTAGAATAGAGAAAACTAGAGTAGGACCGATTTCAATTGGTTTTGAAAAAAATGGAATCAGTATCAAACCGAACTGATTTAGAACCGGACCAAACTCACCTATTCGGTCTGGTTTGATTTGGTTTACCGATTTTTTTCACTTCTACCAATTGACCATCTAGGCAAGTCAAGGGACTTGTGCTAGGCCTAAACTTCATAACGAGTCAAAGGACTAAGCTTGGTGGCACGAAGGTTGATAAGTAAAGGGACTTGTATCCGACTGGCCGTCTGGGCAAGTCAAAGCACTTGTGCCCAGCCTAAATTTCGTGGTGAGTCAAAAGACTCGGCTTGGTGTTTTGTTTTCTCAAGGGAGATAACTTAAAAATGTATATTCATTTCCGTAATTCGGCTTTTTACATATACATTGGTGAATCACAACTCAGAGGAAATACTTCTTCAGGTGCTCGGCATTCCACGAGTGGGGGAGCTCTTTCCCTTTGTTGCACTCGGTAGGATGACATTCCTACCTCTACCAGTATCACTGCCTCACCACCATAAGTTAAGGCAAATGGTGTTTCACCCATTGGAGTTATGACGGTCATTCGGTATGCCCACAAGACTCTTGGAAGTTCCTCAGCCCATCTTCCCTTTTGGTCCATTGGCTTTTTATTTAGGATTCCCATCAGGGTTTTGTTGGTTACCTCTACTTGTCTATTGGACTACGAATGGCCTAGGAAAGAGTACTTGAACTTGATCCTAAGCTCCTTACACCATTTTCGGTAGTGGGAGAAGTCAAATTGCCAGCTGTTATCTGATATGATACTTTGGGGGATGTTGAAGCGGCATACCATAAATTTCCATAAGAACCTAGTGATGGCTATTGCGATGATCATCGCCAGAGCTTCCACTTTTACCCATTTAGTAAAGTAATTAACCACGACAACTACAAATCTTACTTCCCCTCTACCCGGAGGAAGTGGTCCGCCTAGATCCAACCCCTATTGCAAGAATGGCCTCAGGGACATGATTGACACCAGCTCTTCTGGTGGGCAATGTGGGACTTGTGTGTGCGTCTGGCACTTTGAGCATCTTCTTATGAACTCTTTGGCATCTCTGAGAGCATAGGGCTAGTAGTACCCCACCCTCATTACCTTCGTGGCTAGCGCTCTACCTCTCGAGTAGTCATCTCAGTTCCCTTCGTGTACCTTGGCTAATATGTAATAGGTCTCATCTTGCGAGACACATCTCAAGAGTGGTTTGAAGAAGCCCTTTTTGTATAGGACTCCATCTATAATCATCAAGTGTGCCGCTCCGTTCTTGACTTTCCGTGCTTCCCCCTTTATCACTCAACAACTCATTGGTGTCGAGGTATTTCATTATATCCAACGCCAATCCTAGTGTTTCGAGGCCAATGACTGAGACTTTGATCCCTATGGTCAGGAAGTCCAGCGTTCGAGTTACCATGTTTTCTGGGAGTCGCAAGTCATTTTGTCCCAAGGTTGATCGCGCCAACTTGTCTACCTCTTATTAGCTCTCTTCTTTTGGTATCTACTGAATGTGGAAGTAGAGGAAAAAATTGTGCTCCTCTCCCACAAGCTGAAGATACTTTTTCAGCTCTCCACCTTTGGTGGCGAACTTGCCTTGCACTTGGCGGACAACTACTTGGGAGTCTGTCTTGACTTCCATTTCTGTTGTTCCCAATGCTCTGACCGTCGTCAGTCTAACTTGTAGCACTTTGTACTCGGCTTTATTGTTGGTTGTCTTAAAGGTGAACTTGATCGCATAGTTGTGATCTTTGCCAACCCCAATGGAGATGTGCACCTTCACACCCTCGCCAGCCCGTAGGGCAGCCAGTGAACTCAGCCACGAAGTTTGCCAACACCTGTCATTTTATTGTGGTACAAGGAATGTATTCTATGTCAAACTCACATAGTTTGACAACCTAGTTTAGCAAGCGGCCCAAGGTGTCTGGTCTTTGCAAAACCTTCTTAAGGGGGTATTGGTGAGTACCTTTATAAGGTGGGCTTGGAAATATAGCCTTAATTGTCTTGCAGCAATCACCAATGTAAAGGCCATCATATCAATCTTCAGGTATCGGGCCTTGGCCCCATAAAATGGTCGACTTGTGTAGTACATCAGGTGTTGCCAATCTCCTATTCCTTGACCAAAACTGCCGAGACAGTGTGCAGGGGTATTGAAAAGTATACAAGTAGGTTTTCCTCTAGTTCTGTTCGACTGGGTGAGTGGAGGGTAAGCCAGATATTCTTTCAATTCACCAAAGGCCTAATCAGATTTGGCATTCTAGTCTTGCACCCTTCTCAAAACCTTGAAGAATGTTAGGCATTTATACGTTGATTGGGAGATGAACTAGTTTAGGGCGGCCATTCGCCTCACCAATTTTTGCACTCCATTGATACTCCAAGGAGAAGGCATGTTCATTATTACTGCAACTTTTTTCGAGTTGGCTTCAATTCCATGTTCGAAGACCATAAAGCCTAGGAACTTTCCCGACTCCACTCCAAAAGCTCATTTCAATGGGTTGAGATTCATCTTGTACTATCGAAGGATAGCAAAATCCTCCCGCAAATCAGCTAAGTGTTGCACAGGCTCTTTTCTCTTGACTAGCAAGTCATCTATGTATATCTCCATGTTGTGGACTATTTGATTTTTGAACATCTGGTTAACCAATCATTGGCAAGTCTCCCAAGCATTCTTTAGCCCAATAGGCTTAGCTTGGTAACAACAGATGTAACAGCCCGCTAAAATTATCAGTTTTGGATTCTTTCCCGACAGCAATCACATCTCTCTTGTCTTAACCCTCTATCTTTAGTTATTTATGTTTAACATAGTTGATTTGGTTGGTTGTAGACTGTGTAGTTAGTGTTTGTGGAGTTTGCTTCGTAGTTGTGAAACGAAGTGTGGTTGTGAAGTGTTAGGCTTGATTTTATAGTTTTGTGGACTGTGCTGTGAAGTATAGGCGTGAGATGGATGCCGTAGATGTGATACGGCGGGTTGTGTGAAGAGAATACGCGTGTAGCGTATTCTGTGTAATGCAGCGACGCGCCGCGCGACGTGCGCTGTAGTGATGTGGGTCGTAGAAGGAAGGGAGTACGCATGTAGTGTACTCCGTGTGGTATGGCGATGCATCGTGTGATGTGCATCGTGTTGATGAGTGTTGTAGCGAAGGAAGTACGCGTAGCGCGTACTCCGTGTCGCGTAGCGATGCACCGTGAGACGTGTATCGCAGTGATGGGTTTTGTAGTGTGAATGGAAGAGAGTTCACGTGAGTGTACTCTGTACTAAGTCGTGATACACCGGATGGCGTGTCACGAAGGGTTGGATGGCGTAGCAGAGAAGTGTGGAGGTATGGTGTAGTGTTGGGAAACTGTATGACAGTGTCCCGAAGCAGTGGTGTTATGGATTATAGTCTGGGGTGACTGGTGTCATCTTGTGGTTGACTATGGCTAAGAGTATATGGATTGAGAAAGGAATTGTTTGTTGGTTATTATTGATAATTTTAATGAACTTGTTTTAGTGCAAAGGTTTTCTGAAGTCAAATTATCTCTTTCGAGTATAGTGAAACCTCACGTTGCCCGTAGTGTTGCAAGTGCTCACAATATGGCAATTGAGTTCAGAATTGAAAATCTTAAGGACTTGAGTGTTCCTCTTCCAGCTGTTGTGCAGTTCCTCGTGTTTCGCACTCTATTCTCATAGAACGCGACGATCGAGGTAAGTTAGCCTCTAACTTACTATCAGTTTATTGTGTATGTGTGATGGGTAAGGGAACTACAATTTATGTATGTATGTTATCGTATATGCCATGTCATGCTATGTCATTACATGTTTATCTGTTACGTATGATTTAATCTCTCATGAATAATTATCTGTTACATAATCTTTTCTGTCATACAATGATGTATGTTATAAGTATGCCATGTTAAGTATGCCATGAAATGTTATGATTAAATCATATGGTGCCATTTACAAGTATACGCCATGTTAGAAAAATATATGATATTAATTAAATCTCATGCATTAAGAAAGATAAGATATGTTATGTTACGTATAATACGTGGGGCCACAACAACTGTGGAGTACGTATTATATTTATGTTACTTATAATGCGTGGGGCCACAACAACTGTGGAGTACGTATTATATTTTATGTTATTTATAATGCGTGGGGCCACAACAACTGTGGAGTACGTATTATATTTATGTTACTTATAATGCGTGGGGCCACAACAACTGTGGAGTACGTATTATATCTTATGTTATTATAATGCGTGGGGCCACAACAACTGTGGAGTACGTATTATATTTATGTTACTTATAATGCGTGGGGCCACAACAACTGTGGAGTACGTATTATATTTATGTTACTTATAATGCGTGGGGCCACAACAACTGTGGAGTACGTATTATATTTATGTTACTTATAATGCGTGGGGCCACAACAACTGTGGAGTACGTATTATATTTATGTTACTTATAATGCGTGGGGCCACAACAACTGTGGAGTACGTATTATATTTATGTTACTTATAATGCGTGGGGCCACAACAACTGTGGAGTACGTATTATATTTATGTTACTTATAATGCGTGGGGCCACAACAACTGTGGAGTACGTATTATATTTATGTTACTTATAATGCGTGGGGCCACAACAACTGTGGAGTACGTATTATATTTATGTTACTTATAATGCGTGGGGCCACAACAACTGTGGAGTACGTATTATATTTATGTTACTTATAATGCGTGGGGCCACAACAACTGTGGAGTACGTATTATATTTATGTTACTTATAATGCGTGGGGCCACAACAACTGTGGAGTACGTATTATATTTATGTTACTTATAATGCGTGGGGCCACAACAACTGTGGAGTACGTATTATATTTTATGTTACATAAAGTATGGGGCCACAACAACTGTGGAGCATACACTACATGAGACACAGCAATTGTGACATGTAGAATACGTGGGGCCACAACAACTGTGGAGTACGTATTATATTTTATGTTATGTGTATTCATGGGGCCACAACAACTGTGGAGCATGAAGTATGGGGCCACAACAACTGTGGAGTACGTATTATGTTTTATGTTACTTGAATACGTGGGACCACAACAACTGTGGAGTACGTATTAACGCACTTATTAATCAAGACAATTGAATAAGATTCCAAGTCTATGTTAAGTCCAGTTTCAGATCAAATACATGATAAGTCAAGTTTTAGATCAAGTCCATGTTATGTTATACTCACGTACATGTTATGTTCAAGTTTATGTTATTTTCAAGTTCTTATTTATGTTATGCAGGTTTACGTTCATGCTATATTTCAAGTCCATGTTATGTTTCACGTTCATGTTATGTTGTTTGTTCATGTTATGTTTTAAGCTTAAGTTCATGCCATGTTAAGTCAAGTTCAGTTCACGCTTAAGTTCTGGTTAAGTCATGCTATATGTCAAGTTATACTATGTTTATGTATGACTATAATTATGCATTTATGCTTTTACTGCCATGCATGCATTTTTAACCTGTGTGTGAGTTTTATGTTAACTTACTGAGATTTGTAATCAAATCTCACTGTGGTAGTCCCAACTACCATTCCCCCGAATGGTAGATCTTGTTACAGGACCCAAAGGAGAATTGGAATCTGACCAACTGAATACGGTCGACTAGGCCACGGTGCGATGTTGATGATGGTATAGTATTTAACTTAGGTTAATACTTGTACTTTTGGAGTTGTATCTCAAGTATTCTTTTGATCACAACCATTTTGGACTAGTGTGATGATCACGGCTTTTTAGTATGCCTTTATGTATGAATTATGTTTCAAGTATTTGGGATATATTTAGTTTGGTGCATAGTATTGCTAAAGAAAAAGATTATCCGCTGCGAATATTGCATAATGCTAGATGCATGTTAGGAACATTGCATCTTATATGTCATGAACGGGGGCAGGTAACCTTGTGTTGCATGTCTCGACGCTTCAAATGTCCGTTCAATCCCAAGCGGAATTTGGGGGCGTCACAACAGAGTCCTCAGTTGGTGATAAATACCATCTTTTCTTCGTCATTCAGACTCATTTAGATTTGGTTGTACCTCGAGTAGGCATCCATAAAATTAAGCGGAAGATGACTCGTGGTGGAATCAACAATTAAATCAATGCGGTATAGTGGGAAGCTGTCCTTTGGGTAGGTCTTGTCCAAGTCGGTGAAGTCAATGCCAATTCTCCAATTACCATTTTGGTTTCTTCATCAGTACAACGTTGGATAACCACTCAGGGTAGTGTGCTTCCCGAATAAACCTTGACGCTAGGAGGCGATCAATTTCCTCAACTATGGCATCATACTTCTCAGCGATGAAGCTCCTATGCTTCTGTCAAACTTTTTTGGCCTCAATGTCTACACACAGGTGGTACTTAGTGACCGTGTTGTTGATCCTGGGTATCTCCTCATGGCTCTAGGCCAACACGTCTCGGTGCTCAACCATGAGTTGTTTAATAGATTGTCTCATCTCAAGCCCCATTTTGGTCCCAATTCATATTGTTTATTTCGGCCTCACGGGAACTAATTCTAGGGGTTCATTTGGCTCTACTTGACGGAGGGTTTTTTCATCTCGGACTTCTTCATCTCGATCATTTCGGCTGGGTGGCGATGGAGGTCTTGCAGTGCTAGCTGTTTCCACAAGTGTCCACACCTTCTACCTGCCACCTCTCAGTTCCTAGGCATAGCACCCTCGAGCAAGTATTTGCACGCCCTTAACTTCATCAACTCCAGCCTGGGTGGGGAACTTCATCTTCGGATGATAAGTCGATGTGATTGCCTTCAAGTTGTTCAACGTGGGTCGTCTCGGTATCGCGTTGTATGACGAATGATCCTTCACCACCAAGAATTCTGTCATGGGTGCAGAAGTCCTAGGCGCCCTATCGGCCAAAACTAATAAGATGATTCCGCTAATCAACTGGACTACATCCCCAAAGAACCCCTTAAGGGGCATCGGGGCTGGGAATAAAAGATCATGGTTGATCCCCATTCTGATGAACGCATCCCCAGGATATCGGCTAAGCTACTGTATCAATTAGGATCCTCCATGTCACAAATTTTGCAATTTATATGGCTACGACTAGGGAGTCGTCATGGGGGTGGATGACAACTTCATCATCCCCTTCGCTGAACGTAATAGCAATACCACCCCCCCCCCCCGGTGCGCCATTTCTGATTGGCTGAAGTTCCTCCTACTGTGAATACTTCCTTGTACCAAGCCTGCGAGCGTGGGGCCTTTTGTCCTGATGAGGTCGAGCCACCACCCGCATATCCTCCCGTTATGGTACAAATTTTGCCCAGGGGACATTGTGGTCAGGCCGGGTCTCGGCGCAGTAGGCTTCAATGTGCCTCCCTCTCAGTGTTATGAATTTTAGGGCTTTCACTTCGTTACTACCTCGCGCACCCATTTCCCTGGTACGTGGGATGTCGGTCCCAGCAGGGTGTTGGGCTAGCAGGTGTTCTAGTTTCTCCACCCTTCATTTCAAGGTGTAGCACTCTTTAGTCTGGTGCTTGTTGGTCTTGTGGTATGTACAGTACCGTTGTTTCTTTTGGCCCTGCTGAGTGGTTTCTCTCAGGACGGGTGCATGTTCCTCCTACATGGCCAGGCTCGTGTGCGTGCGTTTCCCGCCATGAGCCTGAGCCTGAGCCAACCCATTGCTTCATCACTTGGCGTCTTACGAGTCCTTCTTGAACTTTTCATAGCGAGAGTTCGTGGATAATCAAATCATGGGCCTTCCCTTTTACCCATCCGCTGACCTTCTTGTCAGTCTGCTCCATCTCAATTTTCTGGTGGCCGTCAGGGCCCACAGTGTGTTTTTCACGTTGATGAAGCTACCTGGGTGGTCCATGAAATCCTGCAACATCGTGGGGGTCTTTCGCGGCAACTCTTCCATTAACGAGTTTCTTAGCTAGATACCTCCTAGTAGGGTAACTAGGGTGATTCTCTTGTCTTGGTCATTTGTCATCATCCGTTCTCTATTGAACCGTGACAGGTACCACTTTAGACTCTCATTTTCGCACTGCTTGACAATCAAGAACTACGTTTCCAATATTCACTTATTCTTGCTTGTCATAAATTGTGTCAAGAATAGGCAGGCCAGCTCTCTAAACTCGTCAACGGACCTCGGGGTAGCGACCCAAACCACCCCCTCGCCGTGACTTTTAACTTCAAGGGAAAAGCCAGGCATGCGATCTCGTGCAGGAACCCATGAAGATGTGGGCTTTAAACATCTCTAAATGCTCAAGAGGATCCTTAGACCCGTCATAAATCTCCATATGAGGGACTTTAAACTTAGGCGGGAGTGGTGCCGCCATGATTTCTGCTTTGTATGGTAAGTTAGTGCTAGTGAGCAGTTGGTCTACAAAGGATGATGCGCCCATCTTTTTGGCTATTTCCGCATACTTTTCCTTGAGCTCCCATAGCTCAGGGTGCATTTGCCTTCTATTCTCTTTTGCCACATCTACCTCCGCAACACTTCGTGAATCGGCATGCTCATTCTGGCTTGGTCCAACGTCTTCCATTAGGTCATCATTTGCTCTCCATAAAGCTTTGTTTTCTTGCCGGAGGCTTCGTATCTCCATGGTCAGCTTCTTTATCATGTCCTTCATTTCAACAAGCCTTGCTTCCATGTTTTTTGATAATTTGTCCTGTCCAAGCGTGGTTTGTGAACATGTTGTTGCTGACATATGAATGACACACTATTCTAGATATCTCACAGACAGTGCCACTGTTGATGTCATGATTTGTATCCTGGGCAACTCAATAGTTCCTCTGATGACTTGCAAGATCCATTAAGATGAAGGCTTGGGGTGGTGTGGGACACCTCTAATGCCTAAGTTAGAATAATCTTTTTATGAGGAGTGCGCTAGGAGAAAGTATTCAAGAGAGTGAGTATGTGTAAAGATCAAAGCCTAAGATCCCTTTACCTGAGCCCGGGTGTGCCTATATACCTAGTTGTGGTGGTCCCCGGTCACTGCTAGCAGATCGTGCAAGAGCTTATTGAGCGTTGCACTAGTGGCATGATTTACCTATGTTATATTAGTCATTGTCTTGCCATATTGTACATGGGTCGCTCTTTCTTTCCTCGTTTGTCTCTTGTGGTAAGTGAGGGGGAGGTGCACACACTATGGCGGTTACAGGAGTGAGTGGACGTCTGGTTCTGACATTGTGTACTAGTTCTTCCAAACTAAGTAAAAAGAAAATGATAATTTCTTATGGATTATATGCGACAAGAATGATTATTTGCGATTAAAACAGGTTCATTTTAGTATAAAATAGTTATTTTTGCAAGAAATAACTGGCCCAACTAAGTAGTTTTCTTGTAGTGTAAACATGACCAACCGTGCCTCTCCAATTTTGGTGTGTGGATCCATGGATCCATGCATCCATCACTATAATTCTCTTGTTCCACTGATTTATTAAAACTGCGTTTGGATGCTGATGTGATTTCAGATGATTTGGGTTTATTTGTAAATAGTAATATTTTATTGATTCTATTTATATATGTTTGAACGCATGAAATAAGTTGAAATATGTTTAACTTTTTATAAAAAGTAAAAAAATAAGTGAATCTTAACAATAATTAGTTTGAAATAGAAAAAGATAATTTTTATTTATTTATTTATTTTTAATGAATTTCCCAGTACAAGTTATGGAAGCGCATCCCTTTCTGTCTGGTATCCCACCGCGTTAGGACAAATAAAAGTGGTCCATGAAAATTTTGGACCGCTTTGTCAATAACCTACGGTGGCCTTTTTATTTACACCTAAGCAACCAATAAAGTTTGAGACCAAACTGCATTTTATTTTTTTGGCACCATTTTCAAACTTCACCTTTTTACCTGCACAATTATGGCTATTAGATACTGATTTTCTCATTTTCATATTAAAAAAAAAAAAAGTGATTTTCTCAGTCTACATTCTCCACTCTTTTATTTGTCATTGTTAATAGTTTCAGAGGAAGTGAGTGTAATGATATTCAAATAATATTAATATATATCAATTACTTAAAAACAAGCCATAACGCCAATTCGAAAAAAGGTTATTGATCGATTGTATTTTTTTAATTTGTTTTTAATAATTAAGAAAGTGATTATTAGTAAATTTATGTATTTTTGTTAAAAAATATTTAAATATATTTAAATATTGGTAGCATTTTCTTTTAAATCTAAATTATATTAATTTATTTTTATAAAAATAAACATTACTAGTAAATAAAGCTTGGATATTTCAATTGGAGTAAAGTTTGGAGAGTTGGAATTAAAGAGCGGAGATAGGTAGCTTTTACCTTTTCATACCAAAATCCCAACAGCCGAAGCCTTTAATAAGATGGTCCAGACTTGCAGCAAAATTTAGGTGGCAGTTGAATGGCGTGGCTCCTTTTAAAGCCCAATTTTATTGCTTTCTTCGCAAGTTATTTGCTTCTTTCACTGCCCATATCTGTACCTCAAAACCTCTTTAGTTACCAGAAACTTTGGTGCCAACTTCGTTGCACAACTGGAATATCCTTGTTTTTAATCATAAAATAAAGAAAAACTATCCTCCTCCCTACGATCTGTGGTGGTAATTAGATAGGTGTCTCCGTATAAGAGTAGTGTTAAAAGACAATCTTAATTGTATAAACATCACACATTTATTTAAAAAAAATGAGATTTATTATTAAAATTTAATTTTTTTAATCACACTTTCATATTTATTCATTTTTTTAAAAAATAGTACGCGTTACTTGTATATTTTATGACTGTAAATATCATTTATCTTTTTCTATTAATTTAAGTTTTTGAATTTGAAATTCAAATTCTACATTTTTTTAAGTGAATATATTTAAGTAAAGACGGTTGAAGTTTCAATTTTAACAAACATGATTAGAAATATGAAATAAAATAACTAAGAAAATAAATAAACTATTCAACAAAACTTGGCACATGCCCGTTTAGAACTAAACTTTTGGGTCAGTATAATTATTAAGTTCCATAAGCTCAGTAACATATAATTAAAACATATAAAAAATTATATTGGTATCAACATATTATTCTAAAATAATAATAATGAAAAAATGAAACAATGTTATTCTATTGAACGCTTGCTATTAGAAATAGTGCCCGGAGAAGGTGTGCTATCTAAAGTTTTTATTTTTATTTTTATTTTTTTTATTTTTTTATTTTTTTTTTAAGAAAGATGAATGACATCTGCAGTTTTTGAGCGATTTAAAAGTTTCTATTGCTGTTGTTTAGGCGGAAGATCAACTCAACTATGTTAGGAGGCGAGGAGGAAAATACTTAAAGAAGCTGTTTCTTTTGTCGGGCAAGTGTGGAGCTCACCTTTGAGAGCTTGGAGGGAGACACTGTGACGCCCCCAAATTCCGCTTGGGATTGAACGGACATTTGAAGCGTCGAGACATGCAACACAAGGTTACCTGCCCCCGTTCATGACATATAAGATGCAATGTTCCTAACATGCATCTAGCATTATGCAATATTCGCAGCGGATATTTTTTTTTTTTCTTTAGCAATACTATGCACCAAACTAAAAATATCCCAAATACTTGAAACATATTTCATACATAAAAACATACTAAAAAGCCGTGATCACTACACTAGTCCAAAATGGTTGTGATCAAAAGAATACTTGAGATACAACTCCAAAAGTACAAGCATTAACCTAAGTTAAATACTATACCATCATCAACATCGCACCGTAGCCTAGATGACCGTATTCAGATGGTCAGATTCCAATTCTTCTTTGGGTCCTGTAACAAGATCTACCATTCGGGGGGAATGGTAGTTGGGACTACCACAGTGAGATTTGATTACAAATCTCAGTAAGTTAACATAAAACTCACACACAGGTTAAAGATGCATGCATGGCAGTAAAAGCATAAATGCATAAGTAAAGTCGTACATAAGCATAGCATAACTTGACATATAACATGACATAACCAGAACTTAAACGTGAACTGAACTTGACTTAACATGACATGAACTTGAGTTTAAAACATAACATGGACTTGAAATGTAGCATGAACGTAAACATGCATAACATAAATATGAACTTGAAAATAACATAAACTTGAACATATCATGACATAAACGTGAACTTGAGACATACTGTAAACGTGAACTTAACATGATGTGAACATGAACTTGGAACATAACTTGATCATGAACATAACATGTACGTGTACATAACAAAACATGAACTTGATCTGAAACTTGACTTATCATGCACTTGATCTGAAACTTGACTTAATACGTACTCCACAGTTGTTGTGGCCCCACGTATTCTACGTGTCACAATTGCTGTGTCTCACGTAGTGTATGCTCCACAGTTGTTGTGGCCCCATACTTCATGCTCCACAGTTGTTGTGGCCCCATGTATACACGTAACATAAAATATAATACGTACTCCACAGTTGTTGTGGCCCCACGTATACACGTAACATAAAATATAATACGTACTCCACAGTTGTTGTGGCCCCACGTATACACGTAACATAAAATATAATACGTACTCCACAGTTGTTGTGGCCCCACGTATACACGTAACATAAAATATAATACGTACTCCACAGTTGTTGTGGCCCCACGTATACACGTAACATAAAATATAATACGTACTCCACAGTTGTTGTGGCCCCACGTATACACGTAACATAAAATATAATACGTACTCCACAGTTGTTGTGGCCCCACGTATACACGTAACATAAAATATAATACGTACTCCACAGTTGTTGTGGCCCCACGTATACACGTAACATAAAAAATAATACGTACTCCACAGTTGTTGTGGCCCCACGTATACACGTAACATAAAAATATAATACGTACTCCACAGTTGTTGTGGCCCCACGTATATACGTAACATTAAATATAATACGTACTCCACAGTTGTTGTGGCCCCACGTATTCACGTAACATAAAATATAATACGTACTCCACAGTTGTTGTGGCCCCACGTATTATACGTAACATAACATGTCTTATCTTTCTTAATGCATGAGATATTAATTAATATCATATACTTTTCTAACATGGCGTATACTTGTAAATGACACAATATGATTTAATCATAACATTTCATGGCATACTTAACATGGCATACTTATAACATACATCATTGTATGATAGAAAAGATTATGTAACAGATAATTATTCATGAGAGATTAAATCATACGTAGCAGATAAACATGTAATGACATAGCATGACATGGCATATACGATAACATACATACATAAATTGTAGTTCTCTTACCCATCACACATACACAATAAACTGATAGTAAGTTAGAGGCTAACTTACCTCGATTGTCACGTTCTACGAGAATAAAGTGCGATATACGAGAAACTGTAAAAGGTCATTCTAAAAGTTAGAAATTTAATTACTAACAATTAGAAACATGGAAACAAGTTATCTTAGAGTAAAATTATCATTTTACCCTCTACATGTGGGAAAACGACCATTTTACCCATAACTTAAGGATTTCATATCCTAACTCCAAAAATTTCCAAAATTTACATTCCTCATGTAAATTTTGTTCTAAACTCAAATATCAACTCAGAAAAAAATTTAAAACAAAACAACACTATGGAAAACACACTATGGCCGAAACATCCATAGGCCATTTCTCTTGATTTTTGTTACAATTCCTTCCAACTTCAAAACTCATGCTTAAACCAAAATTTTACAACAAACATCTTCCAATCCTAAGTTTAAAACCATACTTGAAACATCCATTTAGAAAAAGCTAATAATCAACACCAAACTTTTTTGTAAAAAGATCAAAACACTTGAATCACAAGCTTTGTCCTTAAATCAAAACATCTCCAAGAATTCCAAAAAATCTAATCTTACTTCTAACATATTCATAACATCATCCTCAGATAAACCATGCTTTAAATCATCAAACTAAAGTCACCAAAATCACAAAAATAACACTTGGAGTTTTTGATTTTACACTTAGTCCAAAAACAGAAACTTTTTCTTAACTAGCTTTGATAAATCTCTTGATCAATGGCTTAAGAAGGTGAGATCTTTGAAATAAAGTATCACATGGTTTAAAAACGTGTCCTAAAGAATATCCAACCATCAAAATTAAAATCACATGGCTAAAACCCAATAAAACATGGATCTAACCTAAAAACATCAAATCTTAGGCCTAACCGAAATTCTCTTGCATAGAAAAATCATATCTTTGAAACTAATACTAAATATCTCCAAAATAACATCCTAACATGAAAATAAGAGACTTAGGATCATCATATAAAAATATCAAAGCCTTTAGAGTAAGATCAAACCTCAAAATATTCAAACTTTATCCAAATAAAAACTGTTTTGTCACTTCCAGTTTTCATGTTTCTAGATCTAATAAAATCTATCATCAAAATCTTTATTCATGCAACAAAACCTCAATGAAAACTCTTAAACACATTCTAAGAACACTCCATAAAATTTTCGGACCAAGATATATCCATTAGCTTGGTCAAAAACTCCAAAACATAACACACTCTCCAGATTCACGCCCAGAATGACCTTTCCATGGTTAAAAATACTTTTGACCGACCAAATGACCATGGAATGATACGAAAAATACATCTACGGAAACTAGACTCAAAGAGGAACAACTTTTATGAAGGAGTCATCGTGTGAAAATACTTACAAAGGGTCGAAAAACTCCACGCAAAAAGACCCAGAAATCTGCCCGAGAGAGCTCTTTTGGGTTTCTCTCTAAGAACGGGGTGAAGAAATGATTAAAGTGAAGTAAGTGTGTCTTGCACGACTCAAGACTTCTGTAGGGAGAATATTTGGACCTTAATGATCATTGAGTGGAGGTGTAGACATGTGACATAATGTAGAGGATAGTGGGGGGCAAAAGACAACTTACAAAGGCTATGAGACATGGGACTTGATGGGGTGGGTTCCTCCATATTAATGAGTGCAACTTGATGCAATGAATGGTCTGCCAAGTGGGGGAGGAAATTTCTCCAAGAAGCTATGCCAAGGTGGCCAAAATTCGTGGGCTTTAGTGGGCCTTAGTGGGCCTCAACCAAGTGGGCTTCAATTTGGGGTTTAAAGGGGGTTTGGTTAGGGTTTGAGATGCTATCAAGCCCAAATCCAATTTTTCTTGGCCCAATCAAATTTCTAAGGTTTAAAATGTTGGATAAAGATGTCATAATAGGAATTTGAGAAATTAATAGCATGTGAAAGTGATTTAATCAAGTGATTAAACACAATACTAGAAATTGGATCAAAAAGGGTTTGAATGCCAACTTTAGGGTTTGGGGAAACCGTTTAGGGTTTCGGTTTCAACCAAGTTTTTGGGGTTTCAAAAGGATTCCAACCATTTAGGGTTTTACTAGGGTTGAAACCCTCTTCATCTAACTCAATTTGGTTGATCAGATGAAAAAAAACTGTTTTGCTTAGGTGGCATGATCTCACACATTGATTTCCTTCACAAATCCATCTAATGGTTTCTCTTTGTGCCAAGTATCTAATACTATTCATTATGTGTGGTTAAGATCTTGCCAAGTGTCCAAATAAAACTTCTCTAACCTAATTTGGACATTTCACACTGTGATTTTGAAACCACTGCACTTAGTACGCTTATCGAGGTTACTATTCACTCCGAAAAAGTGCGTAATAAACTTAGTACTGAAAAATCCTAAATATTCAACTGAGTTTAGTGGCGTAAACTATAACGTAATCTGACACTTCTAACTACCTCAAATAAATAAAATCACATTTCTGGCACCATAGTGAGTGATAAAACTAATTATGTTGACATACTAGAACTTATGCGATTAGCCGATTCGTAAAAACTTATGGGGTTTTCACGAGATTTCTAATGTCTATAGAAATTCCACCATTGAATTTCTAGCGGGCTGTTACAGACACACTCAATCACACTAAGGGGCGAGGAGGGAAACACTTAAAGAAGTTGTTTCCTTGGCCAAGCGAGTGCGGAGCTCGACTTTGAGAGCTAGTGGGAGATAAACTTGACCGCGGTAGGTGGTGAGAAATGAAATAGTTAATAAAGCTATTTCCTTTGCCAAGCGAGCATGAAGCTCGACTTTGAGAGCTAAGCAGGAGATAGAATCGACTGTGCTAGGGGGTGAGGGGAAAATGGTTAATAGAGTTGTTTCCTTCATCGGGCGAGTTTGGAGCTCGACTTTGAAAGCTAGGCAGGAGATAACCTCAACTGCAATAGGGGCGAGGGGGAAAACGGTTAATGAAGTTGTTTCCTTCACCGAGTGAGCGTGGAGCTATACTTTCAGAGCCAGGTAGGAGATAGACTTAGTCATGCTAGGGGCAAAGAAAGGAAACACTTAAGAAATATGTTTCCTCTTTTAGTCACCAAGCGAGCGCAGAGCTCAACTTTAAGAGCTAGGTGAGAGATAGACTCAACTGCGCTAGGAGGCGAGAAGGAAACATTTAAGGAAGTTGTTTCCTTCTTCGGGAGAGTGCGGAGCTTTGCTTTGAAAACTAGCGGGAGATAGACTTGACTACACTAATGGGCGATGAGAGAAACACTTAAGGAAGCTGTTTACTCATTTGGTCGTTGGGTGAGCATTGAGCTTAGCTTTGGGTGCACGATTTTAATGCCAAAATGAATATTGAGATATATTCAGACACAAAATAGTGTTATTGAAAATGTGGGCTTACATGATATGCATAAAATGTTCTTACATGAGAGGTTTTTAAGTAAAATACTTATTGAGATGCTCTGCGTTCCATGGGCACTACAACTCTTTTTCCCTCATCATCCTTTAGCCAGTAGGTTCTAGGTCGATGGCATGTTGTGACCATGTACAGTCCTTGTGATTTTGGCCTAAGCTTCTCTTCTTCTTAGGAGGTCACTCTGGATTACTTTATCACTAAATCCCCCACTTTGAATGAGCTGGGCCTCACACTTCGGTTGAAGTATTATTCCGTCTTCCTCTTACTGGCCTAGTCTTTATCTTTGCTTCTTCTCTCATTTCCTCTACTCGGTCTAGGTTCTTGCATACCGTATCTTCATTAGGTCCTTTGTTGAAGTTGGACTCTGTAGCTTGGTATCCCTACCTCCATTGGGATCACTACTTCATTTCCGTAAGTTAGGATGAAAGGGGTTTCCCTAGTCGTGGTTTTAATGATGGTTTGACACACCTAAAACTTTGGTAATTCTTCTACCATGCTCCCTTTTTGGCAACCAATCTCTTCTTCAAGATCTCTACTTGAGTTTTATTAGTCGCCTCGACTTGCTCATTGGCTTGGGAATTACTCAGGGAGGAATATCTGGCCTTTATGCTCAATCTTGCGCACCAATCTCAATAGTAGTTAGAGTCAAACTTTCACCCGTTATTTGAAATAATTATTTGAGGTATGCTGAACTAGCATACTCTGGACTTCCACAAAAATTTGGTGAGGTTGGTAGCCGTTATTGTGGCGAAGGGCTTTGCTTCCACCCACTTCGTGAAGTAGTCTACCGTTACTATGATGAACTTCACACCTCCTTTTCTTGGGGGCATGGACCCTATGATATCCAGCCCCAATTGCGTGAAGGGCCACAAGAAAGTAATTGACGTTAGTTCCTCAGGCAAACAATGTGGAATTGTTGTGTGCACTTGAAACTTCGCGCATTTCCTAATGAATCGTTTTGCAGCCTTCCGCTCTAGTGGTTCCCACATATTCCTTCATGTATCTCTGTTATCACATATTGAACTTCTTTTGGGGAGGTACACCTTAGGAAGGGAGAGGAGAATCTTCATTTATATAGTGTTATGTCCAAGAGGATAAATTGAGCTGCCTAATTCTTCACTTTCCTAGCCGCTTCTTTTCCACTTGGGAGCTCCCCAATGGTTAAAAACTAGGCAATCTCATGTGCCCATTCGGGTACTCCCTTCCCCACTTCTAAGACTTCGAGCCTGATGGCTGGGTTCTCCAATGTTTTGGTGATCACTGTCCATGGCAGTGCTGCGTTGTCCATACCAAACGCAGCCCGTGCTAGTCTATCTGCCTTCCAATTGTCCTTTAGGGAAACTTGCTCAATGATGAAGCTCTAGAAACAGTCACTTTCTTCCCATACTCATCGAAGTAGAGCCAGAGCCTTTTAGCCTTTGCCACATACACCCCCTTGATTTGGTTTAGCACCACTTGGGAATCTGCAGTTACTTCCACTTATGTTGCTTTTAATGCCTTTACTATGGTGAGCCCTGCCAATAGTGCTTCGTATTCCGCTTCGTTGTTGGTGTTTTTTAATTTGAGCCCGACCAAGTAATAGGCCTCTTCTCCTAAGCTTGATATTTCATATACTCCTATGCCTCCAACCGAGCGGCAAGACGAGTCGTCGATGTAGACTTGCTAGTGACGCCTAAGGGGTTGGGTGGGCTCATCCTTGGTAGGATTAGTTAGCTTCGCCATAGAATCTACTAGGGCTTGCCCTTTGATGGCTATCCATGGGAGGTAGCTGATGTTGAACTCGCTGAGTTCGATTAACCAATTTACTAAAAGTCTAGACATGTCAGGCCATTTCAGGAATTTCTTGAAAGGGCCTCGGTCAGGACCCTTATCATGTGTGCTTGAAAATAAGGTCTTAACTGGCAGACGGCTACTAATAATACTAACGCTAGTAGATCCATGGGCGAGTATCTATTTTATGCTCCACTCAATGCTCGGCTGGTGTAGTAGAATGGCCTTTGTGCCTTATTTTATTCTCATACCAGTGTTGTCGACATAGCCTCCACTGTGATGGATAGATACAGGTATAAAATCTCTCCTCGCACGGTTGTCTCAGAAGGGGAAGGTTAGACATATATTCTTTGAGCCGAGTGAATGCTTCTTCACAATTTTCATTCCATTCATGGACCTTTCGTAGCACTCGAAAAAATGGTAGGCACTTGTTCGTTGACTTGGAAACAAATATATTGAACACTGCTATCCTCCCTACTAGTCTTTGTTCCTTATTGGGAGTCTTGGGAGACTTCATGTTGATACTGGCTTGGATCTTCTCAAGATTGGCCTCAATGCCTCTTTTCGAGACCATGAAGCCGAGGAATTTCCCTAACTCCAACCCAAAGGAGCATTTTGTGGCGTTGAAATTCATTTTGTACTTTTGGAGGATTGTGAAGGCTTCTCGTAAGTTGTTGGCGTGTCGTTCTAGCTCTTTGCTCTTGATGAGTAGATCGTCTATGTAAACTTCCATGTAACGTCCAATTTGTTACTTAAACATCCAGTTTACCAACCTCTGATAGGTTTCCCTAGCATTTTTTAATCCAAAAGGTATTACTCGGTAGTAGTATAGTCCTCGGTCTATTATAAAAAGCGATTTTTTCCTCAATGTTGGGACTCATCTGGATTTGATTTTATCTAGAGTAGGCATCCATAAAACTCAACATTATGTACTCGGCCGTTGAACCCACGATCAAGTTGATACGCGGTAGTGGAAAGCTGTCTTTGAGGCATGTTGTATTCAAGTTGGTGAAGTTGACGCACATTTTCCATTTCACATTTGACTTTCGGACTAGGACTACATTGCTAAGCCACTGCAGATAGTGGGTCTCCCTAATGAACCCCACAGTGAGAAGTAAATCCTCCTCCTCAGCTATTGTGGCATACTTCTCGGTACTGAAGCTCCTTCATTTATGTCGAATCTTCTTAGCGTTGGGGTCTATGCTTAAACGGTGTTCGATCACACCTCTATCGATATCGAGAATGTCTTCATAACTCTAGGCAAAGACATCCTTATACTCAACGAGTAGTTGTATCAACTGTGATTGCACCTTGGGCTCCATCCTAGTGCCTATTATCACCCTACTCTCTGGGTGAGCATTATACAGTGCTACCAACTCCAGAGGTTCGTCGGCCTCACCCTACTTCAAATTTCACTCGTCTCAGGTTTCCACTTCGCACGTGATGAGCTTAGGAGGTGGGTCAGAGTCCGTGACCTAGTTACAAGTGGTTCTACCATGCGCACCTCTTTCCCCTCATCTTTTAGTTCTTGCATGCAGTATTCTCTCACCAAGACTTGCTCACCTCATACCTCTCCTACGCCCACTTCAGTTAGGACTTTCATGTTCAAGTGGTAAGTAGAGGTCACGACCCTCAGGTTGTTTAGGGTTGGCTGCTCGATGATCGTGTTATTGGAAGAGCGAGTTTTGACCCCCAAGAAGTCTGTCATAGTGGTAGTTGCACATGTTCCTGACTCGACTGTTACTAGTAGGGTTATGGAAGGAACCCATGGATTGTACCATCTCCCCTAAGAAACCCTTTAGGGGTGGTGGAGATGGGAGCAACCGACTTTGGTTGATTCCCATCTTGGTGAACGCTTTCTAGAAAAATATGTCGACCGAACTATCACTATCTATAGTATCCTTCGGGTTGTGAAGTTGGCGACTAGCAAGGTCACCACTAAGGCATCGTTGTGGGGGTAGATCACCCCTTCACAATCATTCTTGTCAAAGGAGATGGTTGTGGCCTTTTGGTTTTGTGACTGCTTTGTTGGTCTCCCAACACTAAGAATTTTCTCGTGCCTTGCCTTTCTGCTGGATGCAGATGAGCTATCTTTGGCAAAACCCCCCAAAAAGATTTGGATTTCACCCAAGGGAACGTGTTCAGGGTTCCTGTGTGGGGCATTCTCTACTCTCCTTATTGTCCTTCTTTTCTTTGGGCTCTCGCTTTTGTAGGGCCTCCACCCTCTTTCAAGTCTCATTTCCTCTGCTCATCTAGGTGGCAAGTAATACTAGGCAATTAGCTGCCCAAGGTCTCCATTTTCCTATAACTTTTCTATATGATGTTTGAAGTGATTACAGTCCATTGTCCGATGTTCTTCCATGTAGTGATACGTGCAATATTTGTGACTCTTTCGGCCGTGATTGCTACTACCCTGAGGCTGTTCCTCAGTTCTCACTTGCATGCTCATGCTCCAACGTGTTTTCTTAGACCAGTGCTCCATTTTCCTTCCTCCTGCCATCTTGTCCTTTTCTCGTCCTCGGCTCCTTTTCTCGACTTCTCTCCTCAATCGTTCCCTTGAACCTGCTCTCTACTTGCTCCAGCTCAAACTTCCTCGTGGCGGTCAAGGCCTAGAGGGAGTCTTTTGTGTTAATGAAGTTATTGGCCCAGTCAATGAAATCTTGCAGTATGGCGGGAGTTTTTCTCCCCAATTCCATTATGAAGGGATACTGGGGCCAATTGCCGCCCAGGAGTGCTGCTAGCATGATTTTCTTATCTTGGTTGTTCACAGTCATATGCTCCTTGTTGAATCAAGAAATGTAAGCCTTCAAGCTCTCATCTTTCCTTTATTTTACTTGAAGATGTAGACGGCCAATCGCCTTTTTCTCCTACTGGCCATGAGAAGAAGGCGACCTAGTTCCTTGAAGCTGTCGATGATGCCTAGTTGCAGTGACCCTAGTCATCCCCTAGCTACTAGCCTTTTAAATGTCAAGGGGAAAGCTCAATAGACAATATCGAAATCGAAATCAGAGTCGGAGGGCGAAGTTGGAGTTAGAGTCGGAGCATATATTCAGAGTTGGAGTTGGAGTCGGTTCAACAACACCTCTGACTTCAACTGAAAAATTAAAAATAAATCTGACCCCGACTCCATTTTGTCGAAGTTCAAGCGAAGCCAAGGTGAAGCTGGATTCGGAGTCAAATTTTTAAATTTTTGCTCAGTTCTAATTATGTCTAATATCTCATATATCTATCCTTATTAGGAAGGTTTGAGACTTCCTTAACGGTTATATCCTTAATAGGTCTTGAATATCCTAGCGGCATCTTTTTAGGACTGCAGTTCATGGCCCTTCTTACTTCTTTTCACTAGACTTATAGTACTTAGTTCCTAGGTCCTTGCAAGATGTGGTTTGACCCAGCCCGACCGGGGAAATATTTGTTCCACCAAAAATATTAATAAAAAGTTAAAGTTTGTTTGTAAAATTTTATGGATAAATTATAAAATAAAATAAAATAATTTATCTTATCTAAATGAAGAGGTTGTGAAAAAAGCTTGAGCTCATTCAAATATGAAATAAATTGTTCGTAAACAATGAAAAGTTCAAATTCATGTTTAAATAAAGGTTGAACAAATAAAAGTTAACCAAATCATTTCAACTTGATTCATTGTACTTCACTACTAATAATTTATCTTTTTCACTTTTGAGTGGTGAAATATTTTTCATTACTATTTATTATTTTATTTTTATTTTTTACATACATTTTACTATTTATTACTATTCATTATTTTTTCATTATATTTTCACTATTATTTATAGAATATATGATATTATCTCACTATCTAAATACAACTTAAAAGCCAAAATCTTATTATTTATCGCTATCTTATTATTTATTGCTAGGTGGCGTGGGTTTATTACAAGGAAGTGTCTTCTCTTTTCTTTTCTTCTTTATTTTCGAGAGAGGAGGATAAAATAAATATTAGAAAAACTTTAGAAACTCCTAAATTCTAAACCCGATTTTTACCCAAACTATGATATAATTCTAGAAATCAAATAATAAAACTGCCCTCTGCTTACCCATTGTTTTTTTTTAATATAAAAATAGATTTAGTTTTATTCAATTAATTAAAGTTACAACTTGACTTATCAGTACAGAAAAAATCTAGATTATAAGTCAAAATAAGCATCCGTTTTGTGACATTGTCCGCCACAATTCTTTCCCATTGTTTTGACTGCTGAAAATTATCCCTTTACTTTTTGATACATCAATTATTAATGTTAGGTTCTTTGTAAAAATAAAAATAAAAATTTATATCTTTTAAGGTGATGTTCAATTTTTTTAATAAAAGGATTATGTGAGACTTATATATTTAGAATTTTTACAAATCATTACTCAATAATATATCTTTCTATATTGTTTAATTATTTATTATCGATATAGTAAGGCTGCAATTAAATAAAAAAAATAAAAAAATAACTAAAAAATAATACTGTAAGAAAAATACTAGTTTACCCCCTCATTTGACGGCCGGGTTTGACTGTTTGTGCATTTTATTATTTTTCTTTTCTTCTTTTTAATGATTAAAAAAATAATTATTAGTATATTTTAATTTTTTTTACAATTTTAAAAATATTAAAAATATTAAAAAAAAGAAAAGAAATTATAATTTCACCAGAGTATAGAAACCCCCGGCGGTACATATTGGGGTGGCAGTAGAAGGGGTCCAGTGGTCCACCTTGCAATTGGACATGGAAATATTACTGCTGTTCTGTCGAGTGTTTTGTAGGCCATACCCATTTAAATAAAATATCTCTTACTCTTCATTGATTCCCACCAGGAGAAGTAAAGTATGCAGACGGACAGTCAGTCACGGATATCCATCCCCTCTGCCTTTCTTTTCTTTACGTCGTTTAGCTTCTTTTTTTTCACAATACCTTTCTTCCAATCTTCTCTTTCCTTCTTTTTCATGTTTGTTTTCAAGTCTGAGGCATTGATGGGAACGACCAATCTCTTTTTCCGACTCCCCAAAACAATTAAAAGACCTTTTTCTCATTGCTTTACAACAAATTATCTAAAATTGTAGGCCCTTTTTCTTTCCACTTTGCTTTGTAGTATTCTCTATCACTCTTCTCTTTCCCTCTCATCATTAGCTGCCATTAACGGGAAATGATTACCTGTGAATAATTATTATTGATCATAACGATATGGATTTGACAAAATCCTCTTCTGCAAGGAATGGTCAAAATTATGCATTATCACTTAAAATTCATACCCAACACACAATTAGCTAGTTCATTGTACAGCTCTAACTGTTCATATATTTTTATTTTTTTAATTTACTAATTAAGGAAATAATTTTTAATATAGTGATATATATTTTTTATTTTTTAAAAATATTTAAAAATATTACAAATAAATAAAAATAAAAAAAATAAAAACCTCATTTGATAGGCGGCACACCTAACAGTCATTGCTGGGCGACAGCCTAACACTAATCTTAACTAGTTATATTCCATAAATATTATAAAATCCGTTCCATGTTTTATAATTTATATATAAGAAGATAAATTTTAAAATAACAGTTTCGACATATCTTGCGATAAAGACAATTGAATTATAAATTATTATTATTATTATTTTATGTAAATTACCTTAGAGACAAGTAGGGAATCAAAGAATTACTAACAACAAAACAGATTTTCCCGTTTTCTCTTTTTTAATTTTTTGGTAAAAAAGATATGGGCTACTAGAGACTAGAGTTTTAGATATTTTAATCCATGAGTAGTACAAAATAACATCATTAAAATGGTTGATTAGATTTTTAACATATTAGCTTCTTTATGAAGGAAGTATTGTATGCCTTTCTAATATTTTAAGGAGGTTCACACCATCGAGGTGGGGTCCAATGCTTATTTATTTATAAAAACACAGCAGTAGTGGACATTAAGATTTCGTTTGGTTAAATAAATTATTTTATTTTATCTTATCTCATTATTATAATTTTCGTAAATTTTCATATAAAATATAATAAATAATTCAATTTTTTCAAATCTCAAAATAAAAATTATAGTAAAAAATTATATTATAATAATATTTAATTTAACTTTTAATTTTAAAAAATAAAATTTAAATTAGTCATTCATAATTATAATAAAATAAAATAGAAATTATTATATGAAATATTTTCAAAATTTTTCATAAAATGAGATTTTATTTAAAATCTTTAAATAAATATTTTTACAATTTATATTTAATACAACAACTTAAAATGAAGCCTCAATGCAAATTTTGTATTTCAATTTAGTAATATTTTAAAAATTATTTAAAATATAAATAATTCATTGTATTAAATATTAAATTTAACATTATATGACCTTGCACACGTTAAAAAATATAAAAATTATTTAAAATTTTATTTAATAAAATAGTTTTAAAAAATACACTTCATTTTTTATTTGAAGGCCTTACCCAGGATGATGGCCTTAGGCAATAGCCTAAATGGCTTCAGTGAGCCAGTCCTATTAATTAGGTACCAAGGGGGATTCAAAGTGGTGTATCCAATGGAAGAGCTAGGTTCGTTTTGTGTTGGTGAAAGACTTGTAGAAAATATTTTTAAAGAAAAATTATTTATATTTTATTTTTGAATTTGTGTGCGCGAAAGTGGTGGGATTTGAACTTGAGACTGATCGCAAAAGAGAGGGAGAATGTCATAAAAGGAACTGGACAATTGACAACCCTAGGTGGTTGAGTAAGCCCATGAAGAGCTCTATCATGGCCCATTCAGGTGTTCTCTCACTATAATAGGCTTTCTTATGCCAAGGACCTTAACTTAGTCCACCTGATGATCTAATGCTTGCCCATAGAAGGTACATCCAATAATGGCTCGATCTCAGCCAAAAATTGGAATTCCTTGGGTGTTTCTTTCATTGTAGTCTCTTCTTTTCTAAGCTCAATTCTATAGAATGATAATATTTCTCATGAAGACAAACATCTATCTCATTACTGCCGGTACAATACAATAAAAAGAAAATAAAAAATGGGTTCGGCAGTAAGGGTGTGCATCCGGATTTAGATCTAGATTTTAAAATCCGGGCGGTTATCCGCCCGGATTGAATCCGGACTCAATCCGGGCGGATAACTGGATTCAATCCGGATATCCAGATTTTAACCGGATATTCGGATTGTTTGTTTCTATTTTAGGATAAAAACTGGATCCGGGTTATAACCGGATTTAATCCGGGTTTTGTAATATTTTATTTTTTAAAAAACTTTATAACTTTAAAAAAATATATATAGCACTTTTTTAAATATATATATATATATTTTTAAAAACCGGGTGTATAATCTGGTTACGGATAACCGGGTTATAAAACCAGATCCGTAACCGGATCCTGGTTTTCCTAAACAGCCCAGATTCCGGATTTCCGGACCGGACCGGACTGGAAAAAAATATAATCCGGATGAACACCCTTACTCGGCGGGGACCATGAATTAATGCTCCATTCCCTTCTTTCCAAATGGGAAGTTGGTCCATGTAGTAGTCCCAACATGGAGGTTTGTGTGGTTGCACTCGTTTTGGGTCGATGGATGGACCTACTTTGAACTTTCTCTTCCTTAAGATTCTTGGATGAAGGAGGGCAACTCCATAAACTAGATCAAAAATCCAAACTCCATTGCATAATGTGTCGTTACAAATCTCCACACTTATCTAAAAAGGTTCATTTGAATCTCGCGGCTGAAATTGAAGGGAAAAATGGAGCTCATGCGGTGTGGCAGGAAGGTACCCTCAAAGGGGTCTCAAGGAATTGTTGAAATTTAGAGAACCAGCTATAAGCCAATATCACATGTCAAACTATTGTGGAAAATTGATAGAGCGCACTTGTATTCATTGAAGAAGAAGATCACGAGTCGAGTGATTCTAGAGTGGGGACCAAGCCACATATAGTGCTAGAGTTTCAATTTTGGAAATCAAGAGCCATCAATAAAGAGGTTTCTAATGATATGGACTAGACGCCGAATACAATATTATGCCAATCCAGCAAATATGTCTCGATCTCTTGGGCTAGGTCCAATTAAAATCTTATAGCTAGCTACCTGGCATCTTAACCATATCCATGTCGTACGTACTGTCGAAGCTCTTAAACATTAGATATTAGTTGATGCTCAAGATTGGACTTAGATGCGTGTCCCGTGTCTCTAGGCCACTAACCACGATGAGAAATCATTGCCGACAACCATGCGGATAGAGAACAAAAATCTTGTGCATGTTTTTCTTTTACTTGGAGGAAATTCAGGCAAGACAAAGTTATCGGGAAGAAAAATCCGTATGTTTTTTCCCACTCAAAATTCTTGATGATCTCATCTAATTATAAGTTGACCTTTCAACATAGGCCAACAAAAATTTATTTGTCTCTTCTCTTAATTATCTCCCTTCTCTACGGAACTAATTTGGAACGTCTGACCTTGGTGGAAGTAATATGAGAAGCCAGCGACCACTAGGATTGAAGGGATAATCTCTCTTTTCTCTATTCTGATCTTGGAAAAGATAGACATAGCATGCGTGAAAGAGATATAAATAATCAAGACCCAATACAACATCTATGGCCCCGTCTACTAGGTGGTCTTTATCAGGAAATTAAGAAGATAAAAAAAAGATAAAAAAAAAGAGACTAGGGTACAAAGGGGAGGAAAGGAGGGCAAGTTGCAAAATGCCAAAAGTAAGTGACGGAAAAGATGAGAAAAGAGAAGAAGAGAGTCAGGCATGTAGAAGTGGATAGGAAAGTGACGTAAAGTCGAATTATTCTCAAACCACTAATAGGGCTCATTAAAAGGGATTATATCGATTGAAAGATGGGGGATCTTCTGGACTTATTCTTGGCAACTTCACTAGAGAGTTTCTTCAACCATTGGACGAGAAACTACAGTTTTTTAATTTGTATAATGATATACGAGAGACTGTAAAATACTCTCATTATAGTGAATTTTTCCTCCAAACGATCCGTGGACATAGGCTCTATATCGAACCATATAAGTCTGTGTCACATTCTACATTTATATTTGTTGGATTTATTTTTTATTTAATGAAATGAACGTACGTACGGGCACTGTACTGCTCTCTGGAACCGCCATCGTGGGCTCTAATCGATACTGACCAGGCTCGAGTCACCTCTATGGGCTGGGAATGACTCTCTCCCTTTCCAGGCAACTGGTTCTATTCAGTTATTCCATACACCTGAAATGGGGGAAGGATGATTTTTTAGTGTACGAAATCATCCCCAAACAAGCAGATAAGATTCCTCTCAGATAAGTGTTCTCAACTTTACATCTCTTATTTTTACAAATATTGTAGTTGGAAAATCAAGGTGTGAGAACCCAAAGCTCAGGCATGTACTATGCAGTTAAAGTGTACCGTGTACAGTGTGTGGGTAGAGTTAGAGCATGCACTATGCATTTAAGTGTAACAAAGTGCACAATGCATAGTGCATGTGAGAACATCCCGACTGTACATGGCATACATAGTGCCATTTATGGTGCAATATGGATGCATGTCATCGTGCACCCAGGGAGCACCGTGGGCCAAGCACAGACTCCGGTGGCCACCACATGCACATTGGCTTCTTCTATCTCCTCTGAAGTGGTCCCCAACCACGGAGGTGGCACCCACCACAACAACCGTGTGCATGTAACATGCATGTGGTCGAAGCCTCCTAGCCCACAAGTCGTGGGACTGCCAAAGTTGTCGGTGGCCACAATGTAGAGCGTTAGTGTTTTGTGTCTCTGTCATAGTGGTCCTTGACCATTACATGCATGCCGAGGTATCGGCCACAGAGGCTGTGCATGTAATGTGCACCCAGAAGGCTCATGGCGGTCGGCCATGAGCTTGACGAGGATGCTGGCGATCATCACATCGATTGCCATTGACCTTTGTCGTCATGGAGGTGACCTTGACACGGGCGATGTGCATGAGTGCAATGGATCCATGTCATTGTCTACCCGTTGGAGCCTATCCTGGCAATGTCTGTGGGTTGTTGGGGCGACCACTAGCCACCAACAGGACCGCTGACGAATTCTATCATCAGTGGGATGTTCACAATCCTAGTCACCAACTTGGGCAGCTCACTCCAAGGGTGGAGGAAACTCCTCGCCACCCTTGTACAACTACTTGGCCACAAAACCTCCTCGCCAAAGAAAGCCCCTCGGCTGTAATAGGGTGCCTCCTTGGCCTAGCAAGTGCTCGCACAATCCTATGACTGGCATTGATAGTTGCTCGGCCACTGAAGGTACTCGACCTGCAGAAGTAAACTCCTCACCAGCCTCACATAGCTTCTCAGTCACAGAAACTCCTCACCAGGGGAAGCTCCTCAGTTGTGATTGGGTGCCTCCTCGGGCAAGCAAGTGCATGCCCAGTCCAAGACAGGCAACAACAACTGCTCGACCACTGAAGGTCCTTGCTTGCCTAGTGGATTTCATTGCCACCCTGAGCTGGGCATCCTTGCGTGGTGGCCCTATCTACTGCACTTTACCAAGACAACGTCCCTCACACGTACGTGATGGTAGTGCATGGCGGGTTGCACCTAGGGCTTATGAGGAGAAAGTTGGAGATCCGTTGCATGTTGCATGGCCCATGTAATGTGCCTAGCTGGTCACCCATCGTGGGCTTCCTCATTGCTGTGAGCTTGCTGCCAGTGTGCTCCCCCGTCACAACGGGAAATTCCCTTGTGTAGTCAAGCTCTATCTCCCGAAGCAGTAGCGCGGTCGAGCTCTATCTCTCGTCTTAGCAGTGCGGTCGAGCTTTGTCTCCTACCCTATTGGATCGATCGAGCTCTGTCTTTAGTTATAGTAGCATGGTCGAGCTCTATCTCTAATTGTAGCAATGCCATTGAACTCCGTCTCTTGCCCCCATCATATCGGTCAAGCTCCGTCTCTCAACACAGTAGCGTAATCGAGCTCTGTCTCCAAATGCAGTAGCGCAACTGAGATTTGTCTCCTATCGTAGCAGCACAATAGACTCTGTCTCCCGTCCCACCAGATCGATCGAGCGCTGTCACCTGATGTAGCAACGGTCGAACTTTGTCTCCTATCGTAGCGGCATGGTCGAGCTCTATCTCCAATCATAGTATTGTGGTCGAGTCCCTATCCAGCACCACCAGATCAATTGAGCTTTGTGTCTTGATGTAGTTGTGCAGTCAAGCTTCGTCTCCTACCCCATCATATTGGTATAGCTCTATCTCTCAAAGCAGCAGTGCGGTCGAGCATTATCTCCCATTGTAGTGACACGGTCGAGCTCTATCTTTCATCATAGAAGCATGGTCGAGCTCCGTCTTTTGCCCCACCATAGTGGTCTAGCTCCGTCTCTTGATGCAGCAGTGCGGTCGAGATCTGTCTCCTATCATAATGGTGCAGTTGAGCTATCTCTTAACACAACAATGCGAACAAGTTCTGTCTCTTGACGCAGCAACGCGGTTAAGCTATGTCTCCCATTATAGCGACATGGTCGAGCATTGTCTCTTGCCCCACCAGATCAATCGAGCTTTGTCTCTAGGTTCAATAGCACGGTCGAGTGTTGTCTCCCATCATAGCATCACAGTTGAGATTTGCCTCTCATTGTAGAAACATGCTCGAACTTTGTTTCTCGCCTCACTAGATCGGCCGAGCTCCGTCTCTTGATGCAGCAGCACGATCAAGCTCTCTCCCATCATTGCAGCGCTGTCGATCTCTATCTCTCATCGTGGAATCACTATCAAATGGCCCCACAAGATTGGTCGAGCTCTATCTTTAGATGCAACATTGTTGTCGAGCTCTGCCTTCTGTTGTAGAGGCGTGGTCGAGCTCCATCTCTGGTCATAGCAATGTTGTCAAGTCCGTCTCCCACCCCTACCAAATTTGTTGAGCTCTGTCTCTTGATGTAGCATCACGATCAAGTGCTGTCTCCTGTCGTAGCAGTGCGGTTGAGTTACGTCTCCCACCCCACCATATCGGTTGAGCTCTATCTCCCGTTGTAGCAGCGCAGTTGAGCTCTATCTCCTGTCATAACAGTGCAGTCGAGTTCGTCTCCTGCCCCCACAAGATTGGTTGAGCTCTATCTCCTATTATAGTAGTGAGGTCGAGCTTTGTCTCCTACCCTACCAGATAGGTCTAGCTCCATCTCCATCTTTGAAACCAGCAGCACGGTTGAGCTCTCTCATCCATCGTAGTAGCATATTTGAGCTTTGTCTCCTAGCCCACCATATCAGTCTAGCTTAATCTCTTGACATTGTAATGCAATCAAGCTCTTTCTCCCATCGTAGCAGCGCGGTCGAGTCTGATTCCCCCCCTCCCCCCTGACTAGATCGGTCAAGCTCTGTCTCCTTTTGTAACAGCACAATCAAGCTCTGTCTCCCATCACAGCAGCATTGTTAAGCCTTATCTCTCATCACAACCAAGGATTAAGGGGGGAACACCTCCCCCAAGTGTCCTAGTTCCTCCTTGCCTCAATGTGGTTGGGTTTATCTCCTGCCAAAGTCGACGCTCTGCGCTTGCACCTAGTGATAAACAAGGGAGCACCTCTCCTAAGTGTCAAGGTCCCCTCTCGTTCCAATGCTATCGAGTCCATCTCCTGCCAAAGTCGATGCTCTACGCTTGGCCTGAATTTCAATGGAGGAACACTTCTCCCAAGTGTCCTAGTTCCTCCTCACCTTGACACGGTCAAGTCCATCTCCCGCCAAAGTCGATGCTCCATGCTCGCACCTGATGATCAACGGGGAACACCTCTCCCAAGTGTCCTAGCCCCTCCTCACCTCAACCCAGTTGAGTCCATCTCTTGTCAAAGTTGATGCTTTGTGCTCACACTTGGCGATCAATGGGGAAACATCTCTCCCAAGTGTCCTAGTCCCCCTTTGCCTCAACGTGGTCAAGTCCATCTCCTGGAAAAGTTGATGCTTCACACCTGCACTTAGGGATTAACTGGGGAACACCTCTCCCAATTGTCCCAGTCCATCCTCGCCTCAACTTGGTTAAGTCCATCTCTCACCAAAGTCGATGCTCCATGCTCACACCCAGTAACTAACAGGGAAAACACCCTCCCAAGTGTCCCATTCCCTCCCTGCCATAAGTTGATGCTCCACAATCACACCACAACGATCATATGAGGGAACACTTCTCACAAGTGTCCTAGTCTCTCCTAGCCACCCAATGCGGTCAAGCAAGCCTCCCACTTGGTTGAAAGTTGAGCTCTGTGCTCGCATCTGGATAGCAACACCGGTATAGCATCTCTTCTAGCAAACGCTTAGTGTTAACAATTTTCAAAGTTTATGTTTTCTATATGTAACTTGATTTGAAAATTCTCAAGATCCTTTTGTTGAGCGAGGCAACTTTAAGAATTGCGCAGTAACTAAAAGAGATAAAAATAACCTAGGCTCAATATGACATTCATGGCCCAGTCCATTGGGTGGCATTCATCAAGAAAAATAGAGAAAAATGAGATGAGGGGACACAGGTTGAAGAAATGAGGGAAAAAGAGAGAAAATGGGGGCAAGGCATGCAAAAATGGACAGTGAAGTGACATAAAATCAAATTTTTTACCAACCATTGACAATGGCTCAATAAAAGGAATCGGATTGGCTAGAGGTGGCGGGGGGGATCTTTTGGACTTCTTCTGGGCAACTTCACGAGAGAGCTTCTTCAACCTCTGGATGAGAAACTACAGTTTTATCATTTGTACAGTGAGATACGAGAGAATGTAAAATACTCTCAGTATAGTGGGTTTGCCCTCTAAACGATCCATGGACGTAGGTTCTGTGCTAAACCACGTGTATCTCATTCTCTATTTATATTTACTATATTTATTTTCTATTTACTGCAATGTACGTACGTACAGTCACCGTAGTACTGCTCTCTTGAACCTCTGTCGTGGTCTAGAAACAACACCTACCAAGGCTCGAGCCGCCTCTGTGAGCCGCGAATGAGTCTTTCTCCCTTTTTGACTAAGTAGTTACAAAACACACCTTAACAATGGGAGTGTTATGTCATGAAAGATGCCAAACAAACAACAATAAATATTTTTAATTTATATACTATAAGATCTACTCATTATCTATCTCTCTCTATATATATATAAAGAGAGAAATAATATATACAAATCCAAATGTACAAGACTCATGCATACACTTTATAAAAAAGTGGACTCTATCACGAAAGAATGTGAAAAATGCACTTCTCATTTATTTTATTTTATTTTATGGTGCTCACATTTTTACAAAAGGCTTGAGCAAGACTGCTTGAGCAAGACTTATGCATTAAATTCAAGGCTTGTACGTAACATTATTCATATGATATATATATGAAATTGGATAGCTCCGGAATTGTAGGTAACCTAATCTACAGAAACCATTTTTCAACAATGTTTTAAAAATATGAAATCTTGTGCAGCCCAGCAAGATTTTAAACATTATGAGGGCAAGTCCCATTGGTGAGGACTCTCGGAATGGCTAGCCAGGTTGAAGGATAAGTGCCAAGAGGTATTAATATTCAAAAAAATGGTCTTACATCGTAAGAGGTAGTCGAAATTTTTATATACAATTGGGTCCTCTAGCCAACTGTTTCATATTTGTGTCCTCACACATTTACTTGACTTTGATGTGGACAGGGATATATGGGAGACAGTTTTCTTCTCTTTTTCTTTATTTCTAATTATTTATTAACAAACTAATTAATTAATTTTTCTTTGCATGTCAGCAAAAACCATCACGGGAAGTCAAAATTAATAAAGAAAGTAAAAAGAAATTAAATACTTAGCTTTGCTCTAAATGGATAAAGATGCATGGTATCTAAGGTTGGACCCGAGTGATATTTAATTAGGTCCCCAAGTGGGATGTCGCCGTCTAATTATGGGCGGCAAACATGCTCAGGACTACCATTAACTTGGAAAATGTTGGTGGGCTTTTATAGCTAGCTAGCTTAATTTTCGGAAATTATGCCAGGAAGAAGACGTCACACGCAAGCACAGAAAGAAGAGATTCGTGACATACTTTTGTATAGTTGCTAATTATTCTTGACCAGATTAGACGGAAATTTAGAAGACGTATGTGCATGGCCTTTGATTTGGCATCCATTCATGGATAATTACAGATCGAACATGTCATCGACCTGATCCTCTTCTCTCTGGTTTTTCCTGACTTTTTCGGGTTAATAGCAATAACTAGTTAGCTTTTAATTGCATGGATAATCATTATCAGTCTTTGGTGCATGCAGCAGGATAATCGACATCGAGGACTTGTAGTATTCATTCCTTATGGTCAAAGTAAACACCAAATTTAGAATAAAATTAATACACGAAATTAAATCAAATGAGAAATCTGGTGGAAATAGAGTCCTGTGCTGCCAAAGTCATGAGATCCTCATGATCTTTCAATACTTTTGCAAGTACGTAGTAACTTTATTTGGAAGGCATGGATCCTTTTTCGATCGATATATGCAAAACGTGCATTCTGATCGGAAAGATTTTCACCAGCTTAAGTTAACAAAATATATTATATATTTTTGGTGTACGTTGATAATCTTTTCTTACCAGCTTACGATAGAGAAGATTACGTACGTACAAGAGGTTTAAAGTTTTTGGCAATGAGTTCAGCTTCCTTATGATCTACACGGCCTACTATAAATAAAAAGATAGAATATTTATAACACCTTTAAATGCGGGGGATAAATAACTTTGGAGGAAATTGTCTTTGAAATTAATTGTATTAATGTGGACCTATGATTAAAGTCCAACATGAGTTCATGAGAGAGTTGACAAAAGGTCGAATTCATTATTCAACATTGGAATATGCCCCAAGCTACATCTATATATATATATATATATATATATATATATATATGAGTTTTACTACATATAAGTAAAATTGTGTACTAATCTATGTACAAATACTGATTCATTCATAATATTCAAAATTTAAATTAACAATTTTTTCAATAAAATCTACTTTTTAACCAATCATATTAGATTAGTGCACATATTAGTGCACAGTTGTGTTTACAACTAGATTTTTCCTATATATATATTGACCTAGTTTCCCAAAACATATTCTATAGAAAAAAAAAACAAATATTGAGACCTAGTTTACTCTTTCATCTCATGTGAATTTGCTAGATCTAATACGAGAATATTTTAATATACATAATACACACACATGTCACATATATTGCTTTAAGAAACGAGAAAATTGTTTATATTTTTTGGGTACTAATTAAAATATAAGAGAGGAAGCTTCGCTAGAGAGAACACGCGATTAAAGTCGTTATTAACAAAGTCATCTGATTTTTTATTTTATTTTATAGAAATTATTCAAAGTAGGAATGTGGCCTGCTAAGGAGATCCATGGAACCTGTTATCCGGTTTCAACTATTTGTAAAGAAATTAACCAATTAATGTTCCTCAAAGTTGTTGTTAATTAATTTGCATGTGTTTGAACAAGTTGTTCATGTCATGTCCAAGTCACCTTTTTTAACTGTTGGCATTAATCCTATATATTGACATATATGTGAAAAACCATTATACTATATTCAAGGTTGGCCATAGGTAATCAACTAGCTACTAATTAGCAGCTTAATTATTGTGATTTTGGTGTTTAGGTTTGAGGTTGGATTACCCAAAGGAAACTTATATATATATATATAAGATAATATTGATTTTGATTATTATACTATTATTGTTCTTTTCATGGATTGAAAAACGTATTATAACCCTAATTTCTTTATCTTTAGTAGAAAAATGAAATCAAAGCAGAAACGAGGCTCCCTAAGGTTATACGTTAATTTCAAGGACCAAAACGAGACAAATTAACTTAGTAAACACAAAGTGATCTTTACATTGTATTGGTCATGCACTTGTCAATTATTGCAAAAGATTGTCAAATGGAAAGGTATTGGCCAATTAAACATAATGCATTAAATTTCTCTTTTCTTGCCAATATATCGATTATCCACTATATTTGTGCTTTGTTTTTTCATACGTTCAGTTTTTTTCAATGCTATATATATCTATTCTATTATAATAAGTAGTTATTTAATAGTGAATAGTAACTTTTTTTTTTTTGGTTGACTTTTCTTATTTTTCCGTTAAATCTGTTAAGTTCTGTTTTACTAAAAGGCGATTTAGACCCTTGACAATTTGATATGTAGCTTCCTTGTAGAATTTAATAAAGGATCTTGTTTTACAAAAGGTCCTTAAGACTCTTGACTATTTGATGTGTAACTCTCTTGTAGAATTTAATGAACGATCCTATTTTACCAAAAGACCCTTAATAGCCCTACAGCGCACATAAATTGATGTCTATTTTTCATATCCTTTTTGTTCTAACAGTGTACTCATTTTCCTTTCTTTTTGTTTCAATTTTTTTAAATAAAAAAATTAAATGACTTTACTCTTTAGAAAAAAAACGTTTTAGAGCATTCTCATTGTAAAATTCAACTTTAAGTAAATTTAACTAATAAAATACTTAAAACACTCAATATATAATATTAATTATTAATTTAATTAGAATATAATTATTATTAATATTTTAATTAGTAGAACTATAAAATGTGATAAAAATAAAAATTAAAAAAAATTTAAAGTAATAATATTTTATTATTATATAGAGAGTAAATAGATAATTCAATATAGATACCGACCAATGCTCATATTTTGCTATAGTTTAGATTTTTTTTATCTTTATTTTTTGCCTCATATTTTGCTATAGTTTAGATTTTTTTTATCTTTATTTTTTGCCTTTCTTTAACCATGTATTTTTTTCGGGACAAATAAGCTACTGATTTTTTCACTTTTTTTTATTTAAATTATTATGTCAGGTGCACCTCTGGGCTAATGCACCCGGGGCCGTTCCCTAGTATATATATATATATATATATGAGTAATGTTATACAGTACATCATCATCTCATTTGCATCGTACTATATATAATATGGAGCATTTATCACCATTTGATGATAAAGAAATATGCCATAAATGATTATTTAATGATGGTAAATATGCAACAACTTACTTAGTGGTATGCAAGTGAGATGATAATATGATATATAGAATTTTCCTTTATATATATATACACACTTATTAATTTAAGGGCTCGTTTTACAAACGTAATAATTTTATAAATTTTTTTACCGAGAATAATATTATTTGGAGGCCATACCTTCTTCCTCTAGGGGGATTACGCGACCACCTAATTTGGATAGCTAGTGGCCGGAAGAGCCGACTTTGATCAAGTAGTACCGAGCAAATCATTAATTCAGTTAACACTATCTGTGTTTTTTTTTAAAAAAAAAAAAAAAAGAAATCCATTTTTAATATATACCATTATTGGTTGGAAATATTAATTTTAGGGTACATTGATGCTTCCAGTAGTATAAACTACGCTTCAGTTTTAATTAATTGAAATAGACACCCGACATCGTTTGATTGGTGCCTTGAGAGAAATATTAATAGCTGTGGTTAACCCTCCAACCAGAAGCAGTTGCACATACCCTTCGTTGTTTGACTTTGTACTCATAAACATCTCAACCACGTTACCACACAATAGAAGGATCTTCGATTTTTAATGCATGAAGACCGAGACATCTCACTTGCTAATGTTCATTTGTTTTGCATAATGTTTGATGAATTCTCGTCAAAGCTCGTGCATGCGTACGTACGTGACGTTGATAATTATGGCCAGGAGTCAGTACAGGAGTCGACGGTGATTGACCTCGACCCACAAAGTCAGACAATTTATAGGTGGTTGATGCAACATGCATGGCAGATGGACAGTGGTGGCACGTGTGTATTAATCTAAGCTCCTGTTCCAAGAAGCTAGATGCATGGGTCACCGGCATGCAGTCTGCAAGTTATAATGCACCATGCATCATGTGAGTTTTCACCAGCTGCCTGCATGCATGCGAAATTGTTTGAATATTAGGCAAGTACCGGCCTTCATGTGCTGGGGACAATCATTCGATATCAGTCACAATCATGGTCAATTAATATTAAGTGCAGAAATTTATGTTGTTTTTAGTAATTCCTTTCCCAATTTTCAGACGGGAGGATTTGATCCACATCATCTTTGCCGTGATATCATTAAATTTCACGACAAGGAGTAGATTATATAGTTTTCTTTGGTTCTTTTCTTTCCTCCTAAGCAATATATAATTACATATTAATATTATCAACAAAGGGTTAGATATATACCTGATAGTGCATTACAAGCTGAAAACTGCTTATTTATTGTTAGCTATTTTCTACGTATTAAAATGGCTATTTTGTTTTGTCAAAATAATTATATTCTCGTCACAAATAATTATTTTCTTGGTAAATAACTTGTTATAAATGTTTATTTTTCTTTGTAGTGGTGAAAAAAAACCAGCTCGTTGATGTGCAAGTATATATATATATATATATATATATATATATAAGAAGAAGGATCATGTTAAAGAATAAGACATAACATTCATGTCCCAAAGTTTTGGTTGATTAGATCAAGAAAAGGATAATTACAAGGGCGGTTATTCATGTCAACTGTCCAAAAGATTGTGAATCATTTTATTTTGTCCTCTCGCAACAGAAGGGCATGCACTTTTGTAAGTTTTTTTGGAGAACTTATATAAAGATAAAACTTGCAAGTAAATGGACTCATATAGGGAAAGTAGTAAGAGAGGTTGGCGGGCAGGGCGATCGGATCGATTGGAACTTTGTTACAAGTTATATCAAAACATGACAATATGCATCCATGTAAGATCCACGTGCGGCGGTGGAGGAGAATCAAATGTAGAAGATGATCTCGAATCAAAGAAGTCATCGATCAAAACGGTCGACGTCATGTACGTATAACGTAGCAGTACTACGTGGTGTTATGGAGACAACAAAGCGTGTGAGCTAGACACACACACTTGTTCAAAATCCACACTGTTGCACTCATTTTATAAATCGACAGACAGAGAGTTCATCGGCTCTAGAAAAACAAAAAAAGAATAAAAGAAAAAGAAAATAAGGTATATATAATTAAACCTTGGATGAAAATTGGGAAGGGAAAAATGTTTTCCTCTCTGACAGCTTTGAGAGAGCTAGGTTTGGTGAGTAGATGTACCTTTTAGTTCTTTTTGGCCGGAGCTTTAGCTCGACTTTAATGTTAGTACCTACCCTGAAAGAAAAATATTGACTTTATTCTAGATTTTACTATTCATATATAATTACGATAACTGACACGACAAAGTTATAATAAGTCATTGTGCTTTTAAGCCTACGAAATTTTACACTCCAGGAACTTAAGGATGAAAGGAAAAAAGGATTATATGCAAAGTTTTGAAATTTGTTTCGGAGATCCTTCTCATTGAGGTATTGGAATGAAATATTTTGATACCGGTACGTTTTGAGATTAATTATATATTATATATAAATATTTATATGTATATATAAACTAACAACTAATAAAATAAATACATATATATGTAAGTGTGTATCATGTATATGTGTATATATATAAAAGAATTAAAAATTTATAAAATGAATATATATTGAAAAAAGTCACAAACTTGAGTTAAGACAAAAAAATAAAGAAAAAAAAAAATTAAAGAATAGATAAATTATTAAAAATAATAATACTCAAAAAATAGAGAATGAGGGGACATATTTAAAATTATAAAAAAATTAAAATGATATAAATATATTTTATATTTTAGAATGAATTAAATACATTTTGGATTTAAAATTTATAAAAATGTCATCTAAGTATAAGAAAATTACAAAAACTGCCCGAAACGAAATGGAGACCGAAACGCTCAATTCCGGTTGAAATAGCTAAAATTTGACTGGAATGGCCGAAACGGGACCGGAATGACCGGAATTTGAAGCGAAATGGAATGGAGTGGTAGAGTGTACCGGACACTACACCAGAACGGCAAATTTCGGTCATTCCGGCCGGAACGAAACGAAATTCAAAATATTGGTTACATGGCCTTCAAATTAGATATGAGTAAGGCTTATAATAGGGTTGAGTGGAGTTTTGTTGAAACTATTATGAAAAAGATGGAATTCCCTAATCACTGGATCAACATCATCCAGACCTGCCTTAGTTCTATGTCTTATTCTCTTCTCATTAATGGGGAACCCCAACATATTTTCAGGCCCTCCAGGGGACTTAGACAGAGGGACCCTTTGTCCCCTTATATGTTTATATTTTGTGCTGAAGCCCTTACTTGTCTCCTCAATAGAGCCAAGCTTTGTGGTACCCTCACTCCTGTCCCAATTGGAAGAGGACCTGTCACTGTAAACCACATTTTCTTTGCAGATGATAGCCTTCTATTCCTTAAAGCAACCCCTGATGAACTCAGTTCTGTTATTAAAATCCTTGGCCAATATGAGAGGGCCTTAGGCCAGGTTTTAAACAAAGACAAATCCTCTATTTTCTTTAGCAAAAATACAGACTAGGCAACACAGATTCAGTTACTGAAAGTAGCAGGGATTAAGTCCTCTGGGACTTTTGAAAGGTACCTGGGCCTTCCTGCACTGGTGGGCAGAACCAAGATAGCAACCTTCCATTCCCTCATTGATAGAACATGGGCTTGTGTAGCCAATTGGAAGACAAAACACCTGTAACAGCCCGCTAGAAATTCAATGGTGGAATTTCTATAGACATTAGAAATCTCGTGAAAACCCCATAAGTTTTTACGAATCGGCTAATCGCATAAGTTCTAGTATGTCAACATAATTAGTTTTATCACTCACTATGGTGCCAGAAATGTGATTTTATTTGTTTGAGGTAGTTAGAAGTGTCAGATTACGTTATAGTTTACGCCACTAGACTCAGTTGAATATTTAGGATTTTTCAGTACTAAGTTTATTATGCACTTTTTCGGAGTGAATAGTAACCTCGATAAGCGTACTAAGTGCAGTGGTTTCAAAATCACAGTGTGAAATGTCCAAATTAGGTTAGAGAAGTTTTATTTGGACACTTGGCAAGATCTTAACCACACATAATGAATAGTATTAGATACTTGGCACAAAGAGAAACCATTAGATGGATTTGTGAAGGAAATCAATGTGTGAGATCATGCCACCTAAGCAAAACAGTTTTTTTTCATCTGATCAACCAAATTGAGTTAGATGAAGAGGGTTTCAACCCTAGTAAAACCCTAAATGGTTGGAATCCTTTTGAAACCCCAAAAACTTGGTTGAAACCGAAACCCTAAACGGTTTCCCCAAACCCTAAAGTTGGCATTCAAACCCTTTTTGATCCAATTTCTAGTATTGTGTTTAATCACTTGATTAAATCACTTTCACATGCTATTAATTTCTCAAATTCCTATTATGACATCTTTATCCAACATTTTAAACCTTAGAAATTTGATTGGGCCAAGAAAAATTGGATTTGGGCTTGATAGCATCTCAAACCCTAACCAAACCCCCTTTAAACCCCAAATTGAAGCCCACTTGGTTGAGGCCCACTAAGGCCCACTAAAGCCCACGAATTTTGGCCACCTTGGCATAGCTTCTTGGAGAAATTTCCTCCCCCACTTGGCAGACCATTCATTGCATCAAGTTGCACTCATTAATATGGAGGAACCCACCCCATCAAGTCCCATGTCTCATAGCCTTTGTAAGTTGTCTTTTGCCCCCCACTATCCTCTACATTATGTCACATGTCTACACCTCCACTCAATGATCATTAAGGTCCAAATATTCTCCCTACAGAAGTCTTGAGTCGTGCAAGACACACTTACTTCACTTTAATCATTTCTTCACCCCGTTCTTAGAGAGAAACCCAAAAGAGCTCTCTCGGGCAGATTTCTGGGTCTTTTTGCGTGGAGTTTTTCGACCCTTTGTAAGTATTTTCACACGATGACTCCTTCATAAAAGTTGTTCCTCTTTGAGTCTAGTTTCCGTAGATGTATTTTTCGTATCATTCCATGGTCATTTGGTCGGTCAAAAGTATTTTTAACCATGGAAAGGTCATTCTGGGCGTGAATCTGGAGAGTGTGTTATGTTTTGGAGTTTTTGACCAAGCTAATGGATATATCTTGGTCCGAAAATTTTATGGAGTGTTCTTAGAATGTGTTTAAGAGTTTTCATTGAGGTTTTGTTGCATGAATAAAGATTTTGATGATAGATTTTATTAGATCTAGAAACATGAAAACTGGAAGTGACAAAACAGTTTTTATTTGGATAAAGTTTGAATATTTTGAGGTTTGATCTTACTCTAAAGGCTTTGATATTTTTATATGATGATCCTAAGTCTCTTATTTTCATGTTAGGATGTTATTTTGGAGATATTTAGTATTAGTTTCAAAGATATGATTTTTCTATGCAAGAGAATTTCGGTTAGGCCTAAGATTTGATGTTTTTAGGTTAGATCCATGTTTTATTGGGTTTTAGCCATGTGATTTTAATTTTGATGGTTGGATATTCTTTAGGACACGTTTTTAAACCATGTGATACTTTATTTCAAAGATCTCACCTTCTTAAGCCATTGATCAAGAGATTTATCAAAGCTAGTTAAGAAAAAGTTTCTGTTTTTGGACTAAGTGTAAAATCAAAAACTCCAAGTGTTATTTTTGTGATTTTGGTGACTTTAGTTTGATGATTTAAAGCATGGTTTATCTGAGGATGATGTTATGAATATGTTAGAAGTAAGATTAGATTTTTTGGAATTCTTGGAGATGTTTTGATTTAAGGACAAAGCTTGTGATTCAAGTGTTTTGATCTTTTTACAAAAAAGTTTGGTGTTGATTATTAGCTTTTTCTAAATGGATGTTTCAAGTATGGTTTTAAACTTAGGATTGGAAGATGTTTGTTGTAAAATTTTGGTTTAAGCATGAGTTTTGAAGTTGGAAGGAATTGTAACAAAAATCAAGAGAAATGGCCTATGGATGTTTCGGCCATAGTGTGTTTTCCATAGTGTTGTTTTGTTTTAAATTTTTTTCTGAGTTGATATTTGAGTTTAGAACAAAATTTACATGAGGAATGTAAATTTTGGAAATTTTTGGAGTTAGGATATGAAATCCTTAAGTTATGGGTAAAATGGTCGTTTTCCCACATGTAGAGGGTAAAATGATAATTTTACTCTAAGATAACTTGTTTCCATGTTTCTAATTGTTAGTAATTAAATTTCTAACTTTTAGAATGACCTTTTACAGTTTCTCGTATATCGCACTTTATTCTCGTAGAACGTGACAATCGAGGTAAGTTAGCCTCTAACTTACTATCAGTTTATTGTGTATGTGTGATGGGTAAGAGAACTACAATTTATGTATGTATGTTATCGTATATGCCATGTCATGCTATGTCATTACATGTTTATCTGCTACGTATGATTTAATCTCTCATGAATAATTATCTGTTACATAATCTTTTCTATCATACAATGATGTATGTTATAAGTATGCCATGTTAAGTATGCCATGAAATGTTATGATTAAATCATATTGTGTCATTTACAAGTATACGCCATGTTAGAAAAGTATATGATATTAATTAATATCTCATGCATTAAGAAAGATAAGACATGTTATGTTACGTATAATACGTGGGGCCACAACAACTGTGGAGTACGTATTATATTTTATGTTACGTGAATACGTGGGGCCACAACAACTGTGGAGTACGTATTATATTTAATGTTACGTATATACGTGGGGCCACAACAACTGTGGAGTACGTATTATATTTTTTATGTTACGTGTATACGTGGGGCCACAACAACTGTGGAGTACGTATTATTTTTTATGTTACGTGTATACGTGGGGCCACAACAACTGTGGAGTACGTATTATTTTTTATGTTACGTGTATACGTGGGGCCACAACAACTGTGGAGTACGTATTATTTTTTATGTTACGTGTATACGTGGGGCCACAACAACTGTGGAGTACGTATTATTTTTTATGTTACGTGTATACGTGGGGCCACAACAACTGTGGAGTACGTATTATATTTTCTGTTACGTGTATACGTGGGGCCACAACAACTGTGGAGTACGTATTATATTTTATGTTACGTGTATTCATGGGGCCACAACAACTGTGGAGCATGAAGTATGGGGCCACAACAACTGTGGAGCATACACTACGTGAGACACAGCAATTGTGACACGTAGAATACGTGGGGCCACAACAACTGTGGAGTACGTTTTATTTTTTATGTTACGTGTATACGTGGGGCCACAACAACTGTGGAGTACGTATTATTTTTTATGTTACGTGTATACGTGGGGCCACAACAACTGTGGAGTACGTATTATTTTTTATGTTACGTGTATACGTGGGGCCACAACAACTGTGGAGTACGTATTATTTTTTATGTTACGTGTATACGTGGGGCCACAACAACTGTGGAGTACGTATTATTTTTTATGTTACGTGTATACGTGGGGCCACAACAACTGTGGAGTACGTATTATTTTTTATGTTACGTGTATACGTGGGGCCACAACAACTGTGGAGTACGTATTATTTTTTATGTTACGTGTATACGTGGGGCCACAACAACTGTGGAGTACGTATTATTTTTTATGTTACGTGTATACGTGGGGCCACAACAACTGTGGAGTACGTATTATTTTTTATGTTACGTGTATACGTGGGGCCACAACAACTGTGGAGTACGTATTATATTTTCTGTTACGTGTATACGTGGGGCCACAACAACTGTGGAGTACGTATTATATTTTATGTTACGTGTATTCATGGGGCCACAACAACTGTGGAGCATGAAGTATGGGGCCACAACAACTGTGGAGCATACACTACGTGAGACACAGCAATTGTGACACGTAGAATACGTGGGGCCACAACAACTGTGGAGTACGTATTAAGTCAAGTTTCAGATCAAGTGCATGATAAGTCAAGTTTCAGATCAAGTTCATGTTTTGTTATGTACACGTACATGTTATGTTCATGATCAAGTTATGTTCCAAGTTCATGTTCACATCATGTTAAGTTCACGTTTACAGTATGTCTCAAGTTCACGTTTATGTCATGATATGTTCAAGTTTATGTTATTTTCAAGTTCATATTTATGTTATGCATGTTTACGTTCATGCTACATTTCAAGTCCATGTTATGTTTTAAACTCAAGTTCATGTCATGTTAAGTCAAGTTCAGTTCACGTTTAAGTTCTGGTTATGTCATGTTATATGTCAAGTTATGCTATGCTTATGTACGACTTTACTTATGCATTTATGCTTTTACTGCCATGCATGCATCTTTAACCTGTGTGTGAGTTTTATGTTAACTTACTGAGATTTGTAATCAAATCTCACTGTGGTAGTCCCAACTACCATTCCCCCCGAATGGTAGATCTTGTTACAGGACCCAAAGAAGAATTGGAATCTGACCATCTGAATACGGTCATCTAGGCTACGGTGCGATGTTGATGATGGTATAGTATTTAACTTAGGTTAATGCTTGTACTTTTGGAGTTGTATCTCAAGTATTCTTTTGATCACAACCATTTTGGACTAGTGTAGTGATCACGGCTTTTTAGTATGTTTTTATGTATGAAATATGTTTCAAGTATTTGGGATATTTTTAGTTTGGTGCATAGTATTGCTAAAGAAAAATAAAATAAAATTATCCGCTGCGAATATTGCATAATGCTAGATGCATGTTAGGAACATTGCATCTTATATGTCATGAACGGGGGCAGGTAACCTTGTGTTGCATGTCTCGACGCTTCAAATGTCCGTTCAATCCCAAGCGGAATTTGGGGGCGTCACAACACCTCTCTACAGCCGGGAAAGAAGTTTTACTGAAAGCAGTTTTGCAAGCCATCCTTACTTACACCATGGGGATGTTTTTTTTTACCAATGTCCATTACTAACAAACTAAATCAAATGCTCAGAAAATTCTGGTGGGGTTTTGATGAAGATACTTCCAAGATTCAATGGGTTAATTGGAACAAGCTCAGTTCTAGAAAGGACTCAAGGGGACTTGGGTTTAGAGACTTGAGATTGTTTAACTTAGCACTACTTTCCAAACAAGGGTGGAGGATTTTACAAAACCCATCCTCCCTAATGGCAAGGGTCCTCAAGCAGAAGTATTTCAGCAAGTTGGGTTTTCTAGAAGCACAGGTGGGGTCAAGGCCTTCCTTTGTATGGAGAGGTATCAATGCAGGAGCAAAACTGTTAAAAAAGGGTCTCTGTGGAGGATAGGGAATGGAGCCAAAGTGAACATATGGACTGATAGATGGATATCACACCTTCATGATTACAAGTTAGAATCCACCCGAGATGATGACGGCTGGTGTGAAAAAGTCAGTGACCTCATAGACCCTCAAAGGATGGAATGGAAAAACTCCCTTTTCTATGAACTCTTCAACCAACAGGAAATTGAGAACATTAAAGCTATTCCAATTAGTCTGGGAGGAAGGGAAGACAGATTAGTGTGGCAGTCACCACTAACGGTCTTTACACTGTTAAGAGTGGATATCACCTCAGTAAAGAGCTAAACAGAGAACTAGAAGGGGAAACATCAGTCAGAAACAAGGATAAGCTATTTTGGAAGACCATCTGGAAATTGGATGCAAACCCCCAGACTAAGATGTTTATATGGCGTGCTTGCAGTGAGACTCTTCCCACCCAGGTCAATCTGAAAAAAAGAGAATAGTGGAAGGCAATTCATGATTGATTTTTTTGCAAGAAGCAGAAACCTCGGGCCATGCTTTATGGGGATGCAATGCAGCCAAAGATGTGTGGAATCAAGGGGGAAAAAAGTTGCAAAAGATGTCTCACCAAAGTGACTTCTTCTTTGATATCTGGTCTGTGATGGTAGGCTCCCTTGACCTAGAAGAACTTACTGAGGTGGCTATTATTGCACGAAGAATTTGGACTAGGAGGAATGAGGTCATCCATGTAAATGGCTTCAAGCACCCCACTTGTATCTATCAACAGGCCAAAACAGAAATGTTAGACTATAGTGAGGCCCTCAAAGTTTCAACAACTACTAATGTAAAGGACCCAGCAAAGGCACCCACTTGGTCTAAACCTGATGCTAACTGTTATAAAGTCAACTGTGATGCAGCTATTAACTCGAAGGAGGGGAAAATAGGCATAGGAGTTCTTATCAGAGATCATCAAGGTTTGGTCATTGGAGCCCTCTGTGCAAACAGGCCTCTAAAAAGAAGTTCTTTTGATGCTGAAGCCTACGATTTACTCATTGCAGCAGTTTTTTGTAGAGAGCTTGGCTTGCAACGGATCTACTTAGAGGGGGATGCAAAACAAGTGGTGGATCTGCTGAAAAATAACAACCTGAACTGGAGCCTAGGTGGTTGCCTAATTGGAGATGCAAGACAGTTGCTGGATGAATATAGTCATTGGTCAATATCACATGTTTTTCGTGAGGCAAACTTAACAGCTCACTACCTAGCAAAAGATGCACTTCTTTGTTTTGAAGATCTTTATAACATTGAAGTTTGTCCATCATGTATTCTTGCTATTGTTACCAAAGGAAACGTCGTATACTCCCTAGTTTGAATTTTTTTCAGGCTATTTGGGTGTATTTGGTAACTGGTTTTAATGAGATCAGGTTCTCTTTAAAAAAAAAAAAACAAAAGTATGGAGAAGGAGGTGAGATGTGTATTTTATAAATGATAATAAAATAATTCGTCAATAATAATAAGATAGTTTGGGTTGTATATTTTTGGAATTTTGAGAAAATAGAGAAAAAAATTAAATAAAAATATTATAAAACTAATAATTGTTAGAATATTATTTTTATTTGGTGATTTGAAAAAGTTGAATTACTTTTTATTTGTTGTTTGAAAGTTTGGAAAAGTGGTAATGATTAGTTTGAGAATTTTATATTTTAATTAAGAAATTGCTAGTGGAGCCCCTCAAGGTTACTGCTCATGTATTTTAATTTTTTTAATTTAATTTTTATTACTTAATAGTTAAGGAAGTGATTATTAATGAAATAACTTATTATTTTTTTATTTATTTTTAATGATTAAGGATGTTAAAAAAATACTTACAAAAAAATGATACAAAAATTAATCACTACAATTGTGTTAGCCGTACGCTCAACGGTAAGTGCTGGGTGGCTTGATAGCACCGTCATTTGAATTATAGATAAGATAAGAATTTTGAAATGAGATTTATTTTCAAATAAATCCTAAACTAGGAAATTATATTGAAAATAGCAAACACGCTCACTCCGAATAGGGTCAAATGATCTTGATGTATAAGTAAACTATGAACAGTATAAAATATTTTAATTTTGCCCAATTCGATCTAGTCTATGTGACAAATATTATATATGGTGGTAAACTTTGAACTATTTAATTTAAATTAATTGATGATTAACATTTATAAAAAAAATATAAAAATAAAATTATTTCTTTAAAAAAAATTTGAGTCCTGTATCATCATGTCGATCGTTTCTTGTTGATCTTATGGTTAAAATAGAAATACTGCATTCAATTATAGTGTATTGCTATAAATTGCAAGTGTCAGCAAATCCCTTGATCAAAATTAATTGTTTACTTTCAAAATTACAAAAATAATTTTCTAATTAGAGCCAACTTGGATTTATTATCAATGGGAAAAACCTAAAAGAATTAACTTCTAATCTCTTCTTAATCTGCAAAATCTATCATCACATATACTTCTCAGAGATGCACCAGTACTCACAAATCAAGCAATCCTGTAATCCAAGGTAGAGTCTTCGAAGTTCATATGCATGTGCAAATATAGGACATGCAAGAAGGTAGCTGTACGTCGGACCATATTGTGACCATGCATGTTTGGCAAAGAATTCGACAATCCTTCATTGTACTGGTACTAGGTGGTGCATTAATCACTTTCCATGGCCCCTGATCATTATGTTTAAGCAATAGTACTAACCATGGCATCTAGGTTTTAAATGTTGTATATGACTGACAAATTATATATATATATATATATTTATATATATAAGTTGAACTCCTCTTTCCCCTTCAACTAATTAAGCAAATATTGAAGTTCGAGTTGAATGAAAACAAGGAAATCTATGCACATTTTATTTAATGATTCGTGCAAGAAGGAATTTCTTAAGATTTTTTAATTGTAGAAAATTTATGGTTTACGTTTTACTAGAGATTAGGGAAAACTCATATAACACATTTTTTTTCTCTCTCTCATTTTAACTCTTTGGATAGAGGCCGTAGAGAGGGGGTGGAGGAGGAAGGGACAAGTACCGCACTTCCAGTGAGGTGAGAGGTATTCCTCAACTCGTGATCAAACCGATCCCATGCATGATGGTCAAAATCGACGCATGGAGGGCAACAATAGAGGTAGAGAGGGGTGGAAGAAGGGACAACCCATGACTTCCCATAAGGTGAAAGGTATTCCTCGACTTGTAATCAAACCGGCCCCATGGATGATGGTCGAATCGATGGAGGGAAACAACCATCCCATTCCTCGATGGAGATAGGATTTGTTTTCTAGATTTATTTGTTTTTTTGTTGGGGTTATTCACATGCGAAAGACATGTTTATTTGAGTGAGGTCCATACCAATAATTTATGTCAATAATTTGATGAGAATAATTACAAACAAACATGATAGATGTCCTACATTTGAGTCGAACCTAAGTTGGGGTAAGCACAAAAGGTTTTTACTTGATGTTAATTTACTATCATTCTCAAGTTAATTCACTTCCAACAGTAGTGTTAAAGAAAAGCCTTAATTAAAAGCCAGATGGCATTTAAGATTTTAAGGTCTCAAAAGCTTTCTGCTTCACTCTTGAATGTGCATACATAGACAACAAGTGTGAAATCTAACCATAATTTTCAACGAATTCGGCAAAACTTTTGTAGTGTTGCACTTGGCAGACACATTGATGAGATCATGGGGTGCAAAGTTTAGTGCTGTTTTCTGTTTTTCTTTTCTTTTCTTTTTGTGCTTTAATTTATCATGGTAGTTGATTTTCCTTTCAAAGTCATTGAATTTAGGGTAGAGGAGTAGGTCAAATAAATATGGACCCAAAACAGATGGCCGGGCCATCATGTGGAATGGCAAGGTATAGGTAAGTGTATTGATGGTAGGGCCTCTTTATCTTTATTGCAAGAACTTGCGAAAGGAAACCTCATACAGCTTATCTTAAACCGTGACATTTTTACGTCCGTTGAGTTGTTCCATTCTCAAGTTAAAAAGTAGATTAGATTTATAAGATTTAAATTTTAAATTTATTTTTTAAATCAAATTATACCATATAAATATTTACTATATATGTTTTCCATAAGGACTTGAGAATATAATTTTTCGATATTAAATATGCATGTAGAGTAGTTTACATTGTCTTTATGAGGACAACATTAAATATTATAGGTCCCACGTAATGCGTTTACTTCTTCCTAGAATTGAATTATCCATGGAGAAGCAGTCGCAGCTTTAAAGGCTTCAATACTTTGTACTGAATTGGGATTGCATAGGATATATAATTATGGAAGGAGATGCTTTGACAATTGTTAATGCAATCAATAGCGTTGAAGTACAATGGAGCTCGTTGTAGGGGTGTGCAACCGGGACCCCTTTTTTTTAGGTCCAGTCTGGAATTCAATAATTCGGATGAATTTGGACAATTATCCACCTGTAATGAAGCCAGGCAAATAAGATAAATCGGATTCAGTTATAGACCTGGTTACAGATCCGGTTATTCGTAATTAGATCTTATTTAAAAAAAAATGCAATATAATTATTTTTCAAATTTCAAAACAAAAAATTTGATAAAAATATCATAAAAAACTTGATTTTTTTAATATCTAAGTATCATTAATTATATTTGTTATTAATTTTGAAATTAAAAAAATTAAAAAAAAAAGTGGTGGCCAGAATGACATTTCAGTGGGTACTAATGACTACCGCATATTTTTTAGTTTCCAAAATTTTAAGTCAATCTCCTCTCTTTTTCCAAGTATTTCGTTTTTTGTTGTTGACTTAAATTTTTTAAAAGATAAACATGATCGAGTACGCATTTAATTTTGGACTTATTCGGGCGGATATCCTGGTTTATATTCGGATATCAGTCCAATTTTTTTTGGCCTTATCCAAGCGATAACCACCCGATTTTTAAAATTCTGATCCAATTCTACACCCTTAGCTCGACAGGCATGATTATTAGAGATGTCAAGCAACTGCTTATTCATATGGAGTCTTGGTCTGTTAGAGAGGTTCCTAGGAGGTTAAACAATGTAGCACATGTGCTTGCCAGAAGTGCTTTAGATCTCTCTGAGGAGAGTATTCTTTTGGAGGCTTATCCTCCTTTATTCAATCTTTGATATAAATTGAATAAAGGACGTCTTTAATTTTCTCTAAAATAGAAAAGAAAAAAAAAAACTGGAGAGGATCCGTCTATTAAAATTTGAGACATGAATAACACCCACTCCATAGATTTTATAGCATTTAGTTTCGGAAATTTGATGTGTTGGAAGATAATTAGAAAAATGTTAAGCATAAAAGAAAGATGTCGCTTGCTTAATTGGTAATGCCTCTAGATATTATACCAAAGAGACAGATTTATAGTATTTACTTATCGAATGTGATTGGTTAAAATAATTATTTTATATTAAAAAAAGTGAGACAGTCAATTACATTAATAGAATGTGTAAGAAATATGTAAAAATAACTGGATATAAAATTTTTATATATTTATATGCCCAATGGATAAGAAGGAAAAAAAAAAAACAAAAGGTATGTGTATATTGACAATTTAACAAATAAAAAAATGGGGAGAGAAATAAAACGTAAAATCTGTTGTCAACATTTGCCACCTAAATTGTGGGACCTTAATTTATAGAAATTGATGTACCCAATATTTGTGTCAATTTGGGGGCTTCTTTCTCTAAAGTTTGGATAATGAAATAAGATAGGAATAATTTTAAATAAAAATAAAAAGTTAAATAAAATATTTTTAAAATATTATTTTTTAATATTATTATTATTTTAAAATTTTTAAAAAATTAAATTGTTAATTAAATTTTATGTAAAAATTTTAAAACAATTATAATTATAATATAAAATAAGATGAAATTGTTTCTATACCTCAACTAAGCCTTATCTTAGTGCGGGGCATGCATGGTATGGATGCCGGTGGGAGTGAGAATTGCAATAGTTCATGAATCATGGCAATTAATATGAATACATAAATGTCATATATATCCACTTATAGTTTTAAAAATTAGAAAAAATATGTACAAAAACATAGAATTGGTACACTTTATCCATTTCTTCGGGTTCACTCTATATTTCATGTTGTTGGCTACTTCACTAGATTAGATTTACGCCCATTTCGGTTATAATTTACATTTCACCTGAAAATGTTGAAATTTCCTGTCAACATTTATTCAACTTTTTAAAATTATCTCGTCTCATATAATTATTATAATTATTCTAAATTTTCATATAAAATAAAATAAACAATTCAATTTTTTTAAATTTTAAAATAAAAATAATATTAAAATATTATATTATAATAATATTTTATTCTATTTATAATAAAAATATTATTTTATCTAAATTACATAACTAAACGAGACAAATAGCAATTTTCTTGGACACCCATGCATAATTTTATTAAATGTGTGCGTATTCGAAATAATAATGCTCGATATAATTTTAGAATTTGTAAGTTTAACGCAATTCATTAAAAAAAAGGTAATACTCAATAAAAAAATTATATTTTTAATGTGAATCTCAAACATGCCTCATTTCTTTTTTTAAAAAAAGTTTGTGCTAAAATTATATACCCTAAAAGTATATAAGCCATTAAAAAATACTAACTGTATTAAAAAAAATTACAAAAAATTTATTTTTTTACATATCAATTAATGATATAGTAAAAATTATAAAATTAAAAAATATTTAACAAAATAAATAGAAATTATAAATAAAATTTTAAATAGTGGTAGAATTCATTATCCAAGGAAAATATGGGATGAAAATCCTCTTCCTGTTAATGAAAGTAGTTGGCTATAAAGAGAAATTATATTTATAGTTATAATTGTATAAGTATTATATAATCATTTAAAAAAAATAAATAAATATAAGATTTATATTAAAAAATTATTAATTAATAAACATTATTATTTTTTTAAACGATTAGACCTTATTTGTATATTTCTTGTATATATCATTATTAAACTGTAATAAGTCTTATCACCCACGAGGAAGCAAGCAAACGATTGGTCAAACAAATTAGGGGGGCCCCACACTTGATCGCGTATATTATCTCAAGTTCAAGCCCTACAAATCTGCGAGCAATTTGGCTTTTGCGTTTTCAGAGAGACAGACCAAGGATGAAACTGTCAAAACCGATATATCTATCTTTGCTTCCTTCCATGTTTGAAAGAGCAAAGCCAAACGAGATTAACACACGTTTTACGCGGTCGCGTTGTCTATTTCCCGGTACTCTCTCTGTTACGTTCACGCGGTTCGCCATTTGCCAAAACCCCCTTTCCTTGTCCTCTACAACAGTTTGTAGTATATTAAAAAGATCAATACTACATACAGTCGTGGAATATGCAAACGCCGCGCAATTATTTTGAAAAAGAGTAGAGTCCACGATTAAAATGTTAGTTTTTTTTTCATGTAGATCTTATATTAATTCACTTTTTTCAAAGCGACTGCACGCCGTTTGCGCAACCACGATTGCAAATATCATTTCTCTATTAAAAAATATACTAATTCAATTTTTAATGAATGTTTATGGTCTTTTAGTCTTTGTTTGAAATGTAGACTCAACTGAAATCTATTTAAGTCATTCTAATTTTAAGTTAAGTCTAACATTTAAATAACTAACTCTTAAATTATTAATTCATCTCAATTTAAAATATTTTTACACGTAAGACTCACAATATTTTTCAATTCAACATTTTTTTACACACGAGACCTATAATCTTTTTTAACTTTTCATTAATTATTTAAACTCATCTTAATATCTAAATACATCTTTGGTGGGTTCTACAAAACTCACACTTCCATCTCAACTCACTGCTATTTATAAAGAACTCAATTTATCTTAACTCAGCTTAACATCCAAATCACGACTCACTATTTATCTCTTCTACTGTTCATTTCATATTCTAAACGCTATTCAATTTTCATTTTCCATTTATAGTTGTTGACATTAATTTAGACCACTCGATATTATTATCACTAATGGGTCGAGATATCCTATTTTATAATTTATTTATTCAAAATTTAAAAATTATGATTGGAGAGATAAAAGACATAAAATAGTTGTTTAAGAATATATAAAATATATTTATGTGAAGAGATTTGCTGTGAATATATATTTTCTTTGTGAAGTATTTATTTGACATTGTTATAACTTAAGTCGTAATATTGTTTGTTTGAGACACAAGCAAATAGAAACGCGTGGATAAGATTTTAATAGTGGGATTACTCGCAGTTGAATCTTAAATATTCTTCAGTGGACGAAGAATTCAAACATCATACGTGCTATTTTTCTGTCCAAGCCATTAAGAGCATTCACGTTCCTTTTGTAATAAATTTTTTTATAATTTAGTTAAAAAAAAAAGTATATTTCTTAAAATTTTTTCTTAAATTTTACACATATTTTAAAAACTTCGTACATTTTATTTTCTGTCCTCTATCTATTCTATTAAAATAATATTTATCTATTTTTTTTATTATTATTTTTTCTCATTTCTATTTACAAACTTAACTACTCAATATTTTTTCTTATGTTTTGAATTCTTACTCTAGTGAATATTTTAAACAAAAATTTAAATTATTTTTTTGTAGATATGATAATATTTTTAAAATTAATATTTTTATATTTTCATAATTAATTAAATTATTTTTAAAATTATTATTTAAAACTATAATAAATATGAGTATGAAAAAAAGTATAGATGATTGAAAAAATATTTATTTTATATATTAGAATAAAATATTGATAAAAAATGATTTAGGGGATGAACAATGAGTTCATTTCTAAACTTTTTTCCTAAAATAGAGATCCGGATGTAGGGAGTATTTTGATCAAAATCCTATAATACATATTAAATTATGAAGAATCCAGTACTTTGAAATACCAGATGTGAATGCTCTAAAACAGTCCATTTTTTTTTAATTATAAAAAACAAAAATAGCAACAAAAAGTCAGAAGAATTACTGGAAGAGTATTGAGAAAAATATATATATATATATATATTTATGAATTTTACAAACCTACAAAGTATCTTTCAAAGGGGAGACCCATGAGAGGGACAGGCGAGTCTCATAAATGATAAATCTGGTAATCTGGTGCCTTATTATTGTCGGTTTATCATAGTTTCTCTCTCTGTTCTCTGCATAATCGCTCTTTCTAGAACCCAGACCTTCGTTCCGAATTGGATATTTGTGTTTCTTTCTTTCTCGGTGCCTTTGTTTTTGGCTCTGCTGCTCTTTACCGAGAAGGTTGATTCTCTTTTCATTTTCCGTTACAAAATACTTTCGATTCATGCGTTAGTACTCGGACAACCACCAATCTTTTCTTCCAGAAAACATGGGTTTGTGTTAGCAGAGATCAACTCAACTTGTCTCCCCCAAACTTCGTCTCATTTTTCCCATGCTTACTTGGGCTTTCTATTCCTTCAAAATCTGCCAAATTCAGACATCTTTTTCTTTGAATCCATGAGCTTTGCTTTCTGGGGTTGATTTAGCTTCAAGAGTTAACGTTGAATCGTCTTGGCCTTTAGCCATCAGCTTTTTCCTTGAATTTTGAACAAAGCAGAGCTTGAGTTTTCTTGAAGGTTAGTGAAAAAGATAAAAGCTGAGTGAGAGGAAGGGAAAGAACGATTTGTTTCTTACTGTGTATCTGTCAGAAAAAGACTCGCTGGAATTTGAGTTCTCCGGTGTACGGAAAGGTCGTGGAATTTGGCAACATTGACAACGAAGCTCTCTGCTGAAGAGAGAGAAGGAGACTCAAGATTCAGTTCCCGTGAAGTTTGCTGTTAAAACGTCAAAAAATAGATGTCCTTTTAGATAAATTTTGCATTGTCCATTCTCTACAGCTCGCTCGCTCTCTCCCTCTCTCTAAAAGGGAAATCAAAATCCGATAAATTCTCTATCCCGCTCTCTCTCATTTCTCTCTCTGCCTCTCCTCAGTTTCTCTCTCTGTTTTCTGGGCTTCCACCGTTTGCAGGGTTAGGAGAGAGAAGTGAAACTCTCTCTCTCTCTCTCTCTCTCTCTCTCTCTCTGTGTTTTTCTTGGTCTCTGTCTCTCTCTAAAGTGCCTCGAAAACCATGATCTGTGATAAAATGTCAATGCAATCAAATCTTGACTGTTTCCTCCATTGCACAACTCCTGTGGTACAATCCCAGTTTCTTCCCAAGGTTTGTCCAATTATGTTTTTCTTGTTTAATCATTATTTTCCTTCGACTGCTCAGTTCTCCTGGAGGTCGTCGATTAATCATATTCATTTCCATTTATAATGTTATATATGTAATCGCTTTTCTCTTGGTTTCAGACTGAGGTTAGAAACCTAAATCGCCTATGGCATCCATGGGAGAGAGAAACAGTTGAATATTTCACCTTAGGAGATCTTTGGAATTGTTATGATGAATGGAGTGCATATGGGGCCGGAGTTCCGATCGTGTTGAACAACGGCGAGACCTTAGTTCAGTACTACGTGCCTTACCTGTCTGCAATCCAAATTTTCACAAGCAATTCATCTGTAAACACTTTGAGGTATAAGCTAGATAATCTTTATTTGCAATCTTTGTTTTGTGTTTTGGTTTTATATCTTCCTAGAGATGGAATTATACGAATTAACTTTGCAAGTCAAGGTCGCCTCATTAAATCGACTGTGATGGAATATGCAAATGTTGGATTTGATTAGGTCTAATGCTCTTCAATGACTTGGAAAATTGAAAACTTGGGAACCTAATATGCAATAATGGTTTTGTTGAATAATTGGGTAATTGGCGGTAGAAATCTTCCATTAGTTGTAGAGTTGAAATTTTAAAGGACCCATATGGGTTAGTTTTTCGATTTGGTCTTTAACGTGCTTTTTAAATTCTTGCTGCGACAATCTTACCTGTGAAGTGCTGTAATTATATTGTTTACTACAAGATTAATCCGTATTATTGTACTTGTATTTTTAAGTGGCCGTTTTTGACCCAGCAATATATTTTTTTTTTGTTATTAGACCAAGTAATTTTAACAATAAGGTTGAATGAGATTTTCAGGGAAGAGACCGAGTCAGGATACTGTGAGACAAGGGATTTCTTCAGTGATTCGTGCAGCGAAGAGAGCGAGAGTGAGAAGTTATGGAGATGGGAAGGATGCTCCTCAGAGGATGGAGGGTCTGAGCAAGAGAATCTTTGTCATCTGAATGATAGATTGGGCTACCTTTATTTTCAGTACTTTGAGAGATCAACTCCTTATGGCAGAGTTCCTCTAATGGATAAGGTATTCGGTCAGTTAATGTTACTCTTGTGCAAACCTTACTTTGCCTTTCTATAATGTTATGTACTATATTAGCACAGTTTTTCTATCCTTCTGTTTTTCTTTATGGTTAATAAGACTGCTCAAGCATAGGAATGGTGAGAACATTTGCGCATTTTTGAGAATCATAGGAAATCTATTCATGATAGGTATCTAATGAAAGATAGAATGAAACTTTTGAATTGAATATGATATATGATTTTCTTTTTGTGTGTGTGTGTGTGTTACTACTCTGTCCTCTCTCTCTCTCTCCCTCTCCCCCTCACATCTTTTAGAATATTTATCATTCTTCATGAGCATATATACATGATGACTTTGATCTATCGTTTGTCCTCCTTTAACCGTACCATTTGGAAGAAGAATACAAGGTTTGAGTTTTTAAATTTCTGGATGATTATAATTTATGACCATTGAACTCATTAATTCCTTCGGTCTCCTTATCCTATGAAAGGATGTAGATTCCTTTTTTCTTTTTACGTATGAAATGATGCAGATTCCTTAAAACTTATTTGTTCCGAACTTTCAGATTAATGGATTAGCTCAAAGATACCCTGGCTTGATGTCATTGAGAAGTGTGGATCTTTCCCCAGCTAGCTGGATGGCAGTTGCTTGGTCTGTGTCTCTCTCTCTCTACTGTATATAAACCTTATAATTTTAAAAGAAAAGAAGCATTAAGAAGTGTTTATATTTTACTTTGGGCAATCACTTTTATGTCTCAACAGTCTCCAATAGTATTTGTATAGGCTATTCCTACTATGTTAAGAGTAACAATAAATGATTATTTCCACGACCATTAGCTTGGTATGTTTGATATTAAATCAACATATAAGATGATAAAAAGTTCTGATATTTATGATTTTCAGGTATCCAATTTATCACATTCCCATGGGAAGAACTATAAAAGATTTGTCCACATGCTTCCTCAGTTACCACACGCTTTCATCTTCATTTCAAGGTTAGTCTCTACGTCCAACTCAGTTTGTGTGAGGAGTTTGTGCTGTGTCAATGAATTCTTATTGTTGTTAAGAGTTGTTTGAATGAACTTTTGTTTCTCCTTTATTATTTGCATTCTTAGAAAGTTACATAAGCGAACAATCTTTGCTTACAAAAGAAGCATTGGGGATATATATTTGTATGTAGATATGGACCTCGAAGATGACCTTGTGCATGACGAAAGGAAGAGAAAGGAAGGGGAGGGCATCTCTCTTCCTCCCTTTGGTTTGGCCACTTACAAGATGCAGGGAAACGTGTGGGTCTCGGGCAATTGTGGCCGGGACCAGGAGAGATTAGTGTCGCTTTTGAGCGTGGCAGATTCATGGCTAAAGCAATTGAGGGTCCAGCACCATGACTTCAACTACTTTTCAGGGATCAGACATGGCTAAGACCCCTACTTTTTTACATAATCAATCCACTCGAAAGCTGTTGACCATAAAAAGTCCTTTTTGGATATTTGGTTTTGTACTGTTGATTTGAGTTACAGGCCTCGAGTGTTAGGGTAGTGGATGATACTTGTCGTCGTTGAGCTTCATGGTTAGCTTACTCAGGGGTTGGTCTTTTGTAATATTTCATCGAATGATAACTTGAGGGTTGAGTTATTAGGCGCTTTGTGTAGAGGAATGAGTGGGGTCTGACTGATCGAGAGAGAGAGGAGTGGCTCTTCATCTATCAACTTTTTATGGATTCTCTATAATACATACTTTTGACCATAATAGACATTTTGATTCATTTCCTTCATATCTCATTAGTTAAAACCATTAAAATTATCACATTATTAGTTTTGGATTTTTTTTAATTGTTCTTTTAATATTCTTTTGGACAGGTGTACTAATTTACTTAATTTTACCTTTTATTTAAAATTAAACTTAAAAACAAGGAAGGAAAATGGGTTGCTCGTGGAGAGGAAAAAGACAATAGAACGTCAGAAATATATCGATGGCGTAAAATGAAAACTACCCCTTCTTATGGGCAGAGATATATCGACCACAAACTCACCACTCTTCTTGTTTAATGAAGTAAATTGGGCAGAGATATTTCAATTTACCTTTTACGTCATTTAAGGTCTGTGTGGTTACACAGATGATATGAGATGAGATAAGATGTTTTAAATAGTAATGAATAAAATATTATTATAATATAATTTTGTAATATTAATTTTATATTGAGATTTAAAAAGGTAAAATTGTTTATTATATTTTATATGAAAATTTAAAAAAATTATAATGATAAGTTAAGATGAATTTTTTAATTTTGTGTAACAAATCCGGATATTATAATATTTCCGAAAGCCATCTATAAACACTTTTGGCCCGTAAAACACGAAACCGAGGGTTGACATTCTGCATGCCATATCAATGGGCGGGCGGGTGGGCTCTTGTTTGAATTTCTTGCACTTGCAGGGCTGCTAGCTACTTGGTTACTTGTTAGGTTTTAATGTTCTGGAATTGATGCTTATCTTTATAATTAGTAGGCCTTTGATGTTCAGTGCTTGGTAGAAAAATGCCGGAAAACTGATCAAAATGATTTCTGTTTCGTGACAGCTTTTCATTTTACTTCATCATAAAGTCAAAGCAACTACAATCTGTTTTGGGATTTGATAAGACAGAAAGTTGGGGAACTAGAGACGCAGTAGGAATTGTGGCAGCTTGCTTAGGAAAATCTTTGTGCTAATCATAAAAGAAAACGGTAGTCCGAATGTCAAAGTCCTCAGGAAAAGTATGGAAAGCTTATCTGAATCGGCAAGGCATGATGTGCGCACTCCATGAATGACACACTTTATTAGCCTTGGTTTCCATCATGGCACGTATGCTTATATGTGTGTATATATATATATATATATATATATATATATATATTTTCCCACTAATCTCAGTTAGCTCAATTTCGGGGATTTCACCGACGTTCTCTTTGACAACTACTGTTGTACTAACACAGTAGAAGAGTCGAGCTGTCAATATCCTGATCACAAGGTACGACACTAGACAAAATGGTACCATTTTTTCAAGGTTGCAACCCATGCAGTTCCATTAGTATAGTTTGTATGTTTATATATATATATATTTCATATTTTTATTTTTTTTTTAAAAATAAAAAATTTACAATATTATTAAAAAATATTTTCTTAATTAGTAAGTAAAAAAATAAAATAAAATAAAAAATCTCAGTGAGAGCTTCCAGCTGGAAGAGTAGTGTTTTTTCTTTTTTCAATAATATAAGGGAAAGAAAAATTCTACTTGTCATTTTTATATTATTTATCAAAAATATAATTTTTTATTTTTTATTTTTTTCTCCTACTAAAAATGTGGTATATGAATGATGTGAAGAAAAATTTAATTAGTTTAGGAAAAATAAAACAAAATAAAAATAAAAATAAAAATTAAGTATGGTGTGTGGTGTGTAGAGATGATGAGTAACAAAATTCGAAAGGAAAATGATACGAGAGTCTACACTCATTAAATTTTCTTTTTACTTACTTAATGATTAAGGAAGTGTTTTTAATGAATTTGTGATTTTTTTTTAAAAAGAAAATATTTAAAGAGTTTAAAAAAATATTTGAAAAACAAAAATTGGCCGTCTCTGGATGAGTGGAGCAGCAGTCATACTATAAAGCCTTGTAATAATGTACATAAAGAGACACCAAGGTTTTTTTATTTTTTATTTTTTATTTTTAAATAAGAAATAGAAATTGTTTGCTGTCCGTTTAGGGGGAAAAAAAAGGAAATTAATCTTGAAAATTTTTGTGAATTTTGCTTGAGCAAAAGGAGAATGCCATATTAATTTATTCTAAAGAAGTTCAGTTTTCTCTTAGTTTATCAATAGACGTGGCATTTAAAACTAACATATTTAATTAATTCAGATAGGTGAGATACATCACTGTTAAAGACAAAAAAAAAAAAAAAAACAATTTTCCGACTGATAAATTTTCACATGAGCGTTATGCTGAAAGAGTACGAAACACCAATCCTCTCTCTGGGCCACGAATTGGACATTTAGACAAACAATGTGACAGATTAGTATCTAGATATACATAAAGAATGGATAATTACATACATATATATATATATATTAAATATATATTTGGGTCCCATGCTAAGCTGCATGGATGCTCCTAACCTTATCTCCTTTGGATCCCACTCAATTTAATACGGGGCTGAAAAAAAAAAAACAATATAGATGGCTTTAAATTAAGTTAACGAGAACCAAACACGTGCAATATGCCACTGCCGTTGGCATTTGATAATGTAATAATGGCATTGACTTGGGAGACTAGGGTTTTTGATGAGTAGTACCAAAATATGTGGAGATTTGCTGTAAGTCCATTTATTGGGAACCCTATTCCACACCATCTTATCTAAACACAAACAACTTGTTATTTTATTTTGGTTTTAAACTCACAAAAAAGTGCAACCACTAAGCCCTCTTGGGTGGCCTTCAAAATGGGAAATGCAGCCACCTATAAGCTTATGTTATGCAGTCCCAACTACTACGGGCTGCAGACATCATATAGCACTTCAAATGCTTCATTCCCATTAATTTTCTGGGTCTTTAATTTGGTCAATGTGACATGACTTGGATTTCACTTACTATATATATATATATATATATTATACTTGCTTTGCATTCATGCTTTGCACTACCAGCAGCTCTGCTACGTACTGATATTCATTACTGGTGACCTATGCGCGCGGCATTCTCTGGCGGCGATCGAAATCTCGAAGACATCCTGCAGATCAGGAGAAACATGAAGGTTTAGACAGCATGGCATGCATTAGCATTCCAAATTACTGGATATCAGTAAAATTTTAATTAGAAATTTTATAATTTATCTATTTTGGCTTTATGCATTTTTGTATTTATTTGTAAATAACGGATTAGCCTTAGCATTTAGTCATTGGGCTCATAATGGGATGTGTTATTTTAAAAGATACATATGGAGGCCCCTACTCTCATCCCACTTAAAATAGAACTAGCTAGCCCATTAAGTTATATTGTCTGTTTGCTCTTTCTCTTATCTCTCTTAGGGCAATAATGAAAATTAAAGAAAGAGTAATGCTACATACAGTCACTTTTGCGTATTCTCTGTGCACTCTACTGATATGATTGGTTGGATTAATTTTTTTTAATACACAACCAATCATATCACTGGAATGCACAAAGGAATCCATAAAAATAACTGCATATAGAATTTTTGTTAAAGAAAATGGGAAGAAAGTAGTTCTCTTCATAGCTAAAAATTTTTCCTTTATTTTGCAGGAATGTTAAAGCTCAATGAAAAATTCATTACAAGCTATTGAAGGTATGAACTCTCAATTTTATTGAACACATGCTTTAATTATGGGAAAGAGATTATCATTTAAGATTATCACTTGCATTTCACTCTCTAAAATCGTTCCGCACTCTTTTATATAATCTTTTCAAAATATTCATATTTATTTTTTAATGCCACTGTGTTAATCCAAACACAAGGTTGAGCATCCAAAGCAAGCGAGCTATGTTTTGATGTCATGCTAAACCATTTATTACTTCAGAAATTTAAAATAAAAAAGTATTTAAATTTAATAATTTAGTTTCAATTTGGAGAAACTTGATTTATCAGCTTTTTTTAATACATCAAACAAATTGTTACACTTCAATTAATTAAAAAAAAAAGATTTTTGATTTTTTTATGATTTTTTTTTTAACTTACAATAAGCAGAGTATGTTTTACACATCAGTTTATAAATAGCACACACTACAACAAAAATTGTTTTTTGGGACGATTTTTGTTTGGGACGAATTGAAAATCGTCCCAAAAAGTTAGATTTTGGAACGAAATTCAAATTTCGTTCCGAAAAAATGACGGAAAGTGCAGACCGTTCGAACGGTATTTTTAGGGACGAATTTTTTTGTCCCAAATAAGTTAAACGTTTGAACGTATAGCTTTTACCGTTTGAACGTAATATTGGCGTCATGTAAGAGAAAAATTTGGAGGGAAATTATCAAAGCGTTCGAACTTTAAATTATAACCGTTCGAATGATATTTATTTACCGTTCAAACGGTATATGAAGCGGTCGAACGATTACAAGGGTTTTAATTTTTTAAATTTTTTGGCAAATTATATTTAGATTAACTAGTAATTATAAGAAATTGGTTAATTAAATAATATGAATAATCTAAATTAATAATTAGTTTAGAAAATATAAAACAATACTATTTCATACTTAAATACTGAATTTACAAAACACACAATGTTGTCCATACAAAAAATAGTAAATAAATATACAAAATATATCATAAAGTAATTAAGACCTCAAGTCTTTGCACACTTCCTCAACTGCAGCTATACGTTCCTCTATTTGTGTCAGTCGAGTACTGATGGTGACCTGAGTCGCAGACATGACAGCAAACTCTGTACGAAGCTCAGACACAGCAGAATGGATCTCCATACGCACTGCATCGATCACTGCTGATGTCTGCTCGCTCATTGCTGCACGCACTATCTCAGCCATCTCCTCACGAGTAACACTGTGAACTGATGCCTCGTCCCGTGTAGATGTCTCAGCAGCTGCAGCTGAGACTCCATGATCTCCTGGCTGTGTATCTCTGTGAGGATCAATCGGTTCTGGAACATGTGCACGAAAACGCAGTCTCGAGTGTCCCGTGCTACGTGAGAGGGTGGTGCTGTTTATCGGTCCCATTGGCTCCCGTTTACGCTCGGCAATATCAGGCACAACACCAGCACATAGTAGATATCGGGTGATCAGGACTCCGAATGGTAGTATATCCATCGAAATGTACTGAGACTCTGATCGAATCCTATCGAATATATACCCCCCCAAGTCGATAGGAATGCCACGAGCGACTCGTATCATAAATTTCGTCCGATCAATGCCAACTTCTGTCTTGTGCTGCCGAGGGTCAATGTTATTGGCAATTATCAAATTTAATATCTTAAAGAAAGAAGATAAATCTGCCTGTTTGATACTCTTCGTCCTGTCATACGGTGGAGCATCTGGACCGACAACCAAATCCCTCACCTCGTGATCAGCAAGGGTATCGACCTCATCAGTATAAACTGATGCCTCCTCCTCAGCTGTCTCCGCCTCAACTGAAGGATCAGACTCTCTAGGCACCACATTCGGATATGCATCTGGCAGCCTAGGAATACCGAGATGCTTAGCAAGTCCATCCCGTGAAAATACAACGGGTACTCTCCGGACAGTGATCCTGTAGGCCCCAGAATCATCTGCGCTAGCACTGCTGAGTTCTCTATAGAACTCAGCAACAATGTTAATGTAGGAGACTGGCTCCCATGCTTCCTCCCGCTCATCCAATATAGGTTCCCAACCACGATCACTGAATACTGAGGGCAATGAATGACCCTCCCAGAGAAGACTCTGGAAATCAGAAATCTTCACCGGTCGCTCCAGTGATACTGTCCTCTCCCGAACTGGACCACTACTACTCTCTCCAATATTGCGTCGCTTACGTCCCGGCCTAGAAGTAGACATTATAATCAACCTGAAATTTATAATTACAAATTAGATATATAATATTAACAAGAAAAATACAATAAAGAACTATTTACAGTAGTTTGAAACGAATAGCAATTTAATAACATTTTATATTATGAACAACATCATTTTTAATAAATATATATCTCAATATCAATATTAATTAGATAAATATTAATAGAAATATAATATTAAAAAAAGAATATTTAACTAATGGATTTATAATATTGACATATTGGAAAAAAGAAAAAATTATTTTCCACTTAACGTTCGAACGCTTAACGTAACCGTCGAACGGTAATCGTAGCCTATCGTTCGACCGATTATATAAACGTTCGAACGATAAGCGTAACGATCGAACGGTGTCAGCCGACCGTTCGATCGGTGCCTTTAACCATTTGACCGTTATTGACTAACGTTCGAACGCTATCAAAGCGTTCGAACGATCTTCGAGTCGATCGGTATTCCAGGCAGAGTCGACTCGGCCATGGAAATCCATGGAATCCTTCGATTCCACGGATTTTATACCAAAATAAATGCAATAGAAACCTAAATAAACGTTCCTAACATAGATTTATGCAAATCTACCGATTATTTTGATGTATAAATCGGTTTATCCTAACTTAAACAAATAATCTATCAAAAACTTAAATATAAACGGTAAAATGCTTTAAAAAAGAGAAATACCGGTAATTAGAGGAAGAGGCTTTGAGTGGCTACTGTTGATGACGGTGAAGACGGCGTTGAACGGCGGAAATGGACGGTTAACAGCTTAGAACGGAAGAAATGCTCACGTACTCATCCGTGAAAATGACGTCGGGTGGCTTTTATATGCTTTACCGTTCGAACGGTAAGTTAATACCATTCGAACGTATTAACCGAAAAACGTTTTCCTCCTTAAGTAATTCAATTAAATATAATAAATTTTATTTGAATGCAATATTCAGTATTACAACATTAAATATTATAATTAATTCAATTATAATATATTTTGGTGTTAATTACATTAAATGCAATATATTTAAATTTACTTATATATTATTAAGTACTATATATTATATTTGTCATTTTTTATATATATAGTATATATAAAATTATACTTAATTTTAATATATTATACTATTGAATATTATATAGTATATAGTATGAGTTATATTATATTGTACAGTATAGACTAGACTACTATACACATGACACTATGTTCATAGTGTTATATAACATATATATGTGATATTAACTAATACATATATATATTTAATAGTATATGTATTACATGACTTGTTATCTATATTTTTCATATTATATTACAATTATAGACTATTTAATTGACACTCTCTGTTCTAGCACTATAAATTACACTATATATGCTCAATTTTAGCTTTTGTATCATTATAATACACTATAATTGATATTAGTATAGATGACACTATATGTAATAGTAGATATCATTTTATTATATTATATTAATCTAATATTTATACACTATATATGCATGTGATACATATGGAGCATATGCTATGATACCATAAATAAGTACATATATAGGTTAACTTATGTACTTGACAATTATACTAGATGTAATATATATGATATTTTATAGTATATATATATATGTTATTAAACTATAATATATAACAGTTTGATTATATATTATATAGTTATATTACTATATCTCTAAACTATAGTATATTTATAGTTTAGAGAATTTAAAGGTATAGTGAAAAAAAATACTAATAGTTACATTTTAATTTACCGGTCGAACGGTTAAAAATTACCGTTCAAACGTATATTAATACGTTCGAACGGTAATTTTCACGTTTGAACGTCAAATTAGCGGGGGAAAATTTTCCCGCTAATCTTTTTGACGTTCGAACGTTCACTAATAAACGTTCGAACGCTAATGTTTTCCATTTACACGACAGAACCTCACAATATCACGCTCGTTCCAGTCGACTCCCTCCTCATTTTCTTCCTACCAACGCCATTATTCTTCAATCCAGCCCTCAAATATTACTAACTTCTATCAATCTTTTATATTTTCGGATTAAGAGGTTGTTTTTACCGTTTGGTGAAGAGTATTTAAGTTTTGAGCATTGGGTACGGGTGGATTCTCCGGTTTATTTCACAAAATCAGGTATTCTCCTTAAATATATTCCCATTTTAGTTTTTATATAAGTGTTTTCGTTTGCTATAATGAGTTCGTCATATACTTTGCTGTCTGTTGATGTAATTTAGATTGGAGATGTTGTGGTTTTCAGAGGTTGAAGACGACTGTGAATCTGGAATTTAAGCGTTCGAACGGTATTCGTGTACCGTTCGAACGATATTCATTACATCGAATGGTGTCTAGCACCGTTTGAACATTAAACACTTTACATGCAAGAATTGAATTTAAAATTAATTATTTATAATCTTTGAATGAATAAAATGAATTTTTATTAAAATACAAATAATCTAGATTTACTAACACTTAATACAAATAGAATGTTAATTAAAATACAAATAGTTATAATTATTAACTAGAATGTTAATTAGCATACAAATAATGATAAACAAGGACTAGAATGTTAATTAAAATACAAATAGTTAGAATTAATAAAATATTTTGAAAGATATAAAAAAACTATCTAATTATTTAATAATATAATTACTTAATAATTAGCATATCTTGTAAGTGTTTGTTTGATACATGTTAAATATTGGCATATCTTAATTTTGCTTGTTCATCAAAATTAGCCTTAGACCCGTTTGAGAGTTATCAATCCGTCTTAATTGAAAGATTGATAATTCTTGAATTGTCCAGAGTAGACAGTTTGGAATTGTAAGATCATTCTCGCAAACTATCGATCTATATCTGTTATACGTCTAGCATTAAGATTTTGGCAGATTTATCCCTTGTTCTCCGGATATGCAGTTTCGGTGATGTTGTATCGAGGATTAACACATCGGTGCACTCAACCAAACGAGCATATTTGGAGAACTATGGGGAGATGCTGCCGAAATTTTGTTGGACGTGACAGATTATAGAGATTAGGTTTGCGACTATGATCTTACAATTCCGAATGGGATAGGACCAATTACCCGGTGAAAGGTGGCATAATCATTGCTTTTTAATTTATTGTGGTTAATACATGTTTGTTTGTTAATGCACATGTGATTGTTTGTAATGAAGATAGTCGACATGGATAAGACTTGGATGCGAGTTAACGATCGTTTGGGTCAGAATTACAGCGTATATGCTGAAGGTGTTAAGAAATTTCTAGAGTTCGCATTGGGATCATCTGATAGTGATGGGCGTATTAGATGCCCATGTAGAGAATGCAGGAATTTGCGTTCTCATAAGATAGACTTGGTGAGAGAACATCTGTTTATCAAAGGTATTGACAAGGGGTATACTGATTGGGTTTTACACGGTGAACCCTATCCAACTCAATTTGAGGTTCCACTTGAAGAAGAAGAGAACGATGAAGACGTAGAACCAGATGTTGGGAATGAATATGATGAGGATATGGAGGAAATGTTAGGTGACATCGGTGCGGGAATGTTTATGAATGAAGGTGACACAGACACATCAACTTCAAATGATGGAGGGCATAACACTTTTGCACGATTGTGGAAAGATTCACAACGTGAGTTATATCCAGGATGCAGAAGACACAGTAAGTTGTCATTTACTGTAAGACTACTTCACATAAAATCAATGTGCCGATTATCAGTTAAGGCTGTCAATATGTTACTGGAGCTGTTTATGGAGGCACTGTCATCAGATAATACTTTACCTCGTAACTTCTATGAAGCAAAAAAATTGAAACGAGGACTTGGATTTGATTACAACGTAATACATGCATGTAAGAATGACTGCATATTATATTGGCAAGAGAATGAGTAGTTGAACGAGTGTCCCATATGCCACGAATCAAGATGGACATCGGACAAACAAAATGTGCTGCAAAAGGTTGTACGCCACTTTCCATTGATACCTAGATTACAACGATTATATATGTCACGTGCAACGGCTGTAGACATGACATGGCACTCATCAGGTAAAGTTCCGAACAATGATATTTTGTCGCATCCTGCTGACTCTTAGGTGTGGAAGGAATTTGATCAAGAACACCCATGGTTTGCTGAAGAATCTCGTAATGTGCGACTTGGGTTGGCAACAGATAGATTTAATCCGTTTGGGAACATGAGTACTAGTCATAGTACTTGGCCAGTTGTAGTTATGCCATATAATCTACCACCGTGGAAGTGTATGAAAGATCCATATTTCATGATGAGTTTGCTAATTCCAGGTCCGAGATCACCAGGAAATGATATAGACATACACTTACAGCCATTGATAGCAGAATTAAAAGATTTGTGGGAGAATGGGGTTGTCACATTTGATTCATCAACAGGGAAGTCGTTCAAGATGCATGCTGCCGTGTTATGGACAATAAATGATTTTCCAGCTTATGGGAACTTGTCAGGTTGGAGTACTAAGGGAAAAATGACATGTCCAACTTGTAACAAACATACTAAATCTGATTGGCTCACTTACGGGAGGAAATTATGTTTCATGGGGCATCGTCGATTTTTACCTACTGACCATAGATGGCGGGAAAATTCACAAATGTTTGATGGTACTCTTGAACGGGGCCAACCTCCTCCATACTTGTCTGGTGAAGATGTACTTGCACAATTTGTAGATGTTGGTTGTAATGAATGGGGTAAAAAACAACGAAAGAGAAAACGAGCTACATCTGAGTTGAATTGGACTAAGAAGAGTATATTTTTCGATCTCCCATACTGGTCAAAGTTAAAGTTACGACATAGTCTTGATGTTATGCATATTGAGAAAAATATATGCGAATCCATATTGGGAACATTGATGTCAATTGAAGGAAAAACGAAGGATATATTAAACTCAAGAAAGGATTTGAAGCGGTTGGGAATGAGACCGGAAATGCAATTGCAAGAAAATGATTCGTCCGTTTACATGCCGATTGGATGGTATACATTGTCAAGGAATGAAAGGGCTACATTTTGTGAGTGGATAATAAAAATTAAATTACCGTACGGTTATGCATCGAATTTGACAAGGTGTGTGCGAACAAATGACTGGAAAATAACTGGATTAAAAAGTCATGATTGTCATGTCCTTTTACAGCGTATCTTGCCTATTGGTATCCGTGGGTACTTGACAAGAGACGTGCGCGTGGCTTTGACTGAGTTGGGTTTATTTTTCAAGGATTTATGTGCTAGGACATTAAATGTAGAATCTTTGGATCGAATGGAACGGGAAATTGCCATCATCTTGTGTAAGCTAGAAAGTATTTACCCACCGTCATTCTTCGACGTCATGGTTCACCTAGCCGTCCATTTGCCACGTGAAGCTAGACTTGCAGGACCAGTTCAATATAGATGAATGTATCCCATTGAACGATTCCTTGGGAAGTTGAAACGTACAGTTGGTAACAAGGCTCGCCCAGAAGGATCAATTGCAGAAGCATATATTGATGATGAGTGACATACCTTCTGTTCCAAGTATTTCCACGGAGTTGACACTAGGTTTGATCGGCCGGAAAGAAACTTTGATGTTGACAGAGCAAGACAACGAAATGGGTTTTCTGTGTTTTCCCAACAAGTACGGCCACTTGGTGCAATGTGTGGTTATGACTTATGTGGTAGAGAGTTTGAGAAAGCTCAGTGGTACGTGTTGAACAATTGTCCTCAGATAGAGAACCACTTGAAGTAAGTTATAATGTTTTCTTAATCTAATATTCGCACATTTACTTTCACGAAAGATTACGGATATAAAAGAATTGTTGTAATTATCAATTTCAGTGATCATATTAACATGCTCAAGGAACTATGAGTAAATGATATAAATCAGAAACATGAAGAGGAGTTCCCGAGATGGTTTGAACAACGGGTAATGACATTACATATGCTTTACTCATCTAATAGTTAATTAAATATTAATTTTTTTAAATTTATATAATAGAAGTTTTACTCAATATGTAGGTTGTACAAATGCATGCAAATAATCCAAACGATATATCGGATGAACTGTATGCATTAGCAGATAATCCATCGAGGCGCGCTACAAGATATTCTGCATGTATTTCTCGGGGAAGTAGGTATCACACAGTGGATAGGGATTGTTATAGGAAAACACAAAATAGTGGTGTCCTAGTCGAGGGAAGTCATGATGGAGAAAATATTGATTTCTATGGAGTTATTGTTGATATAATTGGAATGAAATATTTGGGAGAACTTGTAGTGTATCTGTTTAAGTGTGATTGGTGGGATTTAAGCAATCCTCGAACTGGAGTACGTGATGAAGAATATTTTTTGAGTATTAATACTTCAAAAAAATGGTATGAGGATGATCCTTTTATTCTAACTTCTCAAGCATCTCAAGTATTCTACTTAGATGACCCGAAGTTAGGAAATCAATGGCGAGTAGTACAAAAGTATTCTCCAAGAAATATATATGATGTTATCCCTCAGGCGGAAGGGGGAGATGAAGAAGCAGATGATCCCTCTACTCAAGAAGCATACCAAGAGAGTCAGCCCGTCTTTAATTTGTTTGTGGATTTGAGCCAGTATGAGATGATTCCATTAAATAGAGAAGATATTGAGGCTGAAATTGTTGATGCGACAATTGAGCAAAATGTTGATTCCACTGAAGTATCTACAGATGATGAGTCTGAATTGTCAAATGATACTGATACAGATAGTTATTGACAAATTATGTTTGCACATATAGTTTTCTGAAAATATGCCTCCGAAGAGAAAGGAAGTTCGCATCCCATCTCCACCTGTTCCGAGCTCTCCTTCAGACTCACCATTAGAGATTGACTCTACAGAACAAGGTAAAATTCTAAGACTCATAAAATTTATTAATTAAAGTTATAATAGAAAATTGATTATAATGTTATATATCATGATGACTTCACAGTACAATCTCGTCAAGGTCGAGGCACTACTAGAGGCGTGACGTTAGAAAAATATCGTAAGGTGGGTAAGATCAAAGTTAACATTCTTGATGAACATACCGGAGGCGAAGGACAACCAGCAGCTTGGCTTGCATCGCATGTGGGTGCTCTTACACGAACTTATGCACCTTTGGCAACAAGTTCATGGAAGAAAGTCCCTCAAGATGTTAAGGACCTTATCAAGAAGCGTTGTTTGGTACAGTTTAAAACACGAAATTTAATTGGTGAATTTTTTTATTTTACTTTAAAGTTAGAATATTATAAATGATAATATCTTTGTCTAAATTTTTTTCTGTAAGGATGATTTCGAATTAAATTTTGGTCGGAGAGAGGAGCGTAAAACTGTGGAAGAGCTTATGAGTAATGCATTCCGCAAGTATAAGGCGAGGTGTCATGAGCATTATAATAAGTTTGAGAATAGTGAAGAAGCACGCCAACATCCTTTTCAAGATGTGCAACCTTCTGATTGGGAAAAACTTTGTGACATGTTTGAGGATCCATCATATAAGGTATAATTAATTTAATTATTTTAGTCGTCCTATTTTTAATTTCGCTTTCTAATATTTTCAATTCTTATGTAGGAGCAAAGTTCTATAAACAAAACAAATAGATCAAAATTGAAGAGTACTCATCATGCAGGCTCAAGATCTTTCCACCGCCTCTCTAAGAAATTGGTATTGCTATTCTTTTATTTGTATATAGTTAACTGAATATATGAATCATAATGACTTTATATCTTAACAAATCTTTATTATAGCAAGATTCAGATGCCAATTATGATCTGACAAAATTATATGCTGCATCTCATACTAATAGTAATGGAGAGTGGAGTCATCCTGATGCCCGTGAAAATTATGTAAGTATTATAATTTGTTTTAAATAAATATATTTGAATATTTATGATGATATTAACTCTTTATCTTATGTGTAGGATAAAATGGTTGCCCTGCGTGCTGAATTTGCGTCAGATCAAAATTCCTCAAATAAGGATGTTGAGATTTTTACACAAGTTCTGGGTGAACGTTCAGGATATTTGAGGGGTTTGGGTCGCTGTGTAAAACCTTCTCCCTCTTCCTCTTCTTCCGGGTCTGCCTCTATAGCGCAACAGAATGCCAATCGCAGAATTGAAGAATTGGTTGCAAAACAACAAGAGTTAGAGGCTCAATTGGCGAGACAAGGAGACATGGAGATGCGCCTCAAACAACATGAAGAAGAACAAGCAGAGTTCAGGAGAGATATGCAACTCCAAATGCAACAGCTTATACAACAATACATGCCTCCAACCAACTGATGGTTTTTTACATCTACCTTATGACATTATCTAATTATGTATGAACAATGCTAGTCTCATAGTTTTTTTTATAATTATTGGTTTTAATAAAATTAATACCCGTTCGAACGACAGTGAATCGTTCGAACATTAATGGGTAGGCCGTTCAAACGATAATGTACCGTTCAAACATTAATGACCAAACCGTTCGAACGATTACAGATGCTCAAAAAAATGTTCAAACGCAGGTCATTACCATAGCGTTCGAACATTGATCATCACCGTTCGATCGCTTCTACCGTTCGATCTGTTCCTTTAACGTTCGAACGTAATTCTATTGATTGTTTGAACGTATCTTGATAACCGTTCAAAATATACATTAACGTTCAAACGGTAATAAGAAGCATTCGAACGCCATTCTGGAACGAATTTTAATCGTGACAAAAAAAGTCATCGTTCGAACGGTATCGAACGGTCAATTTCAAAATCGTTCCAAAAGATATATTTTGGGATGAAATTGTGATTTTCGTCCCAATATATCTTCTGGGACAGTGATGTTGGGACGACATTGGGACGAAATTTTTTCGTCCCAAAAAATCTTTCGGGACGAAATCTGTATATTTTGGGACGAAAAATTTCGTCCCAAAAAATCATTTTTGTTGTAGTGACAGTTCTCAAACTACACTTGTCTTTATTGTACTTGGACACAAGCTTTAAATTAACCATATGTGCATGATCTGTAGCTAGTTGTTGATCATTTTCTTTCCATCTCTACTATATATAAAGTTTTTCCATCTCCTTTCTAGTCTTTAATTTTCAGTAGCTTCGGTTAGGACACAAAGCTACCATTAGTGAAAGAACTTGAGAGGCAATAAAAAATTGGAACGGAAATGGGAAGATTAGGACACAAAGTTATGCATTTTCTTCAGGTCTCATCATCTTTAATCTTTTAGGCAATCAAATCAAATCTCATTTGAAACATGTATTACACCCAAGTTCTATTATTATCATGTTATATTGATGTGATTTTATCAATCAATTAATAAACTTTTTTTTTAAAGAATTAATCTAATAATTGATAGAGATTGTCACATGATGAACATAATATGATGAAAGTGAGATGAGTGTGTAATATATTACACAGTGATCAAATCAATTAAATCATAACATGATATGGCATATTTGAAATTGGACTGATGCAGTTTTGGAGATATATTCATATTTGAAATTGAAATTGAACATACTTATAGACCCTTTCACTTCAAATAAAGTGACAAGGCACATATGCGTAGTTTGACCCACGTGCCAAAGAATTTCTTTGGATTTGTATTTTATGTCCATCTACACATTTAAATTTCAAAGAATCATAAAAAAAAAAGTTTGAATTAATTTTCGATTGAACGGTTTAAAAGGATGGATTTTTTTTTAATAAAAGGGAATTTTTATTGCTAAAAAAGTCTTACAACATCTCAAGAAATACAATCGATTAAATACATGTGGGAATGCCTTTCATTCCAATAATATCCTCTTGTAGAGATAAAGCTTTCCGACCAAAAATGTAAGCAGCTTGATTGGCTTCTCTTCTTGTGTGCTGACCATGAGGCATAAGAATTGAGCAATGTCTTTGTATCCTCTATTAACCAACTATCTTGGCTTCCATATGAGTTTTCTTTTGAAAAATTATTCACCACCAGGAGAGCATCACCTTCCAACACGAGTGATCAAATACCTATCTCTTTGCAAACTTTTGTTGTAACCATCACAACATAAGATTTTGTAGTATGTGGGCTAACATTTGGATTTCTAGTAGCTCTAAGAGATCCTATGATCTGGCCTTTTCCATCTCGAATGATAACATCTATGCCAATTTTCCCCTCTCCTTATCAAGGGAAGCATCCTAGTTGGCCTTGTAAGATTGGTCAAGAGGGTTTTTTTTTTTTTCCACTTTTAATGAATCTGTCCAGAATTATTCTTTTAAGGTCTGATGTGCACTAGAACATTTTTATAAGCCTGCCATTCCTCCCTTGCTTTGTTGATAATGGAGTTATGGTGTTTGAATTCTTTGTCATGAATAAATTCATTTTTCCCCTTCCATATCATCCTTGCTACTATTGCACATTCTTCGAGTTCCTCTTGCTGAAGTTCATTGCATAGCCTGCTCCATATGTCCAAGAAAGAGTTACTGTGAAGGCCTTTATTTGAGTTTTCTTGCTTCCTTGGCACCAAGCATCTCTAGAAGCAATAGAACTCCATAGGACATGACTCACTGATTCTGAGAAGTTCTTAAAAACAGGGCACAAATCATTCTCTATATTATACCTTTTGAATAGATTGGAAAGAGTGGGAAGTGCATCTTGGTAAGCTTTCCAAATGAACATTTTTACTGCGTTTAGGACATGTAACTTTCAAATTGACTTCCAAAAACCTTCCTTTATGTTATCATTAGAGGAACTCCCATTACATAGAACTTCTATGACACCTCCAGATTTCCACTTGAGATTTGGCGGACTCTAAACCATCGGGACATGCAACATAAGGTTATCTGCTTCCGTTCATGATAAATAAAGATGCAATACACCTAACATGCATCTAACGATATGCAATATTCACATTGGATAATATTTTTCTTTACAATACTATGTACCAGAAGTAATATATTCCAAAAACATAAACATACTTCGTAAAATCTACATAATAGATGTTCAAAAGCTACAGTGTATGTCCAAGATATCTATAAAATCATGAATACTGGAGACAACACTCCTTAAGTGTATGTAAAGACTGATATAACTACTAGGCTAGTCTTTTGAGTAGCTCATGCAACTCAGCCAAAAAAGTCAAAATACTATTGATAAAACTGAGCATCGAAGTAATGAGCTTTGCATAATTGCTTTGTCACCTAATTGACTTCCTCTAGTTGACCCTTTGTCGCGTCTCCTAATCCTGGCACATGATCTACCATTTCAGGGGGAATGGTAGTTGTGACTACCAAATATTGGCAAGTTAATAAATAAAATTAATTAGCAGTGTATAGATGCATGCATGACAGTAAAAACATGAATGTTAACCTGAACATGTGTAAACATGATGTGACTTCTTGGTAATTCACATGACATGACCTCAACTAACAATGGATTGCTACTGAACATGAACTACAACTGATGTGATTTGAATTGAAATTGAATAAACATGACGTGAACTAAAACTGAATTGAACTTAAAATTGAAAATGAACTTGGAATCTTGTTCCCATACTAACTGCTTAATTAAACATGAACTGTGAATGCTACACAAGTCCCCTTGAGTAGTGTGCCCCTGCCAATACCTCATCACATCACAGATATCTACATTAGGTGTGAGTATGTTAACATATGCATTACACCACAGTTATTTGCAGTTACTGTGAATATTAAATATCCTTCTAAACATTAGAGTTTTTAACATAAAATAAAATATTAAATATCACATAATATTCTTAATGAAATAAAATCATTTAAATAAAATTATTTTCTAACTATATTATTTTCGGGGTTTCACAATATAAAAATGCTAATTTTAAAAATTAGGCTTGGTTCAATAATACCAAAAATACCCTTCTTAAAAATAATTGTGGACATTTAAATATTTTGAAAATTTTAAAACACTGGGCTCTATTTAAAATCACCCGCTAGCTTTAACGATACCACTTTGATATTTAAAACATGTGTATGAGACTCGTGACCAATCAAGAGAAAAGAGCGGTTGGTTACACAATAACAATAAAAATACCCATTTAAAATAATTTTGGACTTATAAAATATTTCGAAGAATTTAAAACACCGCGCTTCATTTAAAAGTCATATGCTAAATTTAAAACACAGTTTCGAGGTTTAAAATGCCAATGTGAAATTCGTGACCAATTTAGAGAAAAAGGAGTAGTTGGTCACAAATTCAGTTTTAAAAAATATCCAAAATTCGATCGAATCAGACCGGTTGCACCCCTAGTGACTTGTAGCAATAATGAGATAAAAATTACGATCTAACAAAGTATATATTGTATCACATATTAATAGTAATGGGGAGTGGAATCATCCTTATGCATGTGAAAAATATATAATTGTTATTACCTATTTTAATAATAGGTAGTTGTGTATTTGTTGCAATATTAATTATTTGTCTTATGTGCATGAAAAAATGATTAACCTGGATATTGAATCTACTCTGATAAAAATTTCTCAACCAATGATATTTGCGTTTTTACAAAACTTTTGGGTCCACGTTCATAATATTTGAGGGGATTGGGTTGTTGCGTCAAGCCTTCTAGCTCATCCTCATCATCCAATAATGTCTCTAGTAGTTCTAGAGATTTAGATTCAAGCTGCCTCTTAACAATTGATTTTATAATTTTATTATTGATTGTGTACTAACTATATTTTTTGCTATTTAGTTTGAACTTCTAAAAAGAATGAGATTGTTTTTTATGTTTCTTGAATAATTTCTAACGTGTTTTTGAAGATATTATGCATGTTTATTAAAATTTTCTTATTATTTGAGAAAAATATTCCTAATTGTTTTAAGGGCCTAAATTTGTTCGAACAAATATTATCCGGCATTTGAACTAGTACATTTACATTGGAAAGGACATTGTATGCAATTTGCATTCAAACATATCCATACCGATCCATCAGAGATACAACCTTATAACGTAATTAGCGTTTGTTTGAACGTGATAACTATTTGAATGGTTTTTCACACCATTGAACATTACATATATGTTCGACCATTAAATGTGTGACGCCCCCAGATTTTCGTTTGGGATCGGACGGACATCTGAAGCGTTGAGACATGTAACACAAGGTTACCTGCCCCTGTTCATGACATATAAGATGCAATGTTCCTAACATGCATCTAGCATTATGCAATATTCGCAGCGGATAATTTTCTTTTTGAGCAATACTATGCACCAAATTTATAACATCCCAATTAATTAAAGTAAAATCATGCATACTTAACAAAATAAATATCCACGATTTCAGTACGAGTCTTAGAAGACTGTAACCTCAAAAACATGGGAGACTAGACTCCATATTTACATTACCAAAATACACTATTGAGGAAGTTCGTTGAGTAACTTGTGTAACTTGACTAACGACGCCATAATACTGTCCAAAAACTAACTATGGAAGCTGTAAGCTCCGCGTCGTGTCTGCGGCGTCTAGTCAACCTCTTCAGTCTACCAATGTCTGCTTCTTGCTCTAATCTTGACACATCGTCTACCATTCGGGGGGAATGGTAGTTGGGACTACCACGGTGAGATTTAATTATAAATCTCAGTAAGTTAACATGAAACTCCCACATAGGTTAATTATGAATGCATGACAGTAAAAGCATGAATGCATAATTAAAGTCGTAAGTAAGCATAGCATAACTTGACATATAGCATGGCATAACTGACAGAACCTGAACTGAAACGTGAATTGAACTTGACTTGACATGACATGAATTTGAACTTATAATATAACATGGATTAGCAACATAACATGAACGTGAACTTAAAACATAACATGGACTTGAATCATAGCATGCATGTGAACATACATAACATAAACATGAACTTGAATTTAACATAAACTTTAGCATAACATGACATAAATGTGAACTTGAGACATAATGTAAACATAAACATAACATAATATGAACGTGAACTTGAACATAACATGTATGTGAATATAACATGAGATGAACGTGAACTTGAAACATAACATGAACATGAACATAATATAATATGAACATGAGCTTGAATATAACATAAACGTGAACATAACATGATATGAACATGAACTTGAAACTTAACATGAACATGAACATAACATAACATAAACTTGATATGAAACTTATTCTTATCTCATGGGGTTAACCATAATTGCTTATTCTTAACTTCTTGACATAAACTTGGACACTTGTTCAATTGACTTAATTAATAACATGACCATATGGGTGCTACACGGGTCTTCTTGAGCCGTGTGTCTCTACCGATTACCGCATCAAACCACAGGTATCTACACCAGCTGTGAGTGCGTTAATACGTACTCCACAGTTGTTGTGGCCCTATGTATTCTACCTGTCACAATTGTTGTGTCTCACGTAGTGTATGCTCCACAGTTGATGTGACCCCATACTTCATGCTCTACAGTTGTAGTGGCCCTATGAATTGTTTGTGCCACACTTGCTGTGAACACGTAAAATAAAAATATGGCTCCATCAGCGTTAGTTCCTGGCGTGCTTCGGTGACTAGTAATTAGGCCTCATTCGCAACCTGTTAACTGTACTTCGTCAACCCAAGAAATTTTACACCTATTTAGACACTCCAGTGTGAACAAAGAAGTTTCATTAAGATATTACCCCATCCTAACAATTAGGGTCGTGATTGACATGAATAACTTAACATAAACTTGATCTGATTTCTTTACTTAACATGACATACTTGCAATGGTGAATATTACATGATATGACATACTTATAACATATAGCAATACGTAACAGAATAGATTTTGTAACAGATAAATATTCGTGAAAGAATAAATCATGCATAATAGATAAACATGTAATGACGTGGCATGACATGGCATATATGATAACATACATACATAAATTGTAGTTCCCTTACCCATTGTAAGTGCACAGTATCGTAGTTTTATAGTAAAGTGATAAGAAGAGTATCGTTCTCAGGGATTGGTACCTTACTTTTGATAATACCAAAATTATACTAATCTTGATTTTATCTAGAGGAATCACTAAGATTTTTGTAGTTGTAATTTAAACTAAAATCAACTCAAGGAAAACTACGCAAAAGAAATAAAACTGACATTCGAAGATCAAATTAATGGGGAAGAAAACTTCTAGGAAATCGATTTCACCTAATTTTTCACTATGCTTTACTCATCCAACTAATTTAATTGAATTCTTTTTGTTTATTAGCAAATCTCTAATTTATCCAAAAGCCTCTTTTGATAGTCAATTGAAAATTATTTTTGTTCATCAATTTACACAACAATATGCAAATTAATAGAACAAGAAAACAATAAGACCAATGATCTAAATACTACATAGGTTCATACAAGTCTTTCGATCTCTATATTTACCTATGCCGACATATTCAAGATCTATTCTATAATTCTCTCTTTCGATAGCAAATCACAAGATTAAAACATCATCTAATCAATGATCAGTTAATTAGAAGCTATAAACTCAGAATAAATTAGATAAACAAAGAAAGAATTGCCTTAAATTCGCATAGACAATCAAGCATAGTTCGGAATTAGGTTACATCGTTTCCTAGAATAAATAAAATTTAGTTCATGCTAAAAATGGAATTCAACATAAACGAATTCACCATAATTGTTCTGAGAATATTGGAAGGAAAATAAACACTGAAAAATACTCCTTGCAATCGCAACTCATATTCAAAAACTTAAGGAAATGATTCACTGCTTCTCTCCCATCTGTGCCCGTGTATGATTCCAGCGTACGTGCAATGCGTGGAACTCTCTCTCCAAAATCGATGACTTGAATTCTTTTAGGTGTGTTTTTCTATCCCAAAAACATGTTCTTCAGTCAAAAGTACTGCCATATGATGAAAAATCACTTTTATATACCTTGATGGCGGAAAAACCCTAGATCTGTAAAATACGATGTTCGCTCGAGCGGCGCGTCGAGCGAGAATCGAGTGTTCAACTCTGCCTGAATTTGCTCGAGCAGCTTGTCGAGCGCACATCGAGCATTCAACCCTACCTAACTTCACTCGAGCGTCCAATGTCTCCGCTCGAGCGATCTTGTTTTCCCGCAACCAGCTCAAGCTCACTGTCAAGCGGCTATCGAGCGTTTGACTCTGCCTGAATTCGCTCAAGCGCCCAAATTCCGCCACTCAAGTGATGTGGTAAATCTGCAATGTGAAATTCTACAAGTCATCAAATACCCCGAAACTTACAACTTTGTTTGTCCTCAAACAAAAAGAAAAGAAAATATTACTTTAGGCAATATCGACTAGACCCCAAAGAGAAGTATCATCACTCACCAAACTTTTATGAATTTAGATTTCATCACTAGTATCTTACTCTTTTAACATCAAAGATAGCAAGAAAATCAATCAAAAATTTTGCAATCTGGCAAGCAAGAGTTAGGCGTTTACTTCAACCTAAAGCTAAGACCTTGAGTGTGTGTGTGATATAGTCAATTTAACCTCAAACCACCTGCAAATTCAGATAAAAGTAGAACAACTAAAATCAGAAGAATTCTCTCAAAACTTAACCCCATAAGTCCAATTTTTAGAAATCCTCTCCACTAATGTAGTCAACACCAAAATCAAAGATCAAAAGGTCTTTAATAAGGTTGTAATGATAGGCCACAGGGTGAGGGTTAAGAAAGAATTGGATATGGAGAATCAAAGCAAACTGGGAAAATACTTGGTGAAAAGAACACTAAAAGAGATATTCACCTGATTCAAATCACAACTCTTTCTTGGCAATATGCTCATACTGGTGGCATTATTGTTGCTGTAATCACTGAAGCAATACCAACAATTCCCTTAACAAAATCTGAGGTGATACACACTCCGCTTAGTGACTTCTTTTTCTTTTTCTTTCTTCCATTTTTTTTTTCACACTTTGATCAAACATAGTAAACATAATACGGATCATTCTTTATCAACTAATTTTATCTTTAAATGTAAATTTCCACCAAAGTATTTTCTCAAACTATCAAATGTAAATTCATTGTTTTTCAAGCTTAGAGCGGGAATGGTTTATGTAATTCAAAGAACAAATAAATGCTTATGTAAAATAAGGCTCAAGGGGGTTGACTATGGAAACACGTCATGTAATGATGGCATGATATTTAGGATGGCTGAGAAAGCTTTTTGGTTAAGAAAAAGAAATGTCTAGATCATTTCTCTAATATTTGGTATCAACTAGGATTTCACCTCAAGGATCCATCAACGGATTCTAGAGCGAAGCAAAATTGAACTTCCCTCTTTCAATTAATTCAACTTCTTCTCTTTATAAGCAAAATGGAATAAAAGAAAAACAATTATGTGCTCAATTATGTTTAAGGTCAAAGATTTAAACCAAAGTACCCACAAAACTCCGCTTGACATAAAAGAAATTTTTGAAAATATTTCTCAAAACCATCTTCAATTACAAATTTCAGAGTCATAGAGAATTCAATCTTACTCCAATGCATGCTTGGTAGGAGAATCAAACAACCCAAGACTTAGAAAAGAAGAGGATCAAATGACTATAGGAGTTTACACCCCTAAACTTAAACTAAACAATGTCCTTATTGTAATGCAAAAGTAAAAAGGATTGAAGAAATGAAAGGAACTTCTCTGGTTTCATGGTGAATCTTCCATAGTTTATAATTTTTCAGCTCTTTATTCATGCTAAATAAACCTGCATCAAAATCCAAACTATTAAAAATAAATAAATAAAGATAATAAAATAAATAAATAAATGAAAGAATGAAAGGAAGTTCTATGGGTTGCCTCCCATAAACGCTTGTTTTAAAGTCTACAACCAGACTTTTCAATCTTCATCAATTAGGATATCCAAGAGGAATAAATGGATAATTCCTCTCCACTTGTTCTCCATAGTAGTGCTTCAATCTCTGACCATTAACTCTGAATATATTCCCTATCTTGTCCTTCAAGTCTATTGCTTCAAAAGAGAAAATTTTATCAATTGTATAAGGACCTGTCCATCTTGATTTTAACTTTCTCAGGAAGAGTTTGAGTCGTGAATTGAAGAGTAAAATTTGTTGTCCTGGTGCAAAATCTCGCCTAAGAATCTGTTTGTCATGCCACTTCTTTGTCCGTTCTTTATAGATCTTTGCATTTTCATATGCATCATTCTGGAACTCATTCATCTCATTCAATTGAAGAAGTCGTTTTTCACCTGCTGCTTTCAAATCAACGTTAAACTTTTTTACAGTCTAGTAGGCACAATGCTCCAACTCCATAGGAAGATGACATGCCTTTCCAAACACTAATCGGTATGGAGACATCTCGATAGGTGTTTTAAAGGCTGTACAGTATGCCCACAAAGCATCATCAAGCTTCTTCGCCCAATCCTTTCTATTAGTTTTGTTCGTCTTCTCAAGGATGTTCTTGATTTCTCTATTTGAATTTTCAGCTTGGCCATTAGTTTGAGGATGGTAAGTGCTATCTTGTGCTTTACACTATATTTAGAAAGAAGATTATCAAACAACTTGTTGCAAAAGTGAGTCCCTTCATCACTAATAATAGCTCGTGGAGTGTCAAATCTTGTGAATATATTCTTGTGCAGAAATTTGAGCACTACCTTTGTATCATTTGTTGTTGTAGCAATTGCTTCTACCCATTTTGACACATAATCAACAGTTAACAAGATATAAGCAAAGCCAAAAGAAGGAGGAAAAGGCCCCATAAAATCTATTCCCCAAACATCAAACAACTCAACTGCTAAGATATTTTTCAATGGTAACTCATGACGCCTTGAAATATTTCCCATACGTTGGCACCGGTCACAAGTTTTCACCAAAGTATAACTATCACGAAAAATAGGAGGCCAAAAGAACCCACTTTGAAGTATCTTAGCTGCTGTACGGGTGGCTCTAAAGTGTCCTCCATATGATGATGAATGGCAATGATGGAGGATGGCTTGCATGTCTTCTTCTGGCACACATTTTCGAATGATTTAATCAGGGCATCTTTTGAACAACAAAGGCACATCCCAAAGATAATATTTCACATCATGCAAAAACTTCTTCCGTTGATGGTAAGTAAGATCAGGTGGTAATACTTTACAAACTAGATAGTTTACAATATCAGCATATCACGGAAACTTGATCTCACATGCAAACAACTGCTCATCAGGGAATGCTTCTTGGATCATTGAATCTGGTCTTTCTTCCTCTTGCTCTAACCGAGAGAGATGATCAGCAGCTAAATTTTCACTTCATTTCTTATCTCGAATCTCTAAATCAAATTCTTGAAGAAGGAGGATCCAACGAATTAGCCTCGGCTTAGCATCCATCTTGCCAAACAAATAACGAAGTGCTGCATGATCAGTGAACACTATCACCTTTGTACCAATGAGGTAAGACCGAAATTTGTCACAAGAAAACACCACAGCAAGCATCTCATTCTCAGTTGTTGTATAATTTAATTGAGTTTCATTCAATGTCCGGCTCGCATAATAGATGGCTCTAAACAGTTTGTCTCGCCTTTGTCCCAACACTGCTCCGATTGCAAAGTCACTTGCATTGCACATAACTTCAAAAGGTTGACTCCAATCAGGCACAATCATAATTTGTGCTAAAATTAGTTTCTCCTTGAGTGCGTTAAAGGCCTGCAAACAAACAACATCAAAGTCAAATGCAGAATTTTTTTCAAAAAGATTACATAAAGGTTTAGAGAGTTTAGAAAAATCCTTGATAAATCTTCTATAAAATCCCGCATGTCCCAGAAAGCTTCTGATTCCCTTCACATTCTTTGGAGGTGGTAGTTTTTTTATGGTTACAATTTTAGCTTGATCCACCTCAATTCCTTTAGATGACACTCTATGGCCAAGCACAATCCTTTTTTGAACCATGAAATGACAGTTCTCCCAGTTTAGAACTAGATTTTTATCTTCACATTTCTGCAAAACAAGAGTTAAGTTATGCAAACAATGATCAAAAGATGTACCAAAAACTGAAAAGTCATCCATGAAAACTTGCATTATATCTACCACTATATCAGAAAAAATAGCCATCATGCAACGTTGAAATGTCGCAGGGGCGTTGCACAATTCAAAGGGCATCCTCTTAAAAGCAAATGTTCCATAGGGGCATGTGAATTTAGTTTTCTCTTGATCTTCAGGGGGTATGGCAATCTGGTTATACCTCGAATAACCATCTAAAAAGCAATAGTAGGAGTACCCAGCCAGTCGATCCAACATTTGATCAATGAATATAAGTAGAAAATGATCATTCCTTGTTGCTTTATTCAACTTGCGGTAATCCATGCATACATGCCATCCCGTGACTGTTATTGTGGGAATGAACTCATTATTGTTATTTTTCACTATCATCATTGTAACAGCCCGCTAAAATTATCAGTTTTGGATTATTTCCTGACAGCAATCACATCTCTCTTGTCTTTACCCTCATCTGGAATCACGCGTATAGATTATCTTTTCCGTAAATCACGTAATTTGTTCTTCACCGACAGCTGTAAAATCATGAGTCTTCCAAGACCACGCCTAGCCTTTCTCAAGCCCAAACTACCGCTTTATGTGGTGGACAGCCACCGTACGCCGCCACGTACGTTCCTCCGACGCATGTTCGTGACGAACAACGAGCGACGCACGGGTTATCCCGTCGATGGTATAACCTTCTATCTCTAGTTATTTTACGTTTAAAATAGTTAGTTGGTTGGTTTGTGGATTGTGTAGTTGTATTTGTGGAATTCGTTGCGTAGTTGTGAAGCGAAGTGTGGTTGTGAAGTGTTGCGTTTGATTGTGTATTTTGTGGACTGTGCTGTGAAGTATAGGCGTGAGATGGATGCCGTAGATGTGATACGGCGGGTTGTGTGAAGAGAATACGCGTGTAGCGTATTCTGTGTAATGCAGCGACGCGCCGCGCGACGTGCACTGTAGTGATGTGTGTCGTAGAAGGAAGGGAGTACGCATGTAGTGTACTCCGTGTTGTATGGCGATGCATCGTGTGATGTGCATCGTGTTGATGAGAGTTGTAGCGAAGGAAGTACGCGTAGCGCGTACTCCGTGTCGCGTAGCGATGCACCGTGAGACGTGTATCGCAGTGATGGGTATTGTAGTGTGGATGGAAGAGAGTTCACGTGAGTGTACTCTGTATTAAGTCGTGATACATCGGATGGCGTGTCACGAAGGGTTGAATGGCGTAGCAGAGAAGTGTGGAGCGTATGGTGTAATGTTGGGAAACTGTATGACAGTGTCCCGAAGCAGTGATGATATGGATTATAGTCCGGGATGACTGGTGTCATCTTGTGGTTGACTATGGCTAAGAGTATATGGATTGAGAAATGAGTTGTTTGTTTGGTTGTTATTGATAATTTTAATGAACTTGTTTTAGTGCAAAGGCTTTCTGAAGTCAATTTATCTCTTCCGAGTATAGTGAAACCTCAAGTTGGCCGTGGTGTTGCAAGTGCTTACAATATGGCAATTGAGTTCAGAAGTGAAAATCTTAAGGACTCGAGTGTTCCTCTTCCAGCTGTTGTGCAGTTCCTCGTGTCTCGCGCTCTATTCTCATAGAACGCGACGATCGAGGTAAGTTAGCCTCTAACTTACTATCAGTTTATTGTGTATGTGTGATGGGTAAGAGAACTACAATTTATGTATGTATGTTATCGTATATGCCATGTCATGCTATGTCATTACATGTTTATCTGTTACGTATGATTTAATCTCTCATGAATAATTATCTGTTAAATAATCTTTTCTGCCATACAATGATGTATGTTATAAGTATGCCATGTTAAGTATGCCATATGATACATGTATGCCATGAAATGTTTATGATTAAATCATATTATGCCATTTACAAGTATACGCCATGTTAGAAAAGTATATGATATTAAATAATATCACATGCATTAAGAAAGATAAGACATGTTATGTTATAATAATGCGTGGGGCCACAACAACTGTGGAGTACGTATTATATTTATGTTATTTATAATGCGTGGGGCCACAACAACTGTGGAGTACGTATTATATTTTATGTTATTTATAATGCGTGGGGCCACAACAACTGTGGAGTACGTATTATATTTTATGTTACTTATAATGCGTGGGGCCACAACAACTGTGGAGTACGTATTATATTTATGTTACTTATAATGCGTGGGGCCACAACAACTGTGGAGTACGTATTATATTTATGTTATGTTATTTATAATGCGTGGGGCCACAACAACTGTGGAGTACGTATTATATTTTATGTTATTTATAATGCGTGGGGCCACAACAACTGTGGAGTACGTATTATATTTTATGTTATTTATAATGCGTGGGGCCACAACAACTGTGGAGTACGTATTATATTTTATGTTATTTATAATGCGTGGGGCCACAACAACTGTGGAGTACGTATTATATTTAATGTTATGTTACTTATAATGCGTGGGGCCACAACAACTGTGGAGTACGTATTATATTTATGTTACTTATAATGCGTGGGGCCACAACAACTGTGGAGTACGTATTATATTTTATGTTACATGAAGTATGGGGCCACAACAACTGTGGAGCATACACTACATGAGACACAGCAATTGTGACATGTAGAATACGTGGGGCCACAACAACTGTGGAGTACGTATTATATTTTATGTTATGTGAATTCATGGGGCCACAACAACTGTGGAGCATGAAGTATGGGGCCACAACAACTGTGGAGCATACACTACATGAGACACAGCAATTGTGACATGTAGAATACGTGGGGCCACAACAACTGTGGAGTACGTATTATGTTTTATGTTACTTGAATACGTGGGGCCACAACAACTGTGGAGTACGTATTAATGCACGTTATTAATCAAGACAATTAAATAAGATTCCAAGTTTATGTTAAGTCAAGTTTCAGATCAAGTTCATGTTATGTTATGCTCACGTACATGTTATGTTCATGTTCATGTTATGTTCCAAGTTCATGTTCACATCATGTTATGTTCACGTTTATGATACGTTCAAGCTCACGTTCATGTTATGTTATGTTCATGTCCATGTTATGTTTCACGTTCATGTTATGTTGATTGTTCATGTTATGTTTTAAGCTTAAGTTCATGCCATGTTAAGTCAAGTTCAGTTCACGCTTAAGTTCTGGTTAAGTCATGCTATATGTCAAGTTATACTATGTTTATGTATGACTATAATTATGCATTTATGCTTTTACTGCCATGCATGCATTTTTAACCTGTGTATAAGTTTTATGTTAACTTACTGAGATTTGTAATCAAATCTCACTGTGGTAGTCCCAACTACCATTCCCCCCGAATGGTAGATCTTGTTACAGGACCCAAAGGAGAATTGGAATCTGACCAACTGAATACGGTCGACTAGGCCACGGTGCGATGTTGATGATGGTATAGTATTTAACTTAGGTTAATACTTGTACTTTTGGAGTTGTATCTCAAGTATTCTTTTGATCACAACCATTTTAGACTAGTGTGGTGATCACGGCTTTTTAGTATGCCTTTATGTATGAATTATGTTTCAAGTATTTGGGATATATTTAGTTTGGTGCATAGTATTGCTAAAGAAAAAGATTATCCGCTGCGAATATTGCATAATGCTAGATGCATGTTAGGAACATTGCATCTTATATGTCATGAACGGGGGCAGGTAACCTTGTGTTGCATGTCTCGACGCTTCAAATGTCCGTTCAATCCCAAGCGGAATTTGGGGGCGTCACAGTCATTACACCCTTTTTTGGTACAACCTGCACTTGACTTACCCATGAGTTATCTGAAATAGCATAAATAATTCTAGCACTAAGGAGTTTCAAAATTTCAGCTCTCACGACTTCCTTCATTGCTGGATTTAATCTTCTTTAGTGCTCGATCGTTGGTTTGTAAAGTTCCTCCATTAAAATCTTATGCATGCAAATGGAGGGGCTTATACTTTTTATGTCAGAAATAGTCCATCCTAAGACTGTTCTATGCTCCCTCAACACACGCAGCAACTTTTCCTCTTCTTCGGGGGTGAGTGATGTAGCAACAATCACTAGAAATGTATAACTATCACCCAAAAATGCATAGCGAAGATGCTCAGGTAATTGTTTCAACTCCGGAGTTGTAGTTTGCTGCATATTTTCTTTAGCATTCATAGAATCAATCTTTGATACCATCGACTCTAGCTTCCTTACTTCATTACTAAGTGATGTAATTTGCTGCTTTGCTCCCAAGGCAAAAATATAGTGGAGAAATTCTTTACTAACAAAAGGTAAGTCAGATTCACAAACAGCAGAGTTATTAAAATCATAAGCATGAGATGAAGTGGTGATACATCGTTCTAGGTGATCTGATAGCATATCTTCTTGAAAGGCCTCTTCTATACATTGCTTAATGACATCTACCCGAAAGCAAGTACTTGGATCTTCTGGAAATTTCATGACTTGGTAAATGTTGAACCTTACTTCTTCCTTATTAACTCTCAATGTTAATTCACCTTTTTGAACATCAACCAAAGCCCTTCCTGTGGCCAAGAATGGTCGGCCAAGAATTAGTGGGACTTCTTCATCTTCTTCCATACCTAACCCCACAAAATCAGCAGGGAAAATAAATTTATCCACCTTTACCAATACATCTTCTATGATTCCTCGTGGATACTCGATGGATCGATCCTCTAGTTGCAAAGAAATTGTTGTATGCTTCATCTCTCCAAGTCCTAATTTCCTGCAAATAGAAAGTGGCATAAGATTAATGCTAGCACCAAGATCACATAAAATTCTATCAAAAAATGAATTCCCAATAGTGCAAGGCAAAGTGAAACTCTCCGAATCTTTTAATTTTTGAGGCAATTTCTTTTGAAGAATGGCATTGTATTCTTCAGAAAGTTTCACTGTTTCAAACTCTTCCAACCTTCTCTTCATGGAAATGATGTCCTTTAAAAATTTGACATAGTTTGGCATTTGTTCCAAGGCATCTGCAAAAGGAATATTTATGTGAATTTTCTTAAAAATATCCAAAAACTTAGAAAATTGCTTATCTAATTTTTGCTTTTGAAAACGTTGAGGATAAGGAAGTGAAGGAGAGAGAATAGGAGGATTATCAGGAAATGAAATTGCTGGAGGTAGGTCGGTCTCTCTTAGTGTATCATCAACAATCTCCTCTTCTTCTACTTGATTCTTGCTTTGGCCATTTTTCGCAGCTGTAGGGGTAGACTTGCTTTCCTTTAATGGTGACCTCTCAATTTCTTTTCCACTCCTAGGTGTGATGGCCTTGCATTGTTCCTTTGGATTCACTTCAAGTGACATCTACTTCTCGCTTGGTTGGCTATCAAAACCTGGAGGAGGTTGAGGTTGCAACACATTCTTTATATTTCCATATGACAAATTTTCATGATTTCGAAGCCCTGGATGAGAGTAATTTGGCATAGGATTACCACGATAGTTGTAGTTCTGATTGTTGATGTATTGAACTTGTTCTTGACTCGCTTCATTACTTGGAACTGTCATACTTGTAGATGCAACATATTTTGTACTTTGTGGTATCTTTTGGGTTGTCAAAGCTGAAATCTGATTAGATAGAGTAGCAACTTGAGCTGAAAAGGCTGCTGTCGACTCCAAGTCATGAATTTCAGCAACTTTTTTAGCCAAAGTCCTCTCAGTTGGCCATTGATATTTGTTTGATGCCATTTCTTCCAAAAGGGCAGTAGCACTGATCGGTGAAAAACTGCAAGTGCACAGTATTGTAGTTTTATAGTAAAATGATAAGAAGAGTATCATCCTCAGGGATTGGTACCTTACTTATGCCAACTACCAAAATTATACTAATCTCGATTTTATCTAGAGGAATCACTAAAATTTTTGTAGTTGCAATTTAAAATTAAGCAAGTAGTTGCTGCAGAAGCTTTGTAACATGTTTGCTTAAGCAATAAAGTTATCTTCTCTTTTTTTTTTTTTTTTAAAAAAAGTTGGTGGATAAACCAAATCTAAAGCATGGATTGGAGCAATATTGTGAAAAGTTAAGTTTAACCATCCCTAGCCTAGCTACTCAAAAAACTACCAGCACAAATTTAAGAAAATAAAAATAAAAACATAGATAAATACATATATATATGTATATATATATGCACCTCATGTCAATAGAAATCTGTCGAAGCTGCAAGCATTGTCAAAAATTGAACATTCAAATAATGAGGGGTGTAAATCAGTCCGGTTCTGTCTGGGGTGTGATGGATCTAAATTTTCAGTTCATCATTTTTTCCAGATCGGACTAGACTGAACATCCATAGGAACCGAACGTGCTGGACCGGTAGCTATCGGTTCAATCCGATCTGATCCATTCAGTTCGGCCTAATTACTATTTTGATTTCCTTCTTCTTCTTCTTTTTTCAAATAAATTAATCAAAAAATTTATTTAAATTACTAGATTAAAATTAAGTGAATGATTAATGTACATTATACAACTAACTCATTAAAAAAATATTTTATTAAGTTAATGACAATAAATTAGATGAAAATTCTGTCATTAACTTATATAATTGTTATATAAAAATAATATATTAAATTATTAAAAATATTTTTAAAATATATATAGAAGTTCGTTCAGTCCAGTCTAAACTGTCCGGTTTACACCCCTTGAAATAAAATATAGTTGGAGTAGCACGTACGGCAAAGCTGGAAAAGTTATAGCAATTCTCATAAAATAACAAGTTTTTTGTTTGGCTGAGTCATTTTTAAGGGAAGGAATAGCTATGAAGTGTGAAATAATCATTCCATGAACTGAGAAAGGGAGCAGCTATATATTCCAATGACTTTGGAATAGCAAATTTTCACAACATCCTTACGTTTGTTGAATTGTTTTTCAACATGTGACAAATTATTGGTTGGCTGGCCACCCAAGAAGATCAGCCATTTTGGTGGTGGTCCAGCCACCTCGTGAGTTTTGGATTTAGTAGCCGGCCGTCAACATGCCTTTTTAGTGTTTAAAAATAATGAAGAATGTTTTTCTTTTTGAAATAATTTGCTGGGTATGGATATTTTAGGGCTTTCACTCAAATTTCTATTCAGGAGTAAGTAATCCTATTCCCATTCCTTTAGGGATAAGAGTACCCCATTTTTTGAACCAAATTAACATGCCTCACATCTTTTAAAAATATGAATTAGAAAAGAAGGAAGTACTTTTTAAAAAAGAAGAGAAGGAAGTGCTTATGAAGCAACTAATGAGTGCGGGAAAGTGCATTCTGAATACCCTATTATTGGATTAAGATGCTAAAATGTGAATATAAATCATTGAAATTAATGTGTATTCTTGAATTGAGTTTCTATTTACATTGGGATACTTCTTAGTAGTTTTTTTTCTGCTAAATTTCAGATTTTATAAAAGAGCAAGTCAAAACCCAGTCAAATTCAAAGGATAAGCTTCATGGGGTTTGAGAGCAATTTGGATCAAGAAAAAAAATTAAAAAAAAAATCACAAAAGGAAACTGCAAGAAGTCCAAATCCGAAATTTGCTAGGAGACAGTCTAGACATACTTTAATATTTTGACTGTAAATATTTACTCACATATTGGATTGATCCGATTCTTAATTTATTAGAAAGCTATCTTAAAGGGCTATAAATTTGTCTATAGTAAGGAGTTCCAAATGGGAAATCTTGAAGTGCATACATGGCTCCCAAGATAAGTCCTAAAATTTAGGCGATTTTTTTATGAGAAAATTATGAAGACATTAGGGTTTCTTTCCTACCCTATATAAGCATATCATTATCACGAAATAGAGAGGGAGGAGAGGCACAAGAGGTAGATTTGAAGAGAGAAGAAAATCACTTCCATGGCCACTGTTCACTTCAATTTTCTCTGGAGACTTTTGTTGTCCATTATATTTATAGATAACTAAATTCTCGAGTAGGGTTAGTGATGAACTTTCACATTAAATGATATTTTTAATTTATTTTTAATTCATGTATTTTATTTTCAATTGCAAAAACTCTTTTTTTTTATCATTCTCAATTCATCATTGATGTTTTCTTCTCCGAATAATCATTGAATCTTTTCTATTTATAGATTCAATCATGCTTTTTCTATTGAATGGATTAGTTCTTTGATTATGTTAGGATCAATTATTTATCTATATTGATTTAGTTCTTTGCTACAATATCGCTTCCTGAGTATATTGTCGTCATTGGATTTTCTCAATAGGGATAGTAATTTACATATTTTAAAAGTTGTGAATGACTTTTCAAAGGATTACGTTTGATTTAATTTTGGTTTATAAATCTATACCTTCCGATTGGCAATTTTGAGAAGTGAGTTCCTAATTGAGTTATCCAATAAATTAAGAGTAATTAAAATATTGTATTTGTGCAAGAGATTCCCGACGCTCTACTGTTCATCAAATTTGAGTATTTTTTCCGTTAATCACTTTTCTTCAATTTAATTTACATTTAAAATTAATGTTTGTTCTCCCTAATCGTTCAATATTTTTCTTTAGTTTCTTTGTTTCATCTGCTATTCTTTTAATTTGTGGAATCAACACCCCAAAGCTATGTTACAACTACCGCGTTGTTCGTTAGACGTAATCAGCAACCCAGAGGGTTTATTCTAATTTTGTTTGCAAGTAATTAAAATAACAAACTACAAGGAATACATAGCACTATTCATCCGACTTCGGAATTGGAATCCTGGTATACCTGGATGGTACCTAGATTCCAAATCAAGTAAGAACCTAGCCCAAGTTAGTTCAGTTAGACTAGGATGCAACCCGCGTTTTGGGTCATAGCTAGCTTTTTTTTTTTTTTTTAATAAATAAAATAGCCTATATGTTATTAATTTTGTTTTCAGGAAAATAAAAACAGAATGTTGGAATTCGTATTTTTTATATATAAAAGTCCATTTTATTTAAGTTTTTTTAAGAAAAAAATTATGTTGAAAAGCATAATTTATATATATATAAGCCTATATGTTATTAAAGCTTTTTCAAGAAAAAAAAATGTTGAAAAGCATAATGTTTTTATATATAGAAACCTATATATTATTAAAATTTTCAAGAAGTATAATACTAATGCACTGAACATTGTCCATAATAATAAAAATATATTAAACTAAAAAACTAAATTTATGTAAAAAAATAACTAAAGGTAGAAACAACCAATTAATTTTTTAACTAAATGGATGTAAAATAAAAAATAAAATAAAATATTCATCATGTAAAATGCATACAACAGTGAACACAATTCAATCCACTACATATTACATTGTTTGGTATTTATACATTAGATTACAAATTACAAAATTACAATATGAGTTACAACCACAACACCAATAGGTTCATATGATACATTTCCTTGTCTACATCTCCAAATCAACCTTGCCCCAAAAATTGATAGTTCAAGAACCAGGGTAGCCAAAACGCCAACAGCCACTGCCCAATAATGTTGTTGCCCCCATGTTCTGCAATGCTCCAATGGATTCCCGTTGTGAATATTAAAGGAAAAATTTATTAAAACCCAAACTAGTCAAAAGGGAGGGGAACAAATAAATAGTATTCCATAAAGTGTTGAAGATCAATGGAGTTGCTGAGTTGGAGACCCAAGAAACAGAGTCACCCTCACCTCCATTAGCATTGGATGGCAAGTCAGCAAAGAGAAGACACTATTCTGTAAAGAAATGAGAGAAGAATTCTATGCAATAAGTTTTGTTTTTATGTACAGCTATGTACTTTTCTTTTATCTATTTTCATTTTCTGTAAAAGCATATTGGCAAGGTAGTGCTAGGTAGTGTGCACAGTAGAGCTTTGCAAACTAGTGACAGACATGTAAGGCTATAAGGAGCAAACCTTTGTGTAGAAAAATACATAGAGAAATATAGAAAGAAATTCTTTATAGATTTTCTTCATTATTTTACCAAGTTCTTGCTGGTTTCCATACATTCATTTGCATTTATTTTCTGGAAATAGAGGCAGGTTATGGAAGAACATAGCTTAGAAAGCCAAAACCAAAATCAAAACTCAAACCCAAACTCAAACTCAAACCCAACCAACGACCTACTCATCCAAGCAGTCCATACTACATTGGCACAAATGATGGTATTGGCACCATGCTTGTTACTCATAGCTTGGATGCCAGTAACTATTACTCATGGGCTCGATCAATGAAGAGAGCATTAAGAATAAAAAATAAGCTCGGCTTCAATGATGAAAGTCTATGTGAGCCAACTGATCCAAATGACCCCCTCATGAAACATTGGCTGCATAGTGTATGATATTGTAATCACTTTGATGCAAAATACCATGGTTGTTGAAATCAAATGCAGCACAGTATACGCAGAAACAACACACCAACTTTGGCTTGAGTTAGAGCAACGTTTTGCACAACAAAATGCACCTCAGATCTTTGAGATCAAAGAAGCTATAACCATGCTGATGCAAAACCAAGGTGCTGTAAGTGTTTATTTCTCCAAATTCAAAACCTTACTTGATGAACTTTTGAACTATGAGGCAATTCCTAGTTGCAGCTGTGGAGGCCTAAAAACTGTTGTACAAAACCAACAAAGGGATTGGGTTATGAAATTCTTAATAGGTTTGAATGAGTCTTATAAGGGAATCAAAACTCAAATCCTCTTAATTAAACTCTTCCCTAGTCTTAATGAGGTTTACTCCTTAATACAAAAAGAAGAGAAACGAGGAAAATATCTACTGAGGGACCTATTCATGACTCTATGGTACTGTTTACTCGACGTAACTACAAGGAAGGTGGTAAACCAAACATTTCTACACAAAAGAGGGATCGATACTATTGTTCTTTTTGCAAAATAACACGACACACTATAGAAAGTTGCTTTAAGCTACATGGATATCCATCAACTTATAAGTTTGATGGGAGGAATAGACCTTCAGCAAACCAAGTCACTGCATCTCCAACTTCTCCACATGATTTGGAAAATGACAAGTCTCAAGTGTCTTTAAGCTAAGAACAATATTCACAGGTTTTGGTTTTGCTCAAACCTGCAACAAGTCCCTCACACTTGAGTCCTTCAGCCAAAAATGTCCAAATCATTTTTGCTTCTTCATCTTTTGATGGAAATGTTAATCAAGTTTCTGGTACATCATTATGTTTATCTGTTTTTAACTCCAAGTCTTCAAATAAATTGAATGTGCCTTGGATCATTAATACAGGAGCAATAGATCATATGATTTGTTCTCCCTCACCGTTCTCCTCAATTCAATCACAAACTTCTTTTTCTGTTGCTCTACCTAATGGTGATGTTTCAATTTGTCACCCACATAGGGTTACTAAAAGTTACAAATTCTCTAACTCTTCAGGATGTTCTTTGTGTTCCTAGCTTCACTTCCAACTTAATTTCTGCCAGAAAATTAACTCAAACTCTTCACTGTTGTTTGATTTTCTTCCCACATTTCTGCTACATATAGGACCTTTCAGTTTGGAGAACGATTGGAATGGGTGAAGTGAGGCAAGGGTTGTACCACATGCTGGAAGGGGGGTCTCTTCCTCAGCCTTGAGCAAAATGAGTCCACTATCTTCAACTTCAGTTTCTGCTTCAGTCACCAACAATGAACAAAACTTTGACGTTTGGCACTGTAAACTAGGACATTCTTTTTACTCAGTTTCTGATATAGATGGTGAAGTTCATTTTTCCAAAACTCCTAGTGAAAATTTTTGCTCCATATGTCCTCTAGCCAAACTGCATAAACTACCATTCCTTTTAAGCATGCACAAAATAGAAAAGTGTTTTGAATTGTTACATTGTGACATTTGAGGTCCTTGCAATGTGATTGGCAGTGATGGATCAAAATACTTCTTGACTATTGTGGATGATTTTAGTAGGTGTACTTAGACCTATATGCTGAAATTAAAATCTGATGCCACCACTACTCTTCAAAGTTTCTATGCTATGATAGAAATTCAATTTGAAACCAAAATAAAAATCATTCGAAGTGACAATGTTGGAATGATATCGAATGGTTTCATTAAATTTTGTCCCAAAAAAAGAGTTTTTGGAATGAAAAGTTGAAGTTCATCACAAAAAATCTTTTGGGGCAACGATGCTAGGATGAATTTTTTTCATTACCAAAACAATTTGGGGACAAAAATGTTACTTTTTTGGGACGAAAATTTTCATTCTAATTTTTTTTTTCCTGTTGTAGAACTGTACGACTAAAATTGCCTGTCATAAAAACTTGAAAGCAACAAAAAGACTTTAAAGGAGCTGCAATTAGTTGGGTTAACTCAGTAATCTAAAAAACTCAAAACTGTTAGAAACCAAGTTCAAATTGTATTGTATGACCACATTTAGCCATCAATGGTAATCTTAGGTACACCTACCCCCCAATAGTGATTTTAGGTACACCTAACCTCCTTTGTACTCTTTACCATTGGATTGATGACAAGTGTAACAATCCTAACCATCCTTTGTACCAAGAAATCCCTATAAATAGAGGGAGTCCTCATTTGTGTAAGACCCCAAGAAATAAGAGAAAACAAAGTTCTCTAAACATCTCTCTCTCTTTTGCTCTCTATCTTTTCATTAGTTTCATAACACGTTATCAGCACGAAGTCTCTGACGGTTTTGAAGCTAGTAGTCTTCTACTTCAAGTAAGTTTTTCAATATATTATTTGTAATTCTCAATATGAATATGAAATGTTATATTACTTGATGAAACTCTATGTTTATTCTCATAATTTTGTAAATGTATTTCTTAATATAAACATACTTATGTTCCTGATTTATATATGTAGAAAATGTCAAATCTTACGAAATTGGAATTCGTTGCTCTTGACATTTCTGGGAAAAATTATTTATCTTGGATCCTTGATGCTGAGATCCATCTAGATGCGATGAACCTGGGAGATACAATTAAAGAAGGAAATCAAGGGTCCCGGCAGGACCGTGCTAAGGCAATGATTTTCCTTAGGCACCATCTCCATGAAGAATTAAAAACTGAGTATCTCACGGTGAAAAATCCCCTTATTTTGTGGAATGATTTAAGGGAGAGATATGAGCACCAGAAAACTGTGATCCTCCCAAAAGCTCGTCATGATTGGATGCACCTGAGGTTGCAAGATTTCAAGAGTGTTAGTGAGTATAACTCTGCACTCTTTAAAATTAGCTCAGTATTAAAATTATGTGGTGAAAAAGTCACTGATGATGACTTGTTAGAGAAGACATATACCACTTTTCATGCCTCGAATGTGCTCCTGCAGCAGCAGTATCGAGAGCGAAAGTTCAAAAAATATTCTGAACTTATATCTTGTCTTCTTGTAGCTGAGCAAAATAATGAGCTTTTATTAAGAAATCATCAGTCACGTCCTACTGGTTCTATATCATTCCCTGAAGTGAATGATACTAGATTTACACCATTTCCAGAAGCAAATGGTGCATATTTTCAAAGAAACCGAGGACGAGGACGTGGTAGAAAAGATTACAGAAGTGGAGGTCCTAGAAGAGACCACACTAAAAGGGATAATAGAAGATATACACCGTACCACCAGAAGTGGTTCAACTCAGAGAAGGGCAAAGGTCCTCAAAATAAATCTTTAAAGAAAGATGAAGATGGATGCCATAGATGTGGTATGACTGGACATTGGGCTCGTACCTGTCGTACAGCTAAGCATTTGGTTGACTTATATCAAACTTCTATAAAAGAAAAAACAAAAAAGTTTGAAACAAATTTTGCTGAATCATCAGATGCTTTAGATAGAGAAGATATTACAAATCTTGATGTTTCTGATTTCTTTGAAAATTCTAGTGATAGAATAGATCACTTGATTGGTGATGGAAGTGTTCCTTTTTGATTAATGTATTTTCTTTATTTATATTTTGCAATGTTTTAATGAAAGTTTTATATATTTTGTAGAATCATGAGTATTACTGATGAACTTGAGATGAATAATAGAGATGTATGTCTGGCTGACAGTGCTACAACTCACACAATTCTTAAAGACAAAAAATATTTTCAAAATATAACATTGAGTAGAGCCTACGTTCATACCATATCTGGTTCATCGAATCTAATTGAAGGCTCCGGAAGAGCTTATATTGTGTTGCCTAATGGCACCAAATTTTGCATCGATGATGCTCTATTTTCTTCACGATCAAGAAGAAATTTATTGAGTTTTAAGGATATACGTCGTAATGGTTGTCATATTGAAACCACCGACGAAGACAATAAAGAGCATCTTCTCATTACTAAAATAATTTCGAGCCAGAAGCTCGTATTAGAAAAACTGCCTGCCCTCTCATCTGGATTGTATTATACAGAAATGAAAACAATCGAATCACATGTGGTAATGCACCAGAAGTGCATTGACCCCAAAGTCTTTATGACTTGGCATGATCGCCTTGGACATCCGGGAGCAATAATGATGAGACGAATACTTGATAATTCGTATGGGCATCCCCTAAAGAATCAGAGGATTATCTTACCCAATGAATATCCATGCTCTGCATGTTCTCAGGGTAAATTGATTATCAAACCATCTATCTCAAAAATTGTTTTTGAATCTCCGTCTTTTTTACAAAGAATTCATGGGGATATATGTGGGCCTATTCAACCATCAAGTGGACCGTTCAGATACTTTATGGTTTTAATTGATGCATCAAGTCGATGGTCACATGTTTGTCTTCTTTCCACTAGAAATATTGCATTTGCTAAACTTCTTGCCCAAATAATTAAACTTAGAGCACAATTTCCTGATTATCCAATTAAAACTATTCGATTGGATAATGCAGGTGAATTTACATCTCAAGCTTTTGATAACTATTGCATGTCAATAGGCATAGATGTTGAACATCCAGTTGCCCACACACACACTCAAAATGGTTTAGCTGAATCATTAATTAAAAGGCTTCAGTTAATCGCTAGACCTTTACTTATGAAATCAAAACTTCCTATTTCTGCCTGGGGACATGCTATACTTCATGCAGCATCATTGATTCGTGTTAGGCCATCAGCATATCACAAATATTCTCCATTACAGCTTGCATTTGGTCAACAACCAAATATTACTCATCTTCGTATTTTTGGATGTGCGGTATATGTTCCAATTGCACCTCCACAACGTACAAAGATGGGTCCTCAACGTAGACTTGGAATATATATTGGGTTTGATTCTCCATCTATTATTAGATACCTTGAGCCTCTTACAGGGGATATGTTTAAGGCACGTTTTGAGGATTGTCATTTTGACGAATCCATTTTCCCAACATTGGGTAATGAGAAGTCGGTGCCTGAAGCACGACAGGAAATTACTTGGAAAAATAAAGCTCTTTCCCAATTTGATCCTCGTACAAATGAATGTCAACTAGAGGTTCAAAAGATTATTCATTTGCAAAGTGTTGCAAATCAATTACCGGATGCATTTACTGACACTAAAGGTGTGGTAAAATCATATATTCCTGCTGTTAATATTCCAGCAAGGATTGCAGTCCCTGAAGGACAAATTGCCAAAACAGCAACAGGTGAGTCCAAGATACGCCTGAAGCGTGGACGGCCTATTGGTGCAAAGGATAAAATTCCTCGGAAGAGAAAAATACAAAATGAATTTGGTACTCCTGAAGAGTCCATACCCACAACACAGGCCATAAGAGTAATTGATACTCCTGAAGAGAATAAATCTCCTGAAAAAGAACCTCCTGAAGAGGTATTTAATGAAATGTCTTCCCTTGAAGAGGGACAGGTACCTGAAAATAACGAGATCTCGATACATTTCATGAATACTGGAGAAATTCTGGATAGAAATAAAACCGTTGTGGACAACATATTTTCATATAAAATGGCCCTTGACATTACCAGAAGTAATGAAGAAATTGAGCCAAGAACTGTCGAAGAATGTCGACGTAGAAATGACTGGCCAAAATGGAAATCAGCTATTGAAGCTGAATTAAACTCGCTAGCAAAGCGAGAGGTCTTTGGACCAATTGTACAAACACCAAAGGGTGTAATGCCTGTTGGATATAAATGGGTATTTATGCGTAAGCGTAATGAGAAAAATGAAATTGTGCGATATAAAGCACGACTTGTTGCACAAGGTTTCCTGCAGAAACCAGGGATTAATTATGAGGAAACATACTCTCCTGTTATGGATGCAATCACATTCAGATTTTTGATTGGTTTGGTAGTTACAAAAGGATTAGATATGCAGTTAATGGATGTGGTTACTGCATACTTATATGGATCATTGGATCATGACATATATATGAAAATCCCTGAAGGATATAGAATGCCTGAAGCTTCTAATTTGAGTACATCTAAAAGTATGTACTCTATTAAACTTCAAAGATCCTTATATGGATTAAAACAATCCGGACGCATGTGGTATAAACGCCTTAGCGAATATTTATTGAAAGAAGGATTTGAGAATAATCCAATATGCCCATGTGTTTTCATTAAAAAATCAGACTCTGGATTTGTTATTATTGCGGTTTATGTTGATGATCTAAATCTTGTTGGAACTCCTGAAGAGATAAGAAGAACCGCTACATATTTAAAGAATGAATTTGAAATGAAAGACCTTGGCAAAACGAAATTTTGTCTCGGCCTGCAGCTCGAGCATTTACAAAATGGAATTCTCATTCATCAGTCAACTTATACAGAGAAAGTCTTGAAGCACTTTTACATGGACAATGCTCATCCTCTGAGTACTCCAATGGTTGTTCGATCACTTGATGTGCAAAAAGATCCATTTCGTCCTTGTGAAGATGATGAAGAAATTCTTGGTCCTGAAGTACCTTATCTCAGTGCAATTGGAGCCCTGATGTATCTTGCAAATTGCACTCGGCCTGATATTGCATTTTCAGTTAATTTACTTGCAAGATATAGTTCCGCACCAACTCGAAGACATTGGAATGGCATTAAACATGTCCTTCGATATCTCCGAGGTACAGTTGATATGGGATTATTTTATCAACATGGATCAAGTCCACAATTAGTTGGATATGCGGATGCAGGTTATCTTTCAGATCCACACAGAGGTAGATCTCAAACTGGATATGTATTTACTTATGGAAATTCTGCTATATCATGGAGATCTGTCAAGCAAACAATATCTGCTACCTCTTCAAATCACTCAGAGATAATTGCAATTCATGAGGCAAGTCGAGAATGTGTTTGGCTAAGATCAGTGATTCAACATATTCAAGAAAAGTGTGGTCTTCCAGTGATTAATGATAGTCCAACAATTTTATACGAAGATAATGCTGCTTGTATTACTCAAATTAGAGGAGGATATATCAAAGGTGATAGAACCAAACACATTTCACCTAAATTCTTTTATACTCATGAACTTCAGGAGAAAGGTGAAATTAATGTCAAGCAGATACGGTCAAGTGATAATCTGGCAGATTTATTCACTAAAGCATTACCAACTGCAACATTTAAGAAACTTGTGCAGAAGATTGGAATGCGAAGACTTGAAGACCTATTATCATGCACTTTTCAGGGGGAGTAAATGTCTTGAAGATTTGTGCTGATTGTACTCTTTTCCCTTCGCTAAGGTTTTATCCCACTGGGTTTTCCTTTGCAAGGTTTTAATGAGGCAATCTTAAAGCACTTGACGATATACAGAATATTGTACTCTTTTTCCTTCGTCATTGGTTTTTTCCCACTGGGTTTTTCCTTGACAAGGTTTTAACGAGGCATATTCTTTATATGTGGTCATCCAAAGGGGGAGTGTTAGAAACCAAGTTCAAATTGTATTGTATGACCACATTTAGCCATCAATGGTAATCTTAGGTACACCTACCCCCAATAGTGATTTTAGGTACACCTAACCTCCTTTGTACTCTTTACCATTGGATTGATGACAAGTGTAACAATCCTAACCATCCTTTGTACCAAGAAATCCCTATAAATAGAGGGAGTCCTCATTTGTGTAAGACCCTAAGAAATAAGAGAAAACAAAGTTCTCTAAACATCTCTCTCTCTTTTGCTCTCTATCTTTTCATTAGTTTCATAACAAAAACTCTTTATTTCTTTGGTTTTATTCATTGCTGCAATAGCTAGCCATATCATATAAATTAAGAGATCGACTTTACTAATTCTCTATTAATTTCATGCTGGGTGGGCCTCTATAATTGATGAAAAAGCAGGAATCTTGATGATCTTGTGGTGGGGAAACCCTCCTTCTTCGAGCAATTTCTTCCAATCCAACTCTGTCCTCTCCTTTCCACTCGGGGTGAGAATCATCATTAACAAATCGAATACGAAGCCTGTCTCATCAAATGGTCCATTTCCGTTGGGCTGTAGAACATGTTCCACAATAATAATCTTCCCAGTCTTCTTTGGTATTGCCTTTGCACAGTTTTTCAAGACCTTGATGCAATCTTCATCGCTAATACCGTGCAGTACTCTCTACATGAAGAAATGAAAAAAGTCACATGGGTCGACTTTGCGTGTATGTAGTCTGTATGGGTGTGCATATAATGGTATATATCAAAAATACTGATACAAGCATCGACATGGAAACTTTTGGCAAGTTAATCATGTAATGTTAATACAATAAGGCAAGCATGTATTTATATTCAAATTATTATTTTTCACTCTTTCCAGGATTGTGGACTGTTTCACCCCACAGTACTCTGTTTGCAAGATATAAAAATTAATTTCATGCTACATATGTATATATAGGATAATTTTGTTAAGAACGAAAATTAAAAATCTTCTATATTTTTTTCTTAAAACTACATGAAGAGGTTTTGTAAATGAATTAACAATTTGGTTCCCACAAAAATAAGTAAAATCTCTACCTAGATTTTCATTTTTCAGGCCCCTAGTGGAAGAAAAGAGATTTTTTTTTTAAATTGTTTTTTTTCTTAAATATGAATACATCCTTTAGAATCGAGTCGAACTTCTGAGGTAAAAAAATAGACATGGCATATATATTTGGCTTACATCTAATCAAACAAATGGTTGAATTGTCATCTAACATGTTAAGCTAGCAAATGAACGAACGAGACTAATTATATTTGTGAATCTACTGAAACATTGATAAATTGATCTGAAACTGAAGATTGGGTCGATTTATTACCATTAATAGAATTGCATCGGCATTAGGAATGGCCTCAAATATGTTACCCTCAACATGGGAGACCCCTTGGTGCATTGGTGCTGTTGCGATAACATGAGGCAGATCGAAGTTGATGGCTTTGATGTGTGGGTGTGCTTTCACAATCTTAGCCGACATCTCACCAGTCCCACCTCCCACATCCACCAACGAGCCATTAATGGAACCGAACCCATCTCTGTATCCCCATAAGATGCGCTCTGCCTCTAGCTTGGCCGTGCATACCATTGCATCGTTGAACATTTTATTGAATTTAGGGTTCTTGCTGGCAAAGTCCATTATCTCACAGCCATGGACCTGGCTGAAAGCAGTGCCACCTTCCTTGACACATTTGCTAAGGGAAAGCCAAGAAGTCATTAACTCTGGATGGCTTTGCATCATTATGTATGGAACCAGGCTAAATTCAGAGCCTTGCACGAGCCATCTTGACGTGTGAGGTGTCAACCCATAGAGAGTGATCTCCCCACAGTCTGATGGCTGATGATGAGTGGTGAAGATATCTTTGCGCACTAGCAATCTCATTAAGAGTGCGAGGTTGTCGATGTTTAGAGAGGGAGAGTCTATACCAGCAGCTATTTGGGATAGAGTGATTGGGCCACCATGGGAGTGTATGATGTCAACAATGCCGAGCTCCAAGGCATATCTCAGTGCCATGGTGTCCGTAAACGCAAATATGTTTCCCCAAAGCTTTGCTTCGCCTTGTATCATTGCCTCCATAGTTGTGAATTCCATTTTCTCACTCTCTTATGGGGTACTACTCGTGCGCTTTCAATTGGTATATAAAGAGAAAGAGTAGAGTTTGGTAGCTACACGCCCCTGCCTATGGGGAGGGAAGGTAGAACTCCCAAAGCCGGTGCCATGGATCCTTGGGAGCTATCTTAAACCCCATAAATCCTCCTAATTAATGCAATCCATGATAAATTTTGAGAAATAAAGTTACTTAATCCTTTAACCATATAACTCCACTAATTCTCACCACTACAACACAATTTGTAATTTGTGATAGAGAAAACCGTCACAAAAAATGACCAAAACGTCACTAAATTCATGTATTAAACCAAACGGCATCGTTTAAGTCTTAAGAAGGGGGCAAACATTGTAGCAGATGCACTAGCAAAAAGTGCTCTAAGTATTTCTGAAGAGACAGTTGAGTTAGAGAGCTGTCCTTCTTGTATTGTTTCTCTCATTTGAGGATTATTGATCAATGAAGAGGTTATTAATATTTTTATTTTGTTAATCTAGTACATACATATAATTTATATATGGATTCTTTACTTCTCCTATGTTTTCTTTCTCCTAATTCTATGTCCTATATTTATAATAATCACAAATGATAGTATAATAAAAAATAAAAAAATAACATATACTCACAATAATCACAAATCAAAATGTTCCCAACATATTGTGACCAAATGACAACAAATTCACAATATTTTTCCATAAACTTCCAATATTTCCAACATATTCAATAAACGTTCGCAAACAAATTCACAATTTATTCTCATATTCCCAACATATTCAATAAAACTTCACAATCAAATTCACAATATATTCACAAAACCACAACATATTCAATAAATAGTCACAAACAAATTCACAATATACTATATACTATTTCCAACATATTCAATAAAACTTCACAAATAAATTCACAATACATTCACATATTTCCAACATATTCAGTAAATATTCACAAACATATTCACAATATATTCACATCTTTCCAACATATCCAATACATAGTCACACGCAAATTCACAATATAAAATTTAAAAACGAGGTTTGTCGAGCTCCTTCGCACCGTGAGAAACGAGGTCTGTCACATTGGTTCTTGCCTGGTTTGGGATGGGGGCTTAGGTGGAAGAGGGAGTGAAGAACATGGGTTGGGTATTCAATTCCTTATCAGTTGTAGTTAGGTGCAAAAAGAGGTTCAATGGAGGAGTTACGTGGCAACAGTTTGGAGGGCTGTTATTTGGGTATTAACAGATTGACCGGTGGGAAGGTTTTCTCATTATCTATATGTGATGCAATACTCTAACAATTACAATTTTTAAGACTTGTTCACAAATTATGCACTATAAAATTTAAAAACATTTATAATTGTTGGAGTATAATTACAACATTTAAATTTATAATTTGTTCGAATGAGTTATATTTACAACATTTAAATTTATAATTAATTTTTGAACGTGGGTGCTAAAATATTTCACGTTTGCACGTAAGTACATAGCCTCAATATATAGACATTCTAACGTAAATTTTTCTCCATTCAAACGTCAAAAAATTCTCATCTATCTTTAGTAACAAATTTTAAAAGCCTGCATAGAAAATACTTTTTCGTGACAATTTGTCACCGTCACTAAAAAGCATTTATATTGTAATGCCGCTAATTATCATTATGTTTTATTAGTTTTTGCATCGTACTCTACCTTGTTGTTTATATCGTAGAGTTCTCAGTTAGGATCCTTATAAACTTGCAATACGTCATTAATAATTCCTGCTGTACTATTAAAGACGAAGGTATGGGTCCACAAATCCTAATTAAGTACCTATTAGCTCATGGCACTTGCAATTTCTAGAAGGGGAGTGCTAAGGCCACCGCTGGGGCTCTCGCTAGTCCAAAAAAACTTTTTTTTTTTTTTTTTTTTCACTTCATTTTTTTAATACTTTTAAATATTTTATGGGTTAATAATAATGATTAAGAAAAGTCAAATTTCACGGTTAAACTCTCGTTATTTCATATAATCAACTTCCATTAAAACTGTTTATATAAATATCCATTTTTACGATGCATCGAGATATTCAATGCTTGTATCTTAGAACTTCAAATTCACACTTCATTAGAGTATTATGATTCTTATGGTTAAACTCTTCATATAGTTTTTAACAGAAACTACATAAAGAGTTTAGTCACGGAAGGGATGAACTATAGTCTGAACTAAAATGCCTTGATTATATATGTATGAGTATAATGTTAAGTCGGTGTCTACGGAGTGCGTGCGCCGTTTTTGGATGTTAGATTTGAAAGCGATGTGAAATGTTATGATTATGATAGTTAAATGGTTTAGATCAATAGATAGTTGAGTCTCTAGTAGGTTACATTTACATGATATAACAAGATCGGAGACCAACTCCCGATGAAGATTTATTAAGTATTTTTATAATATGGATAACTTGATAACGTCATCCTATGCTCACAGAAAATATTAAAATTGCTTATAAATTAACGCCGACATCATTAACTTAGAATCGCACTACCATTAATATTAGGTATGAGGATCTACAAGCACGTAAAATATTAAAATTAATTATAAACGCCGACATCATAGGTAGGAATAAATTTTAATTTTTCATGACACAACACTCTATAACTGAATGAGAAAATCATGTATTCCAATATCATTAACTGAGAATCCCACTACGATTAATGGCTCTATTACAAAACTTAGGTTAGGTTTGAATGGTGAGTTAACATGAGATGAATTGCGATAAAAGTTGAAAGTTAAATAAAATATTATTTTTTAATATTATTATTGTTTTATAGTTTAAAAAAGTTGAATTGTTTATTATATTTTGTGTAGAAATTTAAAAAGATTATAGTTATTAGATGAAATGAGTTAAGATATTGGAGGGTCCATTTAATAGTATTTTCAGCCCAATAGGGAATGGTCTCAATCACATGGTCCAACCTAGAGGTTCCAGGCCCAGCAGGGCTTTATGTTCTGCCTTGCATGGAAGGATAAGAATTCTGTTAGCGTTTATGACCACTCCAGTTATTTTGGGATAATCTAAGCTGATAAATATCTCATGAGATGGGTATTCGTGAGCATGATCTAAGTATATTGCTGATCTAACTCAACCTAATGCCTATATATACCAAGTAACCCCAAAGATAGAGTCTATTTGAATTCTTGATTAGTTGTGTGTTACTCTTTACTAACTTAAGTATCAGAGTGGTTGTAGGCGTATAATGCCGACATTCTCTCACATTTTGCAGGGTGAATGTTACATTTGGGTGGTGATACATGTCCATTACAATAGCTCCGTCTGTGTGATTCTTGAGTCCACTTATTTGTTAGATACCAATGTGGTTCTCATATGCCAACCGTAACCCGTTTCTTAGCAAACCGTGAAATGGATACACTACCAACATTGATGGAAGTGTGACTAGCAACAACATAGGAAAAGTTGAAGAAGGCGTTAGATGCCATGGAGGTTTTGAAGAAAGAAAATCATGACTTGCGATGAAAGAACGTATAACTTAAGGACACAACCGCACCCAGCCACAATGAGAAAGGTGAAAAGGAAGCACATTATAATGGGCAACCAAACCTAGGAGAGGCAGAGAAGAAAAAGATGCAAGACGAGCTTCGAAGTCTAGCCGGTAAATATAAAGAGATGGTGAAGAAAATGGGAGAGTCTTTAGATAGAATGCTTGTTAAACCAAACCGATTTGCCATACAATGAAAATATTATGGCCATGTCGCTCCCGCCAAAATTCAAGGTACCCTAAATAGATATGTAAGATGGGTCAAAGTCCCGTGGACCATCTAGAAAACTTTAAAGCCCACATCACGCTGCAAGGTTTCCCTGGGGAAATTCCCTGCCGAGCTTTCCCCTTGACCCTTAAAGGGATAGCAAGAGGGTGGTTCGAAACCCTTAGGTTGAGGTCAATAAACAGTTTCGAAGAGTTGGCTAATCAGGTCCCGGTGTAGTTCATGCCCAGCCACCTATCTGCTAATGGTAAAACAAAAAGAACATGAGAACCTGAAGGCCTACCTTACCCGTTTCAACAAGGAAAGGCTAACAACGATAACCAGGACTAGACGATTACCCTCGCTCCTCTCCTGGGTGGGATTTGGCCGCGCAATCCCTTCATGGCTGAACTGGCTAAGAAGACCACTTCCACCCTGAGGGAATTTATGGATACGGCGAATGATTTTGTTAACGTTGAAGATACCTGACAAGAGTTGGTGGGTCCAAGGAAAGAAGAAAACAAGGGTCCAAGGAAAGAAGAAAACAAGACTGAACAGAGAGAATGGGTAGGTTGAAAGGAAACCTAGATCAAATTGTCAGGATAGAAGAAAAGAATGGTAGCCAGACCATAATCCCCGATTGATACACATCAATTTGAGTGTACGAGAAGAAGATAATGACAACAAGGAATGATGTCAAGCTAGGACAGACATTAGTTACCACAAGTATCATCAAACAGGGTCACATTGGACTCAATACTGCATGACTATGAAAAGAGGGTGATTGAGCTGGCATGAAGGGAAGAGTTGGAGTGGATGGTTCTAGAAAGCTCAAAGCCAAAAAGGCGCCATGAGTCTGGATACGATTCCAGAAGGAGCAATAGTCTCGACTGGCAACGGCAATACTAAACTAATGCCCATAGGGACAATAGGGATAAGGCACCCCCAAAGGGTGATAGGAACAAGGCACCCATAGGGGAGATCTGGACGATAATTTGGGGCTTCGCTGGGGGTGGCGTGTCCACTTCTAGCTGGAAGGCGCATGCATGGAGGGCAAGGTATAAGAAAATAATGTGACGAACAGGGCTCCCAAGCATTAAAAAATTTGACACTCAGGTAGCCATATCGTTCAGGGAGAAAGATTGACAAGGTGTGTTGTACCCGCACAATGATGCCTTGGTAGTTACTCTCATAGTAGCCAATTATATGACCAGGTGGATACTAATTGACAAGGGAAGCTCGGCATATATACTATTATGGGAGGCTTTCACTAGGATGGGTATTAACGCCAACACCCTCCCTAACACGCTGTGTCTTTGGAGAAGAGCATGGAGGTCAGAGATGAATAGAGTCTGCAGCAAACTAAAGCCAACAAGCCATTGGAAATAGTAACACTGTACCCCGACCGCCCCAGCGCTACAACACATATTGGGACCCAAGTCCCTACTTGGGAGCAATGAGGAGATGCCTGGGATAGACAATAGTATTATCGAACATCGGCTATGCGTAGATCCCTTACTCAAGAGAGTGTGTTAGAAAAGAAGGTCATTCAGCGTAGAAAAGTATGCAGCCATTAATGAAGAGGTGAAATGTCTGCTCGCCACTGGATTTATCAAGGAAGCCCATTATCTGGAGTGGTTGTCCAATGTCGTTCTAATGAAGAAGGCAAACGAGAAGTGGAGAATGTGTGTGGATTTCATCGACTTAAATAAGGCTTGCCCAAAAGATAGTTTTCCTTTGCCACAAATTGATGTTATTGTACCACAACGGGACATTAGATGTTGAGTTTTATGGACACCTATTCGAGATACAATCAGATTATATTGCTACCAGGTTATGCCATTTGGGTTGAAGAATGTAGGAGCAACTTACCAATGGTTGGTTAATTGAATGTTTAGTGAGTAGATTGGGAAGTCCATGGAAGTATATGTTGACAACCTGCTAGTGAAGACCAAAGAACCCGCCTATCACCTTAGCGACCTATGAGTGGTGTTTGGAATCCTATGCTGTTACAACATGAAACTAAGCCCAGAGAAATGTGCCTTTGGGGTCGAGTCAGGAAAGTTCTTAGGATCCATTTTGTCTGAGAGGGGAATTAATGCCTCTCCCAAGAAAATAAAGGCCATCCTCAACATGAAGCCGCCGAGGAATTTGAACGACACTCAGTGGCTGACGGGAATGGTAGCCCCCCTGAGTAGATTCATAGTTAGGTTGACGAACAAATGCCTCAATTTCTTCTGAGTGCAACGCAAGACGCACCCTTGGGATAAAGAATGCTATGAAGCCTTCGAAAAGCTAAAGCAACACCTGGCCAACCAGCCAGTCCTAAAGCAACCAGAGAAAGGTAACATACTCTACACATATCTGGTGGTCTCCCCGCACATAGTTTCAGTGATCTTATTTAAAGAAGAAGCAGTCGCCCAGCTTCTTGTTTACTATTGTTGTGAAATTTTACAAGTGTACGGAATCATACCAAGTAATATAATGATAAGAAAGATGTCAAACCCATGAGGACTATTTGCCTATTAACTATTGAAATTATTCTAATTCTAAGTTATTTGAAAATCAAGAAAAGTGATGGATTTTGAATTTAAAAAATAGCAACAAATTAAATTAAATCAACAACTGAAGAATTGACCAAACACTTGAAAAGAAGAAGATTTCACCCAAGAAGAAAACACTAAGGCCTCCGACTCACCTAACCAATCCAATCCCAAATCCTAACCACACAATCAATCAATTATCATCCTATTTGACGACGAAATATTCTAACTTATCTAAGACCCTCTCTCGAGTAGAATTAGAATTACTAAACCTACAATAACCCACGATATGTCTATGCAAACTTAAAAGCATTTGAGCACATTAAGATTAATAATATTTCACATAAAAGCCGCACAAATCACGTTGGCACATTCCTGTCTTTCGTTCAATTCATGGCATACATCATACGGAGCTAAACTACATGCATAATCTCACGAATTAACATGCACAACAAATCATTCAACTATTGAGCAAATAATTGAAGGCATTAAACTCAATTATGTATACTCAAACGGAATGATAAAATTATAATCACAACGAAATAAGATTCAGGATTTTCATGGAGAGGCTACAACGTAGCCTTAGCAATAGAAATTAGTTCATAATCTAATCAAAACAAACCATAATAATTCTAGAATTTATAATGAGAATTATACAAAGAGAAGATTAAAGAATTAAAAAGGAAACTCTACGTAGATCAAGAATCTCTATCGTTGATGAACTCCAATTATGCAGATTTTCAACATCTTGCTTGAAGCGCCGTTTTGTCCCTTAAGATGTTCATTTTCCACCCTCTCTTAAACACGAACGTTGTAGGTTTTTATCTCAGATTTCCGTAGACACCGATATTGCCCTTATTGGAGTTTTCTACAATAATTTATACTCTAAATACTGAAGGGTATTTCAAGAATTTGGCAGTTTTGCGAATTTTGAATTGATGCACCTGTATATACCGAAATTCCCCTTATTGGAGTTGTCTAGAAAAAGTTATCCTCCAATTATCGAAGGGTACTTCAGGAATTTCAAGAATGGAATGTTTCCTATTCTCTTGATGACTCATTCAATTTATTTATTCCTAAACAAAAATAAATAAAATAAATAAAAACTCTAATAAATAAGAAAATTAAACACAAACTAGCATAAAATTAAGAATAAAAGTATGACAAAACTTATATAGAAATTAAGCACATCTACTTTGTAAGTCGAGCTTTGAGGGGGGCAGAGGTAAGGTACCCTCGAGTGGAAATGTTAGCCTTTGCGTTGGTGACGGCGGCCAGGAGGTTTCACCTATACTTCCAGGCTCACCAAGTAAAGATACTCATAGAGAGCCCATTGGCAAAGGCACTACGAAAAGCTGACAGTTCAGGAAGGTTAGTAGGGTGATCAATCGAGCTAAGCGAGTTTGATATAGAATATATGCCAAGGAAGGAGGTAAAGGGGCAAGCATTGGCTGACTTTGTAGTAGAAGTTTTGAGTTTTCCCCAAGAAGATGTGGTAACTCCGATAGGATAGCCATGGTTGCTCTTCATAGATGGCTCCTCCTGTAGGGTGGGCGGAGGTTTAGGTGTGCATTTACTTAGTCCCAATGGTCAAGAACAACATTACATGGCAACATTAACATTCAAAGTAACCATTACATGTCTTAGGTTGCAGGGATAGGAGCAGACAAGGTGGAGGTAAAATCGGATTCGCAGGTAGTGGTCAACTAGATGCTAGGTCTATATGCCACGAAGGGAAAAAGGTTGAAGAAGTACTTGGCCCGGGTCTAGGAGGCACGCTATCATTTTTCATATTTCAATATATCTCAAATACCCCGAGAGGATAAAGAAGTGGCAGATAGACTGGCACGTACAACATTGGGAATGGAAGAAGTACCTCTTCTGTGACACCCCCAAATTCCGCTTGGGATCGAACGAACATCTGAAACGTCAAGACATGCAACACAAGGTTACCTGCCCCCGTTCATGACAAATAAGTTGCAATGTTCCTAACATGTATCTAGCATTATGCAATATTCACAATGGATAATTTTTTTTTTCTTGAGCAATACTATGCACCAAACTTATAATATCCCAAATAGTTAAATCGTAATCTAAGCATACTTAACAAAATAAACATCCATGATTTCTGTATGAGTTTTAGAAGACTGTAACCTCAAAAACATGGGAGACCAGACTCCATATTTACATTACCAAAATACACTATTGAGGAAGTTCGTCGAGTAACTCGTGTAACTCGACAAACGAGGTCAGAATACTGTCCAAAAACTAACTATGGAAATTATACGCTACGTGTCATGTCTGCAGCGTCTAGTCAACCTCCTTCAATCTACCAATGTCCACTCCCTGCTCTGATCCTGACACATCGCCTACCATTCGGGGGGAATGGTAGTTGGGACTACTACGGTGAGATTTAATTACAAATCTCAGTAAGTTAACAGGAAACTCCCACACAGGTTAAAGATGCATGCATGGCAGTAAAAGCATAAATGCATAATTAAAGTCATAAGTAAGCATAGCATAACTGACATAACCTGAACTGAAAGTGAACTAAACTTCACTTGACATGACATGAACTTGAACTTAAAATATAAGGTGGGCTAGCAACATAACATGAACTTGAACTTGAAACATAACATGGACTTGAATCATAGTATGAACGTGAACATACATAACATAAACATGAACTTGAATTTAACATAAACCTGAGCATAACATGACATAAACATGAACTTGAGGCATAATGTGAACGTGAACATAACATAACATGTACATGAACTTAAAAATAACATGTACGTGAACATAACATGACAGAAACGTGAACTTGAAACATAATGTGAACATGAACATAACATAACATGAATGTGAGCTTGAACATAACATGATATGAACATGAACTTGAAACTTAACGTGAACGTGAACATGAACATAACTTGTACGTGAGCATAACATAACATAACATGAATTTGATTTGAAACTTGACTTAACATGGACTTGATCTGAAACTTGACTTAACATGGACTTGATCTTAAACTTATTCTTATCTCATGGGGCCACCATGATTGCTTATTCTTAACTTCTTAACATGAACTTTGAATCTTATTCAATAGAATTAATTAATAACGTGACCGTATGGGTGCTACACGGGTTCCCTAGAGCCGTGTGTCCCTACCGATTACCGCATCACAACACAGGTATCTACAGCAGCTGTGAATGCGTTAATACGTACTCCACAATTGTTGTGGCCCCACGTATTTTACATGTCACAATTGCTGTCTCATGTAGTGTATGCTCCACAGTTGTTGCGGCCTCATACTTCATGCTCCACAATTGTTGTGGCCCCATGAATACACATAAAATAAAATATGGCACCATCGGCGTTAGTGCCTGACGTGCTCCGGTAACCAGCTAATTAGACCCCATTCACAACCTGTTGACTGTACTTCATCAACCCAGGGAATTTCACACCTTTTTAGACACTCCAGCGTGAACAAAGAAGTTCCACTGGGATATTACCCCATCCTAGCACTTAGGGTCGTAATTGACATGAATAACTTAACTTGAACGTGATCTGAAACTTGACTTAACATAAACTTGATCTGACTTCTTTACTTAACATGACATACTTGCAATGGTGAATATTACATGATATGACATACATGTAACATATGGCATACTTAACATGGCATACTTGTGAGATATAACAATATATGACATAATAGATTGTGTAACAAATAAATATTCATGACAGAATAAGTCATGTATAACAGATAAACATGTAATGACGTGGCATGGTATGACATATATGATAACATACATACATAAATAAATTGTAATTCCTTTATCTATCATACATACACAGTAAACTGATAGTAAGTTAGAAGCTAACTTACCTCGATCGTCGCGTTCTATGAGAATAAAGCGCGAAACACGAGAAACTATAAGAAGGTATTCTAAAAGTTAGACATTTAATTACTAACAATTAGAAACATGAAAACAAGCTAACTTAGAGTAAAATTAACATTTTACCCTCTACATGTGGGAAAATGACAATTTTATCCCTAACTTAAGGGTTTCACATCCGAACTCCAAAAATTTCCAAAATTTACATTCCTCATATAAATTTTATTCTAAACTCAAATATTAACTCAGAAAGATTTAAAACAAATCACAACTATGAAAAACACACTATAGCCGAAACATCCATAGGCCATTTCTCTTGATTTTTGTTGCAATTCTTTCCAACTTCAAAACTCATGCTTAAACCAAAATTTTACAACAAAATCTTCCTATTCTAAGTTTACAACCATACTTAAAACATCTATTTAGAAAAAGCTAATAATCAACACCAAACTTTTTGTAAAAAGATACAAACACTTAATAATAAGCTTTGACCCAAAATCAAAACATCTCCAAGAATTCTAAAAATCAAATCTTACTTCTAACATATTCATAACATCATCCTACCATCAACTACGCTTTAAATCATCAAACTAAATCCACCAAAATCACAAAATAACACTTGGAGTTTTTGGTTTTACACTTAGCCTAAAAACAAAAACTTTTTCCTCAACTAGTTTTGATAAATCCCTTGATCAATGGCTTAAGAAGGTGAGATCTTTGAAATAAAGCATTACATGGTTTAAGAATGTGTCTTAAATAGGATCCAACCATAAAACTTAAAATCACATGACTAAAAATCAATAAAACATGGATCTAATCCAAAAATATCAAATCTTAGGCCTAAGCGAAATCCTCTTACATAGAAAAATCATATCTTTGAAACTAATGCTAAATATCTTCAAAATAACATCCTAACATGAAAATAAGAGACTTGGGATCATCATATAAAAATATCAAAGCCTTTAGAGTAAGATCAAACCTCGAAATATTCAAACTTTCTCCAAATAAAAACTGTTTTACCACTTTCAGTTTTCAAGTTTCTAGATCTAAGCAAATCTATCATCAAATGATTTAGTCATGCAAAAACACCTCAACGAACACTCTTAAAAACTTTCTAAAAACACTCCATAAAATTTTTGGACCAAGATATGTCCATTAGCTTGGTCAAAACTCCAAAACATAACATACTCTCCAGATTCACACCCAGAATGAACTTTCCAGGGTTAAAAGTACTTTTGACTGAAAAAATGACCATGTAATGATACGAATAATATATCTACCGAAACTATTCTCAAAGAGGAACAACTTTTATGAAGGAGTCATTGTGTGAAAATACTTACAAAGGGCCGAAACGCTCCACGCAAAAAGACCCAGAAATCTGCCGGAGAGAGCTCTTTTGGGTTTCTCTCTAAGAACGGGGTGAAGAAGTGATGAAAGGGAAGTAAATGTGACTTTCATGACTCAAGACTTCTGTAGGGGGAAGATATGGACCTGAATGACCATTTATTGAAGGTAGATATGTGACATAAAGTGGAGAATAGAAAGGGGAAAGGACAGCCTGCAGAAGCTGTGAGTTATGGAGGTTAATGGGGTGGGTTTCTCCATCTCATAAAGGTACTATTGGTTGCAGCCAAGGGAAGTGAATGGTCTACCATGTGGGGGGAGGAAAATTCTCCAAGAAGCCTTACCAAGGTGGCCAAATTTGTGGGCCTTGGTGGGTCTCAACCAAGTGGGCTTCAATTTGGGGTTTAAATGGGGTTTGGTTAGGGTTTGAGATGCTATCAACCCCAAATCCAATTTTTCTTGGCCCAAACAAATTTCCAAGGTTTAAAATGTTGGATAATGAAGTCATAACAAGGATTTGAGAAATTAATAGCATATGGAAGTGATTTAATCAAGTGATTAAACACAATGCTAGAAATTGGATAAAAAATGGTTTGAAGGCCAACTTTAGGGTTTGGGGAAACTGTTTAGGGTTCTGGTTTCAACCAAGTTTTTGGGGTTTCAAATGAATTCCAACCATTTAGGGTTTCACTAGGGTTGAAACTCTCTTTGATCTGGCTCAAAAGGTTGATCAGATGAAGAGGGTTTTGCTGAGGTGGCATGATCTCACATCTTGATTTCCTTCACAAATCCATCTAATGGTTCCTCTTTGTGCCAAGTGTCTAATACTATTCACTATGTGTGGCTAAGATCTTGCCAAGTGTCCAAATAAAACTTCCCTAACCTAATTTGGACATTCCATACTGTGATTTTGAAAACACTACACTTAGTACGCTTATCGAGGTTACTATTCACTCCAAAAAAAGCGTAACAAACTTAGTACTGAAAAATTTCAAATATTCATATTAACCTATAGTGAAAACCGTTTACCAAAACTCAACCCCAAAATGCTCCTATAAATAAATTCATAGTTTCGAATAGCCGTTTTGTTCGGAATTATGAAAATGGGTTATTGCGCTATAAAATCCTAAATATTCAACTGAGTCTATTGGTGTAGACTATAACGTATTCTGACATTTCTAACTATCTCAAATAATTAAAATTGCATTTCTGGCACCATAGTGAGTGATAACACTGATTATGTTGACAGATTAAAACCTGTGCAATTGATCGATTCGTGAAAACTTATGGTGTTTTCACGAGGTTTCTAAAGTCTATAGAAATTCCACCATTGAATTTCTAGCGAGCTGTTACATCTCCCATGGCGAGTCAAAAGAAAAGTCATCAAGAACCTAGCCATTGGGATTGAAGTGGGCGTCCTAGGCCCAAACATTCTAGAACGGGCTGGTGACGTGGTCGAATAATTGGACATAGGTAAATTGCTCAAAGGAAAGAAAGACATGAGGAGAATAAGGAGAAGGGGGGGCGAGATTCATGCTCATCGATGAGATCCTTTACAAAAGGGGCTTTTCAACCCCCACTACTATGATGCATCTCACCACAAGAGGCGCAGTATGTCCTAGAGGAAATATACGAATGAATATGCAGGAACCATTTTGGCAGAAAGGCCCTAGCCAGGAAGGTGGTACGGTCCGGGTACTATTGGCCTAAAGCACTAAGGGATGCCTGAGAGTTTACTAAAAAGTACTCAAAATGCCAAACTTCTGCACCAGTGCCTCATGTCCCCCCAGAGGAGTTAACCTCCTTGACCGCTCCCTGGCCCTTTGCCCAGTGGGGAGCAAATCTGGTTGGACCTTTCCCTCCGGGGAGAGAAGGCGTAAAGTTCATGGTTGTCGCTATGGATTATTTTACAAAGTGGGTGGAGGTAGAGCCACTGGCAACACTGACAAGCATGGTCATGACAAGATTTTTGTGGAAGAACGTCGTCTGTAGATACAGGATCCCGCAATGCATAGTCACGGACAATGGGTGCCAGTTTGACTCAGACCATTATAGGGAATGATGTGCAAAGCTGAAGATAAAAGTAAAGTACTCTTCACTGGGTCATTCGTAAGCAAACGGACAGGCTGGAGCAACAAAAACAGCATTGCTTTCAATCCTAAAGAAGAGGCTCATAGAGAAGAAGGGAGAGTGGGCAAAAGAACTGCCGGGAGTGCTATGGGCATATAAAACCTTTGTGAAAACCCTAAAGGGAGAATCCCCATTCATACTAGCATATGGGTGCGAAATATTCCCCTTAGTCGAAATTGGGCTGCCAAGTTTTCGAACACTTTACTTCTCAGTGCCCCGAAATGACAAAGCAAGGGAAGAATTCCTCTACCTATTGAAAGAGGAAAGGGAAATAACGGAAGCAAGGATGTTACACGAAAAGACTAAGGCTAAGCAATATTTCAAAAAAAGAGTAAGGCCTAGGACATTTAAGATAGGGGATCTAGTTTTGAAAGAAAGTGGGGTGACCACAAAAGAAGATGACAAATTGGGACCCCAATGGGAAGGACCATATGTGGTAGTAGCAAACAACAGACCAGTGTCCTATCGCCTAAAGGACAGCCAGGGCAAGGATTTACCGCACCTATGGAACACGAAACATTTAAAGAAATTCTACCCGTAGCGGTGTCATTTGTTTCATTTTACATTCATTACATTTACTTGTTATAATTCCAATTATCATCACCTTTCCATGTTTTTATCTTTCTGCATTTTGTTTGTATCTCAGTGTGAGCATTCTTTACTAAATCTAACGCACAGGTAAGAAAGGGCACGAAGGTCACTAGACCACACCACCCTTAAACACCTATCAGAAGCCTTAGCAACTTGCAGTGCCTGGTAAAAAGGGCGCGTAGGTCATCAAACGATGTCAGCCTTAAACACCTATGAAAAGCCTTAGTAGCTTGTCGTGCCATATAAAAAGGGCGCGAAGGTCATCAGACCATGCCACCCTTAAACACCTATGACAAGCCCTAGGCGCTTGTTGTGCTACGTAAAAAGGGCACGGAGGTCCTCAGACCATGCCACCCTTAAACACTGATGAAGCGCTAAAACTGCATGATTAAGTTACTCAAGTGAATAAATTGTTTAATAAAAAATGATTTAAGTACTTAATTATGCAATAGATCACAATACTTGAGTCAATTGACGATTCTGACATACTTAGTGCTTTTGAAGATTTATAATGCATTTATTTCACATGAAAATAAATATTTGAATTTTATTCCTCTTATAACAGGAAAGGTTCGGAAAAGAAGAGGAAGAAGAAGCACATGCATCAAATTGGAACTTGAAACTCACGGATGCAGAGGATTGAAAACACATGCAGCAACTCACACACACATGCAGAAAGAAGAAGCACATGCAGTGCAACTCACGGCACATGAAGGAAATGGATAGCACACATGCAGTCAACAATGCAGAAAATAAAGCAAGCCATGCACATGCAGGAAATGGACATATAGCAGAAAAAACATGCATCACACGGACAGCAACCAACACACATGCAGGAAAAGTTGGAAGCTTACACATGCAGAAAAGCAAGGAAAGCACTCGGGCAGCTCACATAAAGCAGCTTAAAACTCACGGTACATGCAGGACATGAAGCAGAGCACATGCAGCTCACATAAAGCAGCTCAAAATCAGGACATATGCAAGAAACTCACTGCAGCAAAACAGCACAAACACAACCCACGGCAGGAAAGCACTCGGACAGCTCATGCAGAAATCAAACCAGCACATGCAGAAGAAAAGCAGAACACATGCAGAAAATGGAAAAGAAACCCACGGAAAGCACTTCACATGCAGAAACCAACTCACACAGCTCACGTACACACACAGCAGCTCACTCACGGCTGGAATGCATGGAAAGCAACCAGCACATGTAGAAAGTGCAACCCATGGTAGAACCAAGCACATGAGAGTTTCGGTCATTCCAGATCAGAGGCCAGCACTTTCTAGATTTCTCTGCAGTATAAAAGGAGCTCTTTGGACGTTGCAGAGGAACTGGCTGTTTTCTGGCTTCATTTTTTTCTATTTTTTTCCTTTCGTTGTTTTCGTTTCTTTCCGTTTACGTTGCTTGCTGTAAGGAGTTTTTAAGCTTTTAGTCTTTTTTTGGTTCAGGCATTCTCTTATAGTTTGGTTCTATAGTGTGCTTTTCATCTTTAGTTTTTTTTTTTTTTTTTTTCGGTTGTAGCGTTGAACTTTTTAGTTCATTCATTTTAAGTTTGAGTCGGCGGAAGCAGAACTCAGCTTTTACGTTTCTTTTCGTTTAGTTCAGAATTTAATTTTTTCGTTTTCATCTTTTTGGAAATTTTCTGTTTTAGTTTCTTTTTTTTTTTTCTCGTTTCAGAACTCTCCATTTTTTTTCCTACTAGTTTCTTTTGTTTAAGATTCGGTCGGTCAGTTCTTTTTTTTTATTTCTTGTTCTTTTTAGTTCATTTTCGTTCTTAGCTCTATCAGTAGAGACACAGTCGGCTGGTTTCATTCTACTTGTTTATAGCTTTGAGTTTTCGGTTCTGACCGAGAAGAACTCGCTCTCTCGAATTTCATTTTCTTTTATCGTTTTCCTTTCGTTCAGTTTTCATTAAGTCGGTTTCATTTTTTTTAGTTTTTTTTTCATGACTCCTTTTAGATTTATTTTTGTTACTAAAAATATCATGTGTAACTAATTTCTAAAGCTTGAGTTGTGGAATGAGATTTAATTTATTTTAGATTCTAGTTTGATGCAATATTTTGTTGTGTAATGTTGATTTCACTAAATTACTAGTCGGATTCAAAAGGAAAATAGATTGTGGCTCTTGCTCTTGTTTTGTTGTTGACGTAAGGCACAACAAAAGCTTGAATTTATCAAGGTTTCTTTCGATTGATTATAAATATAAATTTGGCTAGTAAATTAGAAAATTTCTTGAGAAAATATTGCAAAAACTTGAGCTTAATTTTTATCATCCGAATATCAATACCTTGACTGGATTGTTAATCGAGAAATTATCTAGAATCTGAAATAAAAAGAATCTCAAACCCAACCCAAGTACTTGTTAATCTGCCCGTTTTTTAGAAACTCTGATTTCAACTTTGATTATTTTTTTTGCATAGCATTTTAATATCCATTTTCATCTTTCATAATCAATACATATTTTACACAAAGAAAATCTCACAAATGCTTTGATAACCCATTGTCCCTGTGAATTCGATCTTGGGACTTACCCTTGTATTATTTTGACAGCTTCTATGCTTGGAAGACAACATTATAAGCTGAGTCAAGTTTTTGGCGCCGTTGCCGGGGACAACTGGTGTTTATCAGAGTATTTTTTTTTTCTTTCTGAGAGGATGTTTATGGAGCTGTGAACCTCTTTACAGCTTGGGTGATATCTTTACCTCTCATTTTACTGGTTTACTGTTATCTTGTTTTGTGCTGAAGTTGCATGTCTGGTTGGGCTAGAGATAGCACACATAGACTTGCTAGGACTGAATCATCGACCTCATCATCGAGTGCATCATCTGTTTCTCTTAAATCATCAGTTGACACTCATAGTAACATGGTTGAAGAAGAAGGACGCAATGATGGGGAAATGGCAAATCCCAACAGGACACTTAGAGAATATTTGGATCCTATTAGGACCACCACTCCATCATGCATCATTACACCTTTGAATGCTCATACTTTCAATTTTAAACCTGGAATGATACCATTATTACCTCATTTTCATGGGATGGATTATGAAAATCCCTACTTGCACCTCAAAGAGTTTGAGGAAGTATGCTCCACATTTTTGGATCGAAATTGTACTGAGGAAATTGTTAGATTGAAGTTGTTTCCTTTTTCTCTTAAGGGCAAAGCAAAAACATGGTTGAATGTATTGAGGCCAAGATCCATTGGAACATGGCAAGAAATGCAAGCCGAATTTCTGAAAAAAAATTTTCCAATGCATCGCACCAATGCTTTAAAGAGACAAATCATGAATTTTTCTCAAAAGGAAACTGAAATTTTTTATCAAAGTTGGGAAAGATTCAAAGATCTCTTAAATGCTTGTCCACACCATGGTTACGAAAATTGGCGCATTATTAGTTTTTTTTATGAAACTTTGATACCTAAGATGCGACAATTTGTATGATTTTATGGTCATCCTGAGAGCTCAAAAAGGAGTAGTAGCTGGGACTTCTTAAAATTAGTAAAACTAATGGCTTTAACTCCATGGGAGATAAAAACACAAAATTTTATCGCCTGCATTGGCTGTCAAAGAATGAATACCAATAGAATTACTCAAGTCTTGGATGGGATGGGTTCACTGATTACTAAAAAGCAACACATAGGGCCTATTTTCTTTTCTTTCTTTCATGATCTCTTTACCATTTCAAATCCTTTTGGCATTGCAGAATGCCTAAAGGATATGCCGCATAAAGTATCTCTTGAGATGAATATATACCTAGCAAAGGAGTTGACAGAAGAGGAGATCAGGGTGGTTGTGTTTCAGATGAATGGATTAGGCTCTCCAGGGCCAGATGGATTTCCTGCATTATTCTATCAATCAAACTGGGGCTTACTTGGGGGAGAAGTCAGTAATTTTTCCCTTAATATCTTGATTAAAGGGGGGCCTTTGGAGGGAGCCAATGGCACATTCATTACTCTCATCCCAAAGGTTAAAGAGGCCAAGAGAGTTTCTGATTTTAGGCCTATTAGCTTATGAAATGTTTTATACAAAATTGTAGCTAAGGTGATTTCCCCAAATTAGAGTGCTTTTGCATCAGGTAGGGCTATCACAGACAACATTCTGGTGGCCTATGAAGCTCTCCACACAATGACAACCAGATTACAAGGAAGATTAGTTTTTATGGCTTTCAAACTAGATATGAGTAAGGCATATGACCGGGTGGAATGGCATTTCCTATCCTTAGTAATGTCCAAAATGGGATTTGAAAATAGCTGGATCTCCTTCATGATGAAATGCATCTCTTCAATCTCATATTCCATCCTTCTCACTAGTGAACCTCAAGCTCCTTTCAAGCCATCTCGAAGCCTAAGGCAAGGGGACCCCCTCTCCCCTTACCTCTTTATTTTGTGTGCAGAACCATTATTCTACCTACTTCAGAAGGCAGAAAGAGAAGGGAGTCTCACTAGTGTCCCGATGGGAAGAGGCCCCATTAGAGTCAATCACCTCTTCTTTGTTGATGACAACATGATCTTCTGCAAATCAAACTCCCTGGAGTGGAGTAGGTTGATGAGGATCTTAAGCCAATACGAATGTGCTTATGATCAGATGATAAACAAGGAAAAATCATCTATTTACTTCAGCAAGAACACCCCATCTGAAAACAAAAGAACTATCCTACAAATAGTAGAGGTTAAGGCAACTGGCTCCTTTGAGAGATATCTTGGACTTCTTGCTATGGTGGGTAGAGCAAAGACAACACCTTTCATGGGTTAATTGATAAGGTGTGGGCTCGAGTTACCAACTGGAAGACAAACAGTCTATCTGTAACTGGAAGACAAACATCTATCCCCACCTACACCATGGGGATCTTTCTCCTACCTCAGTCCATAACAAACAAGTTAGACCAACTTCTACAAAAATTCTAGTGGGGCTTTAGTGTGGACCAAACCAGAATCTAGTGGGTCAAGTGGGATAAACTCAGCAAGCCAAAGGAGTAGGGTGGTTTGGGATTCAAAAACTTCAAAAGCTTCAATTTGGCACTTGTAGCAAAAAAAGGTTGGCAAGTTCTCATAAAACCTAGCTCCCTTCCTGCACAAATACTAAAACAGAAGTACTTTGCCCATGAATCCATTTTGAATGCAAAACTACACCATAGACCTTCTCTAGCAGGAATGATACTATAGCAGTAACTCAGGTGGCTGAACTGATTGATCTAGTTTTAACAAAATGGGATGACAACTTGATAAACAACCTATTCTCACATGTCAATGTGGACATCATAAAGACCATTCCCATCAACTTGGGTAGTAGAGAGGATACAAACCAATCTAGAGGGTGGTACCTTAAACAATCCAACTCAAGATGGCTTTTGGAAGTCAATGCGGAAATTGAAGGCACCAAATGGAGTTAGGATGTTCTTATGGAGGGCTTGCATTAAGGCTTTGCCTACTTTTAGCAACTTGTTCAAAAGGAAAATCAGAGAGGACAACATTTGCCCTGTTTGTCACCTAGAGGAGGAGACCTCATGTCATGTCTTGTGGAGTTTTGGAGCAGCCCAACATGTATGGGGACAAGCTAGTAGACAATTACAAAAACTTGCCATAAATGATACATGTTTTAAGGTCATTTGGAATCAAATGCTGGAAAGGCTGCCTTAATATGTATTGGAAGAAGCATGCATGATTGTAAGACTTATATGGGCAAGGAGGAATGACTTCATGCATGGGAAAGCTTTCAAGCACCTAAATAATATAATCCAAAAAGCTGAAATTGACTTGAGGTGCTTTAAGGCCATCCAAACTACTGACCTTGATGGTATTGCCAGGCCTAGTATCTTGGCTGAGAAATGGAGAAAACCACCAAAGGGATGCTACAAACTCAACTGGGATGCAACTATTAATGTGTCAAGGGGATTGATTGGCATTAGAGCCATAATTAGAGACTGCAATGGGAGAGTCCTGGGCACACTCAGGGCTAGAAGGAACATGTACCTTTCACCATATTTTGAAGACACAAGGAATGTTCTAAAGTCTTTTGTATTTTGGAATGTCTGTCATACTAAAAGGGAAGCTAAAGGAGACCCCAAATTGTATTAAACAAGTAGTTGCTGCAGAAGCTTTGTAACATGTTTGATTAAGCAATAAAGTTATCTTCTCTTTTTTTAAAAAAAAGAAGTTGGTGGATAAACCAAATCTAAAGCATGCATTGGAGCAATATTGTGAAAAGTTAAGCTTAACCATCCCTAGCCTAGCTACTCAAAAAACTACCAACACAAATTTAAGAAAATAAAAATAAAAACATAGATAAATATATATATATATATGCACCTCATGTCAATAGAAATCTGTCGAAGCTGCATGCATTGTCAAAAATTGAACATTCAAATAATGAGGGGTGTAAATCAGACCGATCTTGTCTGGGGTGTGATGGATCTAAATTTTCAGTCCATCATTTTTTCCAGACCGAACCGGATTGAACATCCATAGGAACCGAACGTGCTGGACCTGTAGCTATCAGTTCGATCCGATCTGATCCGTTCAGTTCGGCCTGATTATTATTTTGATTTCCTTCTTCTTCTTCTTTTTTCAAATAAATTAATCAAAAAATTTATTTAAATTACTAGATTAAAATTAAGTGAATTATTAATGTACATTATATAACTAGCACATTAAAAAAATATTTTATTAAGTCAGTGATAATAAATTAGATGAAAATTCTGTCATTAACTTATATAATTATTATATAAAAATAATATATTAAATTATTAAAAATATTTTTAAAATATATATAGAAGTTCGTTCGGTCCAGTCTAGACTGTCCGGCTTACACCCCTTGACATAAAATATAGTAGCACATATGGCAAAGCTTGAAAAGTTATAGCAATTCTCATAAAATAACAAGTTTTTTGTTTGGATGAGTCCTTTTTAAGGGAAGAAATAGCTATGCAGTGTGAAATAATCATTCCATGAACTGAGGAAGGGAGCAGCTATATATTCCAATGACTTTGGAATAGCAAATTTTCACAACACCCTTACATTTGTTGAATTGTTTTTCAACATGTGACAAATTATTGGTTGGCTGGCCACCCAAGAAGATCAGCCATTTCGGTGGTGGTCCAACCACCCCGTGAGTTTTGGATTTAGTAGCTGGCCATCAACATGCTTTTTTAGTGTTTAAAAATAATGAAGAATGTTTTTCTTTTTTAAAATAATTTGCTGGGTATGGATATTTTAGGGATTTCACTCAAATTTCTATTCAGGAGTAAGTAATCCTATTCCCATTCCTTTAGGGATAAGAGTACCCATTTTTTGAACCAAATTAACATGCCTTACATCTTTTAAAAATATGAATTAGAAAAGAAGGAAGTACTTTTAAAAAAAGAAGAGAAGGAAGTGCTTATGAAGCAACTAATGAGTGCGTGAAAGTGCATTCTAAATACCCGATTATTGGATTAAAATGCTAAAATGTGAATAGAAATCATTGAAATTAATGTGTATTCTTGAATTGAGTTTCTATTTACATTGGGATACTCCTTAGTAGTTTTTTTATGCTAAATTTATGAGTTTATAAAAGAGCAAGTCAAAACCCAGTCAAATTCAAAGGAGAAGTTTCATGGGGTTTGAGAGCAATTTGGATCAAGAAAAAAAATTAAAAAAAAATCACAAAAGGAAACTGCAAGAAGTCCAAATCTGGAATTTGCTAGGAGACAGTCTAGACATACTTTAGTATTTTGACCGTAAATGTTTACTCACATATCGGATTGATGCAATTCTTAATTCATTAGAAAGCTATCTTAAAGGGCTATAAATTTGTCTCTAGTAAGGATTTTTGGAAATCCTGAAGTGCATACGTGGCTGCCAAGATGAGTCTTAAAATTTAGACAATTTTTTATGCAGAAATTATGAAGATATTAGGGTTTGTTTCTTACCCTATATAAGCATATCATTAGCACAAAATAGAGGGGGATGAGAGGCACAAGAGGCAGATTTAAAGAGAAGAGAAAATCACTTCCATGGCCATCGTTCACTTCAGTTTTGTCTTGAGATTTTTGTTGTCCATTATATTTATGGATAACTAAATTCTCGAGTAGGATTAGAGATGAACCTGCACATTAGATGTTATTTCTAATTTATTTTTAATTCATGTATTTTATTTTCAATTGCCAAAACTCTTTTGTTTTATTATTATCAATTCATCGTTGATGTTTTCTTTTCTAAATAATCATAGAATTTATTTTGTTTATAGATTCAGTCATACTTTTTCTTTTGAAATGATTAGTTCTTTGATTATGTTTGGATTAGTTATTTATCTATATTGATTTAGTTCTTTGCTGCAATATCGCTTCCTAAGTATATTATCGTCGTTGGATTTTCTCAATAGGGATAGTAATTTACGTATTTTAAAAGTGGTGAATTATTTGTCAAAGGGTTACATTTGATTTAATTTTGGTTTATAAATTTATACCTTCCGATTGGAAATTTTAGGAAGTGAGTTCCTAATTGAGTTATCCAATGAATTAAGAATAATTAAAATACCAAATTTGTGCATGGGATTCCCGACGCGGTATTGTTCATCGAATTTGAGTACTTTTTCCATTAATCACTTTGCTTCACTTTAATTTACATTTAAAATTAATGTTTTTTCTCCATTAATCATTTAATATATTTTCTTATTTTCTTTGTTCCGTTTGCTATTTCTTTTAATTTGTCTCCCTGTGGAATCGACATTCCAAAGCTGTGCTACAACTGCAGCGTTATTTTTTGGGCGTAATCAAATTTTGGGACCGTTACTAGGGAGACGGTAGAAGAATTGTTAAATAGTTTTCTTTTCAGAAGTTTGTAAAGGCGGTAACTTTGTTTCCTTTTTAGCTTGCTACATCTTTATTCTATTTTATTTATCTTTTTATAGTTTTGTTTTTTTGTTTTAGAGTTGTATTTTTCCCCACCTTGCATGCACATGTATAGAGACGCATTGGGTCGGTTTGCTTGTAGACTTGTGTTAGAGTTAGAGTGAGAGTCTAATTTTTCTAATCATTTGTTTGATAATTTTTCTAATTCTGAGGAAATGAGTGAACACGGAGATCAACCCACTAGGACCCTTCAGGATTACCTCCACCCTACACGCACAACCACACCATCATGCATTATGTTTCCAGCTAATACTCGCCAACTGGATTTTAAAACAGGGATGATACAGTTACTCCCTACTTTTCATTGCTTGGAAAATGAAAATCCATATGTGCACATTAGGTGTAACAGCCCGCTAGAAATTCAATGGTGAAATTTCTATAGACTTTAGAAATCTCGTGAAAACTCCGTAAGTTTTCACGAATCGACTAATCGCATAGGTTTTAGTCAATGAAACCCTCAATGATTGGAATCTATTTGAAACTCCAAAAACTTGGTTGAAACCGAAACCCTAAACGGTTTCCCCAAACCCTAAAGTTGGCCTTCAAGCCCTTTTGATCCAATTTCTAGCATTGTGTTTAATCACTTGATGAAATCACTTCCACATGCAATTAATTTCTCAAATTCTTATTATGACATCTTTATCCAACATTTTAAACCTTGGAAATTTGTTTGGGCCAAGAAAAATTGGATTTGGGCTTGATAGCATCTCAAACCCTAACCAAATCTCATTTAAACCCTAAATTGAAGTCCACTTGGTTGAGGCCCACTAAGGCCCACTAAGGCCCACGAATTTGGCCACCTTGGCAAAGCTCCTTGGAGAAGCTTCCTCCCCCACTTGTTAGACCATTCATTGCATCAAGTTGCACTCAATAATATGGAGGAACCCACCCCATCAAGTCCCATGTCTCATAGCTTTTGTAGGTTGTCCTTTGCCCCCCACTATCCTCTACCTTATCACATGTCTACACCTCCACTCAATGATTTTTAAGGTCTATATATTCCCCCTGAAGAAGGCTTGAGTCGTGCAAGACTCACTTACTTCACTTTAATCATTTCTTCACCCCGTTCTTAGAGAGAAACCCAAAAGAGCTCTCTCGGGCAGATTTCTGTGTCTTTTTGTGTGGAGATTATCGACCCTTTGTAAGTATTTTTACACAATGACTCCTTCATAAAAGTTGTTCCTCTTTGAGTCTAGTTTCCGTAGATATATTTTTCGTATCATTCCATGGTCATTTGGTCAGTCAAAAGTATTTGTAACCATGGAAAGGTCATTCTGGGCGTGAATCTGGAGAGTATGTTATGTTTTGGAGTTTTTGACCAAGCTAATGGGCATATCTTGGTCCGAAAATTTTATGGAGTGTTGTTAGAATGTGTTTAAGAGTTTTCATTGAAGTTTTGTTGCATGAATAAAGCTTTTGATGATATATTTTCTTAGATCTAGAAACTCGAAAACTGGAAGTGGAAAAACAGTTTTTATTTGGAGAAAGTTTGAATATTTCGTGGTTTGATCTTACTCTAATGGCTTTGATATTTTATATGATGATCATAAGTCTCTTATTTTCATGTTAGGATGTTATTTTGGAGATATTTAGCATTAGTTTAAAAGATATGATTTTTCTATGCAAGAGAATTTCGGTTAGGCCTAAGATTTGATGTTTTTAGGTTAGATCCATGTTTTGTTGGGTTTTAGCCATGTGATTTTAATTTTGATGGTTGGATATTCTTTAAGACACGTTTTTAAACCATGTGATACTTTATTTCAAAGACCTCACCTTCTTAAGCCATTGATCAAGAGATTTATCAAAGCTAGTTAAGAAAAAGTTTCTGTTTTTGGACTAAGTGTAAAATCAAAAACTCCAAGTGTTATTTTTGTGATTTTGGTGACTTTAGTTTGATGATTTAAAGCATGGTTTATCTGAGGATGATGTTATGAATATGTTAGAAGTAAGATTTGATTTTTTTGGAATTCTTGGTGATGTTTTGATTTAAGGACAAAGCTTGTGATTCAAGTGTTTTGATCTTTTTACAAAAACAAGTTTGGTGTTGATTATAAGTCTTTTCTAAATGGATGTTTTAAGTATGGTTTTAAACCTAGGATTGGAAGATGGTTGGTGCAAAATTTTGGTTTAAGCATGAGTTTTGAAGTTGGAAGGAATTGCAACAAAAATCAAGAGAAATGGCCTATGGATGTTTCGGCCATAGTGTGTTTTTCATAGTTGTGTTTTGTCTTAAATTTTTCTGAGTTAATATTTGAGTTTAAGACAAAATTTACATGAGGAATGTAAATTTTGGAAATTTTTGGAGTTAGGATGTGAAATCCTTAAGTTATGGGTAAAATGGTCGTTTTCCCACATGTAGAGGGTAAAATGATAATTTTACTCTAAGTTAGCTTGTTTTCATGTTTCTAATTGTTAGTAATTAAATTTCTAACTTTTAGAATGACCTTTTACAGTTCCTCGTGTTTCACACTTTATTCTCGTAGAACCCGACGATCTGAGTAAGTTAGCTTCTAACTTACTATCAGTTTATTGTGTATGTATGATGGGTAAGGGAACTACAATTTATGTATGTATGTTATCATATATGTCATGTCATTACATGTTTATCTGTTACGCATGATTTATTCTTTTATGAATATTTATCTGTTACAAAATCTTTTATGTCATGCAATGTTGTATGTTATAAGTATGCCATGTTAAGTATGTCATATGTTACATGTATGTCATGGAATGTTTATGTTTAAATCATATTGTGCCATTTACAAGTATACGCCATGTTAGAAAAGTTCATGATATTAAATAATATCTCATGTATTAAGAAAGATAAGATATTTAAGAGTGACACGGACCTAAGCGTGTTCACCACAAGTTATGTTAAGGATGGCACGGACCTAAGCGTGTTCATCACAAGTTATGTTAAGGGTGACACGGATCTAAGCATGTTCACCACAAGTTATGTTATGCGGTGCCACGGACTCAAGCGTGGTTCACCTTATGTAAAGTTCATATAAGTTTCAGATCATGTTCAAGTTAAGTTATTCATGTCAATCACGACCCTAAATGCTAGGATGGGGTAATATCCTAGTGGAACTCCTTTGTTCACGCTGGAGTGTCTAAATAGGTGTGAAATTCCCTGGGTTGACGAAGTACAGTCAACAGGTTGCGAATGGGGCCTAAGTAACTGGTCACCGGAGCGCGCCAGGCACTAACGCCGATGGTGCCATATTTTATGTTACGTGTATTCATGGGGCCACAACAACTGTGGAGCATGAAGTATGGGGCCACAACAACTGTGGAGCATACACTACGTGAGACACAGCAATTGTGACACGTAGAATACGTGGGGCCACAACAACTGTGGAGTACGTATTAACGCACTCACAGCTGGTCTAGATACCTGTGTTGTGATGCGGTAATCGGCAGGGACACACGGCTCTAGGGGACCCGTGTAGCACCCATATGGTTACGTTATTAATCAAGACAATTAAATAAGATTCCAAGTTCATGTATTTCATGTTCAAGTCATATTTCACGTTACGTTATGTGTACGTTCATGTTAAACTTAAAGTTCAAGTACATGTTATGTTTCAAGTTCACATCCATGCTATGATTTAAGTTCATGTCACGTTAAGCTAAGCTTCTGTTTCAGTTCAATTATGTCAACTCATGCCATGTTATGTCATGTCACATTATGCTTATTATTTTATGCCATGTTATGTCAAGTTATGTTATGTTTACTTTCAATTTTGATGGTGCATTCATACCTTTATTTCTATGCATACATCATTAACCTGTGTGAAAGTTTTCTGTTAACTTGCTGAGATTTGTAATCAAATCTCACCATGGTAGTCCCAACTACCATTTTTTCCCCGAATGGTAGGCGATGTGTCAGGTTCAGAACAAGGAGCAAATACCGATAGGCTGGAGGATGTTGACTAGACGCCGCAGATGCGATGCAGAGTTTTCAGCTTCTATAGTTAGTTTCTTTTGGGACAGTATTCTAACCTTGTTAATTGAGTTACGCGAGTTACTCGATGAACTGGTTCAATAAGTGTATTTTGGTACTGTAATATAGAGTCTAGTCACCCATGTTTTGAGATTACAGTCTTCTGAGACCCGTACTGCAATCGTGATTATTTATTTTGTTAAGTATGCATGGATTATGTTTTAATTATTTGGGATGTTATAAGTTCGGTGCATAGTATAAAAAAAAAAAAAGAATTATCCGCTGCGAATATTGCATAATGCTAGATGCATGTTAGGAACATTGCATCCTATATGTCATGTACGGGGGCAGGTAACCTTGTGTTATATGTCCCGACGCTTCAGATGTCTGTCCGATCCCAAACGGAAATCTGAGGGCGTCACATTAGGGAGTTTGAGGAAGTAGTTGCGACTTTTCATAGTCAAAATGCAATTGATGACAATGTGAGACTTAAGTTCTATCCTTTCTCTTTGAAGGATAAAGCTAAGAGTTGGCTATACTCACTGAGACCACGATCTATTGGATCATGGAATGAGATGACTCATGTTTTCTTTAATAAGTACTTTTCCCAACATAAGACCAATGCTTTAAAAAGACAAATCTCCACCTTTGCACAAAAGGATAGTGAGACTTTATATCAGTCTTGGGAGAGATTTAAGGAGTTGTTGAGTATGTGTCCTCACCATGGGTATGAGAATTGGTGCCTAGTGAGTTATTTTTATGAGGGACTTACACCTAGGGAGCGCCAATTTGTGGAGATGATGTATAATGGTGAGTTCTTACAGAAAGATCCTGATGAGGCCGTAGAATACCTCAATGAGCTTGCTAAAAAAGCTCACACTTGGACTGGACCTAGTGCTACTGAGAGCACAAATAGGTCACAACCTACAGAAAACCTAAATGGTGGTGGAATTTACCATCTTAGGGAAGAGGATAACCTAAAGGCTAAGGTTGAGATGCTCACCAGGGAGCTAAAGGTGTTAAAGACTAAGGATTTAAAGCCAACACACGTGGCTAATCATGCAGAGTCTTTTCAATCATGTTTTGTGTGTGGCAGGATAGATCACCTTGCCGAAGAGTGTCCCACATTTGCTGACATGAGAGGGTTGTATGAGAAACATTATAATGTCTTAGGTATGTACATGAAGCTTGTTGCACCTTTCTCTAATACCTATAATCCTAGGTGGCGTAATCACCCAATTTTAGCTAGAAGTCTGAAAACCAGCCACTTGCACAACCCCCTGGATCATATCTTGCACCATATCATACACCTTCATCTTCTAGGAACTCCATAGAAGATACTTTACATGCTTTTATTGAAGCACATGTTAAAACTAATCAAAAGTTTGAATCTTTGATTATGCAGGTTGTTGATGAAAACAAACAGATCAAGAGTCATATTTTTAGTGAAAAATATTTTTGAAAACGGGGCAGTAGAAATAGAGAATCCTAAGGATGGTCGGATCTTTAAAGTAAATGGTCAATGCCTTAAAGTATTAATTGATAGGAAAGTTCCCGAAGTGAATGACATTCCATTTGTAGATCTAGTCTATCAACCTTGACCGCACCACGCAGGTACGTTTTTCTTTATTTGTTCTGTTTTTTTTTTCATTTTCTCATATTTTCTTTCTTTGCCTTTTTGCTTACTGTTGTTTTCTTTGTTGTTGATTGTAGGATAGTTTCATTTCATGATTTCAGGTTACCATCTTTGGTGCATAGCGAGCTACCCTTGTCACTCATCAGGTGTATTCCACCATTTTTAGTTACTCATCATTCAATTTTGAATCTTAAATATCGAGGACAATGTTTTATTTAAGTTGGGGGGTGGTGGTGCAAATTCAGTATTTAAAATGCTTGTTGGAACTCTGTGGCATATTTTCATGTGTCAATTTTTTAAATTTGTATCACATGTGCATCCTTGTTACATGTGTACTCATTCTCATTCATAGCAATCTTCGTGAATTCACCAAACCCACTATAATCATTTTTGCTGAAACATTTACAGAACCCTTAATGCACTCATCCAAGCTTTGTGATAAGATGGTGGTTTGACACATGTATGTAGAGAACTCTTTTGCTTAAATATTCATTTGAGTTTGGAGAAGATTGAGAGCCTACAAATGTAGTAAATTGTGATAAGCCTTCATTGATATGTTGAATTGGGCACAACTTTTGAGCATATCATTACATGGTTTGTGGTATGATGGATATACTTGGAATATGACGAAGGTCAACTTAGGATCAACGTTTGAACCTTTCAAGCTAACCCTTTCCATCATAGACCCCTAGTAGCCAACTTTGAGTCAATAAACACATGTAGCTTTTTCTTTTCATATGCCCATATCATCCATGCCTCTCCACATTGGAGTATAATCTATACACTAATTTTTCTACCCTTTATACTTCCAAGTGTATACTAGGTATGGAATTTGCATTTTCTTTCTTTTATCTTTTCATTTTCAATTATAGAAAAAGAAAAAGAGAGAATAATACAAGTTGCAAAGTGTTCGAATGAGTGAGCTTTCAAAAAAAAGAGAAACAAAAAGAAAAAAAATAAAGGTTGGGTAGAAATGGCAAGAATACCAAAGTGGCATGTGTTTGTCCATCAAATTGTTGAAAAAAAAGAGAGAGAAGAGGAAGAAAAAGGAAAAGTATTATTATTTGATGATCTGAAAAGTTGGAGGGTACATTGAGTGAGAAGTGTGGTGTACTGAGATATTTAATAAGATTCCCTTTGTATGTACTTGGAATTTTTTGAATCATTTTCATTTTTTTTTCATATAGCCCCAAACCCAAGCCACGTTACAACCTTTTGTGTTGACCATTCTGATCTTAAGTAAGCTTTTGGAAAGGGTGGTGGAAGTCTCATTTGTTAGTATTCCTATCATAAGATCAATGTTTACTTGTTGTTTGTACATAATTGCCTAATTTTCCATTAGAGTGTGCGTACACCCATTGTCAACTCCATAGAGAGAGCCCTTACACGAAACACTATTATACCCGTGAGTTATGGAGTTGAACCTTTTGCTTGAGACGATATTGATGTTGCATCTGTCAAGGTTAGTGTTAAAATGATTATGGCTTGGAGAATACACACACTCTGTGGATTGCTATAGGTGGATTTATCTTGATGAGTTACTGGACTCCTTAGATTGCTTGGAGATGTGAATCTTGAAAGTGTGACTTGGTGGCCTTTGTGTGTGATTTTCTTTGGTCTCATTCATTATTTTGATATGAAAATTGCTAGGGACTAGCAATGAGTAAGTTGAGAGGTGTGATGAGTGCATGAAAGTGCACTCTAAATACCTTATTATTGGATTAAAATACTAAAATGTAAATAGAAATCATAGAAATTAATGTGTGTTCTTGAATTGAATTTCTATTTACGTTGAAATACTCCTAAGCAGTTTTTTTATGCTTAATTTCAGAGTTTATAAGAGAGTAAGTCAAAACCCAGTCAAATTCAAAGGAGGAGCTTCGTGGGGTTTGAGAACAATTTGGATCAAGAAAAAAAAATCACAAAAGGAAACTGCAAGAAGTCCAAATCTGAAATTTGTTAGGAGACAGTTTGGACATACTTTAGTATTTTGACCGTAACTTTTTACTCAAATATTTTAATGATATGATTCAGAATGTATTAGAAATCTATCTTAAAGGGCTATAAGTTTCTCTTTAATAAGGATTTCCAAATTAGAACTCCTTAAGTGTATATATGGCCACGAAGATGAGTCTTAAAATTTAGGCGATTTTTTTATGCGAAAATTATGAAGACATTAGGGTTTCTTTTCTACCCTATATAAGCATATCATTATCATGAAATAGAGGGGGAGGAGAGGCACAAGAGGTAAATTTGAAGAGAGGAGCAAATCACTTCCATGGCCACTGTTCACTTCAGTTTTCTCTTGAGACTTTTGTTGTCCATTATATTTATAGATAACTAAATTCTCAAGTAGGGTTAGGGATGAACTTTCACATTAGATGATATTTATAATTTATTTTTAATTCATGTATTTTATTTTCTATTGCTAAAACTCTTTTGTTTTATCATTCTCAATTCATCATTGATATTTTCTTCTCCGAATAATCATAGAATTTTTTCTATTTATAGATTCAGTCATGCTTTTTCTATTGAACGGATTAGTTCTTTGATTATGTTAGGATCAATTATTTATCTATATTGATTTAGTTCTTTGCTACAATATCGCTCCTTTAGTATATTGTTGTCGTTGGATTTTCTTAATAGGGATAGTAATTTACATTTTTTAAAAGTTGTGAATGATTCTTCAAAGGGTTATATTTGATTTAATTTTGATTTATAAATCTATACCTTCCGATTGGAAATTTCAGGAAGTGAGTTCCTAATTGAGTTATCCAATGAATTAAAGAATAATTAAAATACTGGATTTGTGCAAGGGATTCCCGATGCTTTACTGTTCATCAAAATTGAGTACTTTTTTCGTTAATCACTTTTTTTCAATTTAATTTACATTTAAAATTATTGTTTCTTCTCCACTAATCGTTCAATATTTTTCTTTAGTTTATTTGTTCCACAGCCACTACCCAATAATGTTGTTGCCACCATGTTCTGCAATGCTCCAAAGGATTCCCATTATGAATATTAAAGGAAAATGTAGGAAAAATTTATTAAAACCCAAACTAGTCAAAAGGGAGGGGAACAAATATATAGTATTCCATAAAGTGTTGAAGATCAATGGAGTTGCTGAGTTGGAGACCCAAGAAACAGAGTCACCCTCACCTCCATTAGCATTGGATGGCAAGTCAGCAAAGAGAAGACACTATTCTGTAAAGAAATGGGAGAAGAATTCCATGCAATAAGTTTTGTTTTTATCTAGAACTATGTATTTTTCTTTTATCTATTTTCATTTTCTGTAAAAGCATATTGGCAAGGTAGTGCTAGGTAGTGTGCACAACATAGCCTTGTAAACTAGTGACATACATGTAAGGCTATAAGGAGCAAGCCTTTGTATAGACAAATACATAGAGAAATATAGAAAGAAATTCTTTATAGATTTTCTTCATCATTTTACCAAGTTCTTGCTGCTTTCCATACATTCATCTGCATTTATTTTATGGAATCAGAGACAGGTTATGGAAGACATAGCTTAGAAAGCCAAAACCAAAATCAAAACTCAAACCTAAACTCAAACTCAAACCCAACCAAAGACCTACTCATCCAAGTAGTTCATACTACATTGGCACAAATGATGGTACTGGCACCATGCTTGTTACCCATAGCTTGGATGCCAGTAACTATTACTCATGAGCTCTTCCACAAATTAACTCAAACTCTTCACTGTTGTTTGATTTTCTTCCCACATTTCTGCTACATATAGGACCTTTCAGTTTGGAGAACAATTGGAATGGGTGAAGTGAGGCAAGGGTTGTACCACATGCTACAAGGGGGGAGGTCTCTTCCTCAGCCTTGAGCAAAATGAGTCCACTATCTTCAACTTCAGTTTCTACTTCAGTCACCAACAATGAACAAAACTTTGATGTTTGGCACTGTAAACTAGGACATTCTTCTTACTCAGTTTCTGATATAGATGGTGAAGTTCATTTTTCCAAAACTCCTAGTGAAAATTTTTGCTCCATATGTCCTCTAGCCAAACTGCATAAACTACCATTCCCTTTAAGCACACACAAAATAGAAAAGTGTTTTGAATTGTTACATTGTGACATTTGGGGTCCTTGCAATGTGATTGGCAGTGATGGATCAAAATACTTCTTGACTATTATGGATGATTTTAGTAGGTGTACTTGGATCTATATGCTGAAATTAAAATCTGATGCCACCACTACTCTTCAAAGTTTCTATGCTATGTAGGACTGTACAAATAAGCCGTGTACCCGACCCGTCCGTTTTTTCGACCTGAAATTTCGACCCGCTTACATGTATAATCGGAAACAGTTTATACTGTAACCGTTTCCATTTTAATCGGGTATTACCCGAAACCCGTTTCCTCCCCCAAAATGTTCGGTGCAGCTCACAGTGTTTCACAACTTTCTCTGATTCTCTCCATCGTCCGCCGTGCTCTGTTGCACAAAGCTCTCCCTCATCATTCTCAAGTCTCCATTAGGCTTTCGGAATCATCTATAGGTCTCTCTCTCTCTCTCTCTCTCTCTCTCTCTCTCTCTCTCTCTGGTTTGGGAGATTTGGGCTTTTGGGTTGGCAAAGGTTGGTCAGTTGGTGTTTGGAAGTTGTTTGATCTGATAAACGAGGTGGTGCGTGTGTGTGTGTGTGGGGGGGGGGGGGTTTACCTTAGGAGCGATATTGATCTGATAAACGATTTCCAACTGGGGATGATTGAGTTTGGGTAATTGTTAATGCCTCCTTTAACGTCTTAGTTTTCGTTTCATTCCGTTTCTGGGTCTTTGTGGTACTGGTATCTGGCGGTATTTGTTAGATTTTTGTTTTTCTTAGACTCTTTGTTTTTATTGTCGTGTTAGTTGGCCTTAGTTATCCTGGTCATAGTAAGTGGTATTGGGCTTCCATTGAAATCGGAAAGTTTCTGGGTCAAGCAACTTGGGTCAATTAAGCTTCTGTTGCCAGTTGGATGTCTTTCACCGTGCTTTATGAGGTTAGAATTGGTGGGCAGTGTCCCTCACTGCGTCCTTTAGTTCTGTGGACTTCTACATGTATAATTACATTGTTTTTAGCGATCTTTGTCTTCTGTGAGCTTCTGGTGACGAATATTGATCATGATGTCACTCCGGGCGGCAATTATGTTTCTAAGCTCCTCCACAACTACTCTAGTGTTTTGAGAAGGAGTCAATCTGGATGTCTTAGAAGTTTATTTATCCCATGGTAGTCTGGGAATCAGCTGGTTTTCTAAACCTCAGTCTTCTCACTGGTGAAAGGTTCTTATTGGCATTAAAAGTGTGCATGGCTGAAGCATCAAATTTATGAACCATTGGGATGACATGTGAGGATAAATAATGTTGGGAAATACCATTATGTTTCTCTAGAAATCTAAAAATGTGTCTAGTACCCATAGTTGGCAAGTTGGCAAGTCGGGTGCTGAATTTCTCAGCAATACCCTGGAATCTCGCATGTGTAAGACCTCATGTTTGTTAGTCTGATTTTATGTAGAGCTGAGCTGTACCTTTTGTACATTGTGTGACTCCATAGAAGACTTGAAACCTTGCTGCAAGCAGACCTCTGAAAAAAAAATTCAGCGCGGAGAAGATGTTTGATAAAATGTCTCACAGATCCATTTTTACGTGGAATGCTATGATTGGTGCCTATGTTTCAAATGGAGAACCTTCTAGAGCGCTTAATTTATATAGAGGAATGAGGGCTTCAGGAGCTCCTCTTGATTCTTGCACATTTCCTTGTGTGCTCAAAGCTTGCAGCACGCTTCATGATCTCCGTTGTGGGGCAGAAGTTCATGGTCTAGCTATTAGATGTGGATATGATTCTATTGTATATGTTGTCAATTCACTGGTTGCTATGTTTGCAAAGTGCGGTAATCTTGACGGGGCAAGGAAGTTATTTGATGGTATGACTGAAAATGATATTGTGTCATGGAATTCTATAACTTCGGCATATGTGTCAAATGGAGAGTCTGTAGAGGCATTAGGACTTTTTAGAGATATGTAGAAGGTGGGTTTTGCCATGAACACCTACACTTTCGTTGCTGCTCTTCAAGCCTGTGAGGGTTCGTTCTTTCTGAAACTTGGTATGGAGATCCATGCTGCTATTTTGAAAGCCAGTCATCATGTTGATATTTATTTAGCTAATGCCTTGATAACTATGTATGCAAGATGCGGTGAAATTAATGAAGCTGCAAGAATATTTTATGAAATGGATGAAAAAGATTATATATCATGGAACACGTTGCTTTCAGGTTTCGTACAAAATGGTCTATATAAAGAAGCACTACAGTTCTTCTATGACATGCAGGATGCTGGTATAAATCCTGATCAGGTTTCATTATTAAATGTTACTGCAGCATCTGGTCGATTGAGGAATTTAATGAATGGAATGGAACTTCATGCTTATGCAATAAAAAGTGGGTTTGATTCTGGTTTGCAGTTTGGGAATACACTACTAGATATGTATGGAAAATGTGGCAACGTGAAATATATGGGTCGTGCTTTTGATAGGATGCTTGATAAAGACTCTATTTCTTGGACAACATTGCAACTATAATCTTAAAAAAAAAAAAAAAAAAAAAGGGTCGGAACACTATTCCGAAAAACAGTGTCGGGTCGGAGAACGAAAATGTTACTTTTTGGGACCAAAATTTCATTCTAAAATTTTTTTCCTGTTGTAGAACTGTACGACTAAAATTGCCTGTCATAAAAACTTGAAAGCAATAAAAAGACTTTAAAGGAGCTGCAATTAGTTGGGTTAACTCAGTAATCTAAAAAACTCAAAACTCTATATTTCTTTGGTTTTATTCATTGCTGCAATAGCTAGCCATATCATATAAATTAAGAGATCGACTTTACTAATTCTCTATTAATTTCATGCTGGGTGGGCCTCTATAATTGATGAAAAAGCAGGAATCTTGATGATCTTGTGGTGGGGAAAGCCTCCTTCTTCGAGCAATTTCTTCCAATCCAACTCAGTCCTCTCCTTTCCACTCGGGGTGAGAATCATCATTAACAAATCGAATACGAAGCCTGTCTCATCAAATGGTCCATTTCCGTTGGGCTGTAGAACATGTTCCACAATAATAATCTTCCCAGTCTTCTTTGGTATTGCCTTTGCACAGTTTTTCAAGACCTTGATGCAATCTTCATCGCTAATACCGTGCAGTACTCTCTACATGAAGAAATGAAAAAAGTCACATGGGTCGACTTTGCGTGTATGTAGTCTGTATGGGTGTGCATATAATGGTATATATCAAAAATACTGATACAAGCATCGACATGGAAACTTTTGGCAAGTTAATCATGTAATGTTAATACAATAAGGCAAGCATGTATTTATATTCAAATTATTATTTTTCACTCTTTCCAGGATTGTGGACTGTTTCACCCCACAGTACTCTGTTTGCAAGATATAAAAATTAATTTCATGCTACATATGTATATATAGGATAATTTTGTTAAGAACGAAAATTAAAAATCTTCTATATTTTTTTCTTAAAACTACATGAAGAGGTTTTGTAAATGAATTAACAATTTGGTTCCCACAAAAATAAGTAAAATCTCTACCTAGATTTTCATTTTTCAGGCCCCTAGTGGAAGAAAAGAGATTTTTTTTTTAAATTGTTTTTTTTCTTAAATATGAATACATCCTTTAGAATCGAGTCGAACTTCTGAGGTAAAAAAATAGACATGGCATATATATTTGGCTTACATCTAATCAAACAAATGGTTGAATTGTCATCTAACATGTTAAGCTAGCAAATGAACGAACGAGACTAATTATATTTGTGAATCTACTGAAACATTGATAAATTGATCTGAAACTGAAGATTGGGTCGATTTATTACCATTAATAGAATTGCATCGGCATTAGGAATGGCCTCAAATATGTTACCCTCAACATGGGAGACCCCTTGGTGCATTGGTGCTGTTGCGATAACATGAGGCAGATCGAAGTTGATGGCTTTGATGTGTGGGTGTGCTTTCACAATCTTAGCCGACATCTCACCAGTCCCACCTCCCACATCCACCAACGAGCCATTAATGGAACCGAACCCATCTCTGTATCCCCATAAGATGCGCTCTGCCTCTAGCTTGGCCGTGCATACCATTGCATCGTTGAACATTTTATTGAATTTAGGGTTCTTGCTGGCAAAGTCCATTATCTCACAGCCATGGACCTGGCTGAAAGCAGTGCCACCTTCCTTGACACATTTGCTAAGGGAAAGCCAAGAAGTCATTAACTCTGGATGGCTTTGCATCATTATGTATGGAACCAGGCTAAATTCAGAGCCTTGCACGAGCCATCTTGACGTGTGAGGTGTCAACCCATAGAGAGTGATCTCCCCACAGTCTGATGGCTGATGATGAGTGGTGAAGATATCTTTGCGCACTAGCAATCTCATTAAGAGTGCGAGGTTGTCGATGTTTAGAGAGGGAGAGTCTATACCAGCAGCTATTTGGGATAGAGTGATTGGGCCACCATGGGAGTGTATGATGTCAACAATGCCGAGCTCCAAGGCATATCTCAGTGCCATGGTGTCCGTAAACGCAAATATGTTTCCCCAAAGCTTTGCTTCGCCTTGTATCATTGCCTCCATAGTTGTGAATTCCATTTTCTCACTCTCTTATGGGGTACTACTCGTGCGCTTTCAATTGGTATATAAAGAGAAAGAGTAGAGTTTGGTAGCTACACGCCCCTGCCTATGGGGAGGGAAGGTAGAACTCCCAAAGCCGGTGCCATGGATCCTTGGGAGCTATCTTAAACCCCATAAATCCTCCTAATTAATGCAATCCATGATAAATTTTGAGAAATAAAGTTACTTAATCCTTTAACCATATAACTCCACTAATTCTCACCACTACAACACAATTTGTAATTTGTGATAGAGAAAACCGTCACAAAAAATGACCAAAACGTCACTAAATTCATGTATTAAACCAAACGGCATCGTTTAAGTCTTAAGAAGGGGGCAAACATTGTAGCAGATGCACTAGCAAAAAGTGCTCTAAGTATTTCTGAAGAGACAGTTGAGTTAGAGAGCTGTCCTTCTTGTATTGTTTCTCTCATTTGAGGATTATTGATCAATGAAGAGGTTATTAATATTTTTATTTTGTTAATCTAGTACATACATATAATTTATATATGGATTCTTTACTTCTCCTATGTTTTCTTTCTCCTAATTCTATGTCCTATATTTATAATAATCACAAATGATAGTATAATAAAAAATAAAAAAATAACATATACTCACAATAATCACAAATCAAAATGTTCCCAACATATTGTGACCAAATGACAACAAATTCACAATATTTTTCCATAAACTTCCAATATTTCCAACATATTCAATAAACGTTCGCAAACAAATTCACAATTTATTCTCATATTCCCAACATATTCAATAAAACTTCACAATCAAATTCACAATATATTCACAAAACCACAACATATTCAATAAATAGTCACAAACAAATTCACAATATACTATATACTATTTCCAACATATTCAATAAAACTTCACAAATAAATTCACAATACATTCACATATTTCCAACATATTCAGTAAATATTCACAAACATATTCACAATATATTCACATCTTTCCAACATATCCAATACATAGTCACACGCAAATTCACAATATAAAATTTAAAAACGAGGTTTGTCGAGCTCCTTCGCACCGTGAGAAACGAGGTCTGTCACATTGGTTCTTGCCTGGTTTGGGATGGGGGCTTAGGTGGAAGAGGGAGTGAAGAACATGGGTTGGGTATTCAATTCCTTATCAGTTGTAGTTAGGTGCAAAAAGAGGTTCAATGGAGGAGTTACGTGGCAACAGTTTGGAGGGCTGTTATTTGGGTATTAACAGATTGACCAGTGGGAAGGTTTTCTCATTATCTATATGTGATGCAATACTCCAACAATTACAATTTTTAAGACTTGTTCACAAATTATGCACTATAAAATTTAAAAACATTTATAATTGTTGGAGTATAATTACAACATTTAAATTTATAATTTGTTCGAATGAGTTATATTTACAACATTTAAATTTATAATTAATTTTCAAACGTGGGTGTCAAAATATTTCACGTTTGCACGTAAGTACATAGCCTCAATATATAGACATTCGAACGTAAATTTTTCTCCATTCAAACTTCAAAAAATTCTCATCTATCTTTAGTGACAATTTTTAAAAGCCTGCATAGAAAATACTTTTTCGTGACAATTTGTCACCGTCACTAAAAAGCATTTATATTGTAATGCCGCTAATTATCATTATGTTTTATTAGTTTTTGCATCGTATTCTACCTTGTTGTTTATATGGTAGAGATCTCAGTTAGGATCCTTATAAACGTACAATACGTCATTAATAATTCCTGCTGTACTATTAAAGACAAAGGTAGCGGTCCACAAATCCTAATTAAGTACCTAATACCTCATGGCACTTGCAATTTCTAGAAGGGGAGTGCTAGGGCCACCGCTGGAGCTCCGGTTAGTCTAAAAAAAATTAGTTACTTATCTATAAATTAATTAGCATTAAGAAAAGTCAAATTTTATGGGTTAATAATAATGATTAAGAAAAATCAAATTCTATAAATATATATTTTTACGACGCATTGAGATATTGCATGCTTGTATCTTAGAACTTCAAATTCACACTTCATTGGAGTATTATGATTCTTATGGTGAAAATTTTAACTAGAGTTAAGTTTTTAACGATTAGTATTAGAATAGAAACTACGTGAAGAGTTTAGTCACGGAAGGGATGAACTATAGTCTGAACTAAAATGCCTTGATTATATATGTATGAGTATAATGTTAAGTCGGTGTCTATAGAGTGCGTGCGCCGTTTTGGATGTTAGATTTGAAAGCGATGTGAAATGTTATGATTATGATAGTTAAATGGTTTACATCAATAGATAGTTGAGTCTCTAGTAGATTACATTTACATATATACCACCTGATGCTAACAAGCTGATCGGAGACCAACTCCCGATGAAGATTACATTTACATATATGGATAACTTGATAACGTCATCCTATGATCACAGAAAATATTAAAATTGCTTATAAATTAACGCCGACATCATTAACTTAGAATCCCACTACCATTAATATTAGGTATGAGGATCCTACAAGCACGTAAAATATTAAAGTTGCTTACAAACGCCGACATCAAAGGTAGGAATAAATTGTATTCTTTCATGACACAACACTCTATAACTGAACGAGAAAATCATGTATTCCAACATCATTAACTTAGAATCCCACTACCATTAATGGCTCTATTACAAAACTTAGGTTAGGTTTGAATGGTGAGTTAACATGAGATGAATTGAGATAAAAGTTGAAAGTTAAATAAAATATTATTATAATATTATTTTTTAATATTATTATTGTTTTAGAATTTAAAAAAGTTGAATTGTTTATTATATTTTGTGTAAAAATTTAAAAAAATTATAGTTATTAGATGAAATGAGTTAAGATGTTGGAGGGTCCATTTAATAGTGTTTTTAGCCCAACAAGGAATGGTGTCAATCACATGGCCAAGGCTGAAGGCTCCAAGCCCAGCAAGGCTTTATGTTCCGCCTTGCATGGAAGGATAAGAATTCCATTAGCGTTTATGATCACTCCAACTGTTTCGGGATAATCTAAGCTGATAAATATCACATGAGATAGGTATTCGTGAGCATGATCTAACTATAGTGCTGATCTAATTCAACCTAATGCCTATATATACCAGGTAACCCTAAAGATAGAGTCAATTTGAATTCTTGATTAGTTGTGTGTTACTCTTTACTGACTTAAGCATCAAAGTGGTTGTAGGCATATAACGCCGACATTCTCTCACATTTTGCAGGGTGAATGTTATGTTTGGGTGGTGAGACACGTCCATTACAATAGCGCCGTCTGTGAGATTCTTGAGTCCACTTATTCATTAGATACCAATGTGGTTCTCATATGCCGACTGTAACTCGTTTCTTAGTAAACCGTGAAATGGATACACTACCAACAGTGATGGAAGTGCGACTAGCAACAACAGAGGAAAAGTTGAAGAAGGTGTTAGATGCCATGGAGGCTCTGAAAAAAGAAAACGATGACTTGCGATGAAAGAATGTATAACTTAATGACACAATCGCACTCAGCCACAATGAGAAAGGTGAAACGGAAGCACATTATAGTGGGGAGCCAAGCATAGGAGAGGTAGAGAAGAAAAAGATGCAAGACGAGCTGTGAAGTCTAGCAGGAAAATATGAAGAGATGGCGAAGAAAATGGGAGAGTCTTGCTCGATAGAATGCTTGTTAGACCAAACCGATCTGCCGTACAATGAAAAGATTATGGCCATGCCGCTCCTGCCAAAATTCAAGGCATCCCAAATAGATATGTACGATGGGTCTAGGGATCCCGTGGACCATCTAGAAAACTTTAAAGCCCACATCACGCTCCAACGTTTCCCTGGGGAAATTCCCTACTGAGCTTTCCCCTTGACCCTTAAGGGGATAGCAAGAGGGTGGTTCAAAACCCTCAGGTCGAGGTCAATAAACAGTTTCGAAGAGTTGGCTAATCAGGTCCTGACGTAGTTCATGCCCAGCAAGAGACATCGGCGCCCAACCGCCTATCTGCTAACGGTCAAACAAAAAGAACATGAGAACCTGAAGACCTACCTTACCCATTTCAATAAGGAAAGCCTAACAACGGATAACCAGGACTAGAAAATTAACCTCGCTACTCTCTTGGGTGGGATTTGGCCGCGCAATCCCTTCATGGCAGAACTGTGATTGAGCTGAGATATTGCATATTTTAGCTATTTAAAACCAATGTATTTCAATTGCTTCGTGACATTATTTATTGGTTTTAGATGGAAAAATAGTTAATAAGCATAAATTCGAGTTGTGATTTTTAATTGATTAATATCATGTTTATGCTTAATTTTATAACTATGATTTAATTGAAAAATATTTCCTCACATATATAATATATTTTTAATAATTTTTTTTTCCTTTTAATTTATTTCGAGTGTTATTTTAATTTTTTTTCAGTTCAAATAAAATTCACGAGATCCGGTTCTGAGTCACGACACATGCAATATCAAAGTCTAAGAAGGGGGCTGAAACTAAATGGAAGCACTGGATTTTCAGAATTTACGGAAAGAAAATCGGTGGTGATTTAAAGAATTGGCTGGTTCTACTCTTTTATATTGGAGGTGCCGTGATTTAAGGAAGAGAAAGGAGAGACGTGGGACACTTGGTCTTGACGTTGGCGGAGAGAGCTGGACTCTTAGAGTGAAAAGAAATGATGGAAGAGGGCTGAAAGTCAAGGGGATTTGCTGGAAATGAAAGAGGGAGTCGGCTGGAAGTTTTTTTTTTTTTAATTGGAAAGGAAGTTGGAATTCGGTGCTTGAAGGGTGTGAAAGTCGGTGCATGATTAAAAGGAGAAGAGGAGTGTCATGCTTGAATTTTCAACCAAGGGAGGATATATTTTTCAAGCAAAGCAGCTGTTGGAACTTGAGGCTGGGTCTAGTGTTGAAGGACTGGGAGGTGGGACCAAGGAGAACTGTTGCGAACTAGAGCTAAACTTCAGATTGCACAGGGTCGGTTAAAGAATGCTATAGAGACATATACTCAACTTCTTGCTTTTCTTCAAGTTCGCACTAAAAGCTTAGGTTTTGGGAAGAATCTCCTAAAGAATAGGAGAGACTGTCACCGAAGTTTGGAAATGGAAATATGGCATGATTTAGCTAATGTATACACAAGATTATCACAGTGGCGGGATGCTGAGGTTTGCCTTTCAAAATCTTAGGCTATCAATCCTTATTCTGCTTCTAGATGGCATTCTACAGGTTTACTCTATGAAGCCAAAGGTCTCCACCAAGAAGCGCTGAAATCATTTCGAAAGGCATTAGATGTTGAACCTACGCATTCCCCAAGCTTGATATCTGCTGCCTGTGTCCTCCGAGAGCTTGGTGGCCAATCATTGCCGGTTGTGAGAAGCCTTCTGACTGATGCACTTCGACTTGACAGAACAAACCCTTTGGCTTGGTAAAATCTTGGGTAGCTCTACAAAGCTGACATAGGGGCAACAGAACTAGAAGCTGCTGAATGCTTTGAGGCTGCAGCTCTTCTTGAAGAATCTGCACCTGTTGAACCTTTTAGATGATCAGTTTTCCACGCACACTTTGTTTTAAGGTTGTAGATTAAAATAGCTTTGTCTATGTGCACTCTTCTTGGTCGAAAATGTAATTTGATTATAAGCACACATCAACTTGGACCACGGCAGCAGCAACTTGCACCTGCAGAAATACACAAACACATGCAGGAAAATACAAAGAAAAGTCTCACACGGCAAGATGCAGAAAACAGAAAAATAAAGCAGAAAAAAACAGCAGCAACAATGCAGAAACATGGAGCCCACAGCACATGCAGTTCAGACATGCAGAAAATTAAACTCACACATGTACCTGGACAGCAGCAAAGAAAGCAAAGTCTTTCACGACACCTTCACCACAATGCAGAAAGTCTTTCACGGCAAACCAAACTTCAATGCAGCAGCATCAATCACGGCACCTCAACACACAAAGCTGCAACCCATGACAGCAAACCAATACATGCATCATTCACGGATGAAAGCAGTTCGGCACATGCAGAAAACCTGAAATCACGGCTGGAACTCAACTTGCACCTGCAGGAAGACACAACCACATGCAGACCCTATAAGAAGCAGAGGGGGAAGCAGTGGAAAAATCAGAACGTAGAGAGTTTACATTCAGTGGGCCTTCCACTACGCTCGGACTGACAGAATTTTCTGTTTAACTTTCAATTTTTTTTAGTTTTGGTTATTTTATCTCATTTAAGTTTTTGAGTTCAGATTTCAGCTTCATTTTCAGTTTCATTTTATCTCAGTTTCAGTTTCATTTTTCTTCAGTTTCATTTTCATTTTACTTCATTTTCAATTTCATTTCTTTAGAGAAGCATTCGGTTGGGCATTATCTTTTTAATTTTTCCTGGTTTCTCGCTGGAAGGAAGCTCTCTCTCGGCTAGTTATTTTTTTTATTATTAGGTAGTAGCTTCATTTTTTTTTTGTTTTACTACACTTTGTTTTCGGAGAGACATTAGGACAAACGGAACCAAGTTTTCAATTATAGTTTTTAGCATCTTTCGTTCCATACGGGAGGTGGCGAGCAGCTCTTTTTAATTTTTTTTTGGATTGTTTTCTTACATTTTCGTTGAGTAGAGTCGACGGAAGTTACTAGTTTTTTTTTTTAGACTACTTTTCGTTCAGCTTTTATTTTCTTTCTTTCGTTTAGACTGGGCATAGGCGGAAGCTCTTTCTATGAGCAGCTTCATTTTATTTTCATTTTTTATTTCTTTACGTTGGGATTTCTTTAGAGAAGCAGGAGAGATCATTTAATGGTTCTTCTTTAGCTTTTGCAGTAGAATTCCAGACCTTAGGTGGGAGGCGGCTAGTTGTTGTATTTTTATTGTTTCTCTGTTTTGATGGTAGATGGACGGTTGTTTTTTTTTACGTTGAAGCATTTTACGTTAAAGATGGAAGCTAAGAGCTTTGAGTTTAATTTTCATTCAGCATTTATTTTTTTTACTTTTGGTTGTGGCGTTCAGCGTATTTGATTTTGTTTTTGGCATCTTTAGTTTAATTCTTTTTGGACGCCGGGATTCATTTCTTTTTACCTTTCATTTTCATCATTTGTGGAGTTATTTTCATTTCTTCTTAGTTTTCATTCGGCGGCCAGTCTTTTTTTTTTTTCCTTTCCTTCTCTCTTCTTGTTTTACGATATCGTTGTCCAGAGCTTAGGAGTCGGTTTCATTTTTATGGTTTTGCTTAGATTAATTTTTGTTGAACATGTCTCATTTTTCGGCAGCTTTAGTTTTATTTATTTATTTATTTTTGGATATTTCGTTGAGTAATTTATTTTTTTGTTTACTTATTACGTGTTATTTATTTTTTTTCGCATTTCTTTAATCTTTCTTTTTTTTGGGCATTTTAAATTTTTAGTGCATGTTTGTCAATTACTTTCTAATCTAGTTTAATTCTTAATTTAGTTTCATTAATTTCTGAATTTAATCTATTAGTCATTTACATTTCAATCCGACAAACAAATTTAAAAATATGAATCTAGTCCATGACTAGTAACCTCTCCATCCATTGCACATACCATCCACTTGTTTTCTCTTTGTGAAGTTTTTCACACTTTTTCAACGAGTTTAATTTTTGAGTAACTTTCCCTGAGGAGACGATCTAGGAATTTATTCCTAATTATTACACGACATCCTCCTGCACTTGGGATAGCCTTTGTGCTACTCATTTTTGAGTTAGTCAAACTGGCTAAGAAGACCCTTTCCACGCTGAGGGAATTTATGGATACGGCAGATGATTTTGTTAACGCTAAAGATACAAGGGTTGGGGGGTCCAAGGAAAGAAGAAAACAAGACTGAACAGAGAAATGGGTAGGTTGACCGGAAACCTGGATCAAATTGTCAGGATAAAAGAAAAGAATGGCAGCCGGACCACAATCCCCGATTGATACACATCAATTTGAGTGTACGAGAAGAAGATAAGGACAACAAAGAACGACGTCAAGCTAGGACAGACATTAGTTACCACAAGTATCATCAAACAAGGTCACATTGGACTCAATACTACATGACTATGAAAAGAGGGTGACTGAGCTGGCATGAAGGGGGAGAGTTGGAGTGGATGGTTCTAGAAAGCTCAAAGCCAAAAAGCCGCCATGAGTCTGGATGCGATTCCAGAATGAGCAATAGTCCCGACAGGCGACGGCAATACTGAATTGATGCCCACAGGGACAATAGTGATAAGGCACCCCCAAAGGGTGATAGTAACAAGGCACCCATAGGGGAGATCTGGATGATAGTTGGGGGGGGGTTCACTGGGGGTGGCGTGTCCACATCTAGCTAGAACGTGCATGCATGGAGGGCAAGGTGTAAGAGAATAATGTGACAGACAGGGCTCCCAAGCATTAAAAAATTTGACACTCGGGCAGCCATATCGTTCAGGAAGAAAGATGGAGAAGGAGTGTTGTACCCGCACAATGATGCCTTGGTAGTTACTCTCATAGTAGCCAATTATATGACCAGGCGGATACTAATTGACAAGGGAAGCTCGGCAGATATACTATTCTGGGAGGCTTTCACTAAGATGGGTATTAGCGCCAACAGCCTCCCTAACACACTGTGTCTTTGGAGAAGAGCATGGAGGTTGGAGATGAATAGAGTCTGCAGCAGGCTGAAGCCAACAAGCCACTGGAAATAGTAACACTGTACCCCGACCGCCCCAGCGCTACCACACATATTGGGACCCAAGTCCCTCCATGGGATAGAGAAGCTCTAAAGCAGTCGTTAATAGGGCACAATGATGTTTTTGCTTGGAGCCATGAGGAGATGCCTGGGATAGACAATAGTATTATTGAACATCAGCTATGCGTAGATCCCTTACACAAGAGAGTGTGCTAGAAAAGAAGGTCGTTCAGCGTAGAAAAGTATGCATCCATTAATGAAGAGGTAAAACGTCTGTTCGCCGCTGGATTCATCAAGGAAGCCCATTATCTGGAGTGGTTGTCCAATGTCGTTCTAGTCAAGAAGGCAAACGGGAAGTGGAGAATGTGTGTGGATTTCATCGACTTAAATAAGGCTTGCCCAAAAGACAATTTTCCTTTGCCACAAATTGATGTTATTGTACCATAGCAAGACATAAGATATTGAGTTTTATGGACACCTATTCGGGATACAATCAGATTATATTGCTACCAGGTTATGCTGTTTGGGTTGAAGAATGTAGGAGCGACTTACCAATGGTTGGTTAATCGAACGTTTAGTGAGTAGATTGGGAAGTCCATGGAAGTATATGTTGACAACCTGCTAGTGAAGAGCAAAGAACCCGCCTAGCACCTTAGCAACTTATGAGTGGTGTTCGGAATCCTATGCCGTTACAAGATGAAATTGAACCCAACGAAATGTGCCTTTGGGGTCGAGTCAGGAAAGTTCTTAGGATTTATTTTGTATGAGAGGGGAATTGATGCCTCTCCTGAGAAAATAGAGGCCATCAACAACATGAAGCCGCTGAGGAATTTGAACGACACTTAGTGGTTAACGGGAGGGATAGCCCCCCTGAGTAGATTTATAGCTAGGTCGACGGACAAATGCCTCCATTTCTTCCGAGTGCAACGCAAGGCGCACCCTTGGGACAAAGTATGTGATGAAGCCTTTGAAAAGCTAAAGCAACACCTGGCCAACCCGCCAGTCCTAAAGCAACCAAAGAAAGGCGACTTACTCTACACATATCTGGTGGTCTCCCTGCACGTAGTTTCAGCGACCTTAGTAAAAGAAGGAGTCGCCCAGCTTCTTGTATACTATTGTTGTGAAATTTTGCAAGTGTACGAAATCATACCAAGTAATATAATGATAAGAAAGATGTCGAACTCACGAGGACTATTTACCTATTAACTATTGAAATTGTTCTAATTCTAAGTTATTTGAAAATCAAGAAAAGTGGTGGATTTTGAATTAGAAAACAGCAACAAATTAAATTAAATCAACAACAAGAAGAGTTGACCAAACACTTGAAAAGAAGAAGATTTCACCCAATAAGAAAACACTAAGGCATCCGCCTCACCTAACCAATCCAATCCTAAATCCTAACCATACAATCAATCAATTATCATCCTATTTGACGGTGAAATATTCTAACTTATCTAGGACCCTCTGTTGAGTAGAATTAGAATTACTCAACCTACGATAACCTACGATATGTCCATGCAAATTTAAAAGCATTTGAGCACATTAAGATTAATAATATTTCGCATAAAAGCCGCACAAATCACGTTGGCACATTCCTTTCTTTCGTTCAATTCATGGCATACATCATACGAAGCTAAACTACATGCATAATCTCTCGAATTAACTTGCACAACAAATCATTCAACTATTGGCCAAATAATTGAAGGCATTAAACTTAATTATGTATACTCAAAAGGAATGATAAAATTATGATCACAACGAAATAAGATTCGGGATTGTCATGGAGAGGCTACATCGTAGCCCTAGCAATAGAAATTACTTCATAATCTAATTAAAATAGACCATAATAATTCTGGAATTCATAATAAGAATTATACAAAGAGAAGATTAAAGTTAAAAAGGAAACTCTATGTTGATCACGAATCTCTATCGTTGATGAACTCCAATTCTGTAGATTTTCAACCTCCTGCTTGAAGCATCATTTCTTCCCTCAAGATGTTCATTTTCCACCCTCTCTTAAACACAAACATTGTAGGTTTTTATCTCAACTTTATGTAGACACCGAGATTTCCCTTATTGGAGTTTTCTACAAGAAGTTATCCTCTAAATACTGAAGGGTATTTCAAGAATTCTGTAGTTTTGCAACTTTTGAATTGATGCAACATTTCCACCTTAAATAATCGTTTTTGGCCAATGATTTAACACAAAGTTCTAGGATTTTCTCTTGGCTTTATGTAGACACTGAAATTACCCTTATTGGAGTTGTCTAGAAAACGTTATCCTCCAATTACCGTAGGGTACTTCAGGAATTTCTAGAACTAAATGTTTCCTATTCTCTTGATGACTCCTTCAATTTATTTATTCCTAAACAAAATAAATAAAAACTCTAATAAATAAGAAAATTAAACACAAACTAGCATAAAATTAAGAATAAAAGTATGACAAAACTTATATAGAAATTAAGCACATCAACTATGTAAGTCGAGCTTTGAGGGGGGCAGAAGTATGTTACCCTTGAGTGGAAATGTTAGCCTTTGCGTTGGTGACAGCGGCCAGGAGGCTTCACCTATACTTCCAGGCTCACCCAGTAAAGGTACACACAGAGAGCCCATTGGCAACGACACTACAACAACCTGACAGTTTAGGAAGGTTAGTAGGGTGGTGATCAATCGAACTAAGCGAGTTTGATGTAGAATATATGCCAAGGAAGGTGGTAAAGGGGCAAGCATTGGCAGACTTTGTGGCAGAATTTTTGAGTTTTCTCCAAGAAGATGTGGTAACTCCGATAGGATAGACATGGTTGCTCTTCATAGATGGCTTCTCCTGTTGGGTGGGTGGAGGTTTAGGAGTGCATTTACTTAGTCCCAAAGGTCAAGAATGACATTCCATGGCAACATTAACATTCAAAGTAACCATCAAATGTCTTAGGCCGCAATGATAGAAGCAGCCGAGGTGGAGGTAAAATCGGATTCGCAGGTAGTGGTCAACTAGGTGCTAGGTCTATACGCCACGAAGGGAGAGAGGTTGAAGAAGTACTTGGCCCAAGTCTGGGAGGCACGCGATCATTTTTCATATTTCAATATATCTCAAATACCTCGAGGGGATAAAGAAGTGGCGGATAGACTGGCACGCACAACATTGGGAATGGAATAAGTGCCTCTCCCATGGCGAGTCAAAAGAAAAGTCATTGAGCTCCCAGCCATTGGGATTGAAGTGGGCGTCCTAGGCCCAAACATTCTAGAACGGGCTGGTGACATGGTTGAATATTTGGACATAGGTAAATTGCTCGAAGGAAAGAAAGAGGTGAGCAGAATAAGGAGAAGGGCGGCGAGATTCATGCTCATTGATGGGATCCTTTATAAAAGGGGCTTTTCTGTGACGCCCCCAAATTCCGCTTGGGATTAAACGGACATTTAAAGCGTCGAGACATGCAACACAAGGTTACCTGCCCCCGTTCATGACAGATAAGATGCAATGTTCCTAACATGCATCTAGGATTATGCAATATTCGCAGCGGATAATTTTTCTCTTTAGCAAAACTATGCACCAAACCAAAAATATCCCAAATACTTGAAACATATTTCATACATAAAGGCATACTAAAAAGCCGTGATCACCACACTAGTCTAAAATGGTTGTGAGCAAAAGAATACTTGAGATACAACTCCAAAAGTACAAGTATTAACCTAAGTTAAATACTATACCATCATCAACATCGCACCGTGGCCTAGTCGACCGTATTCAGTTGGTCAGATTCCAATTCTCCTTTGGGTCCTGTAACAAGATCTACCATTCGGGGGGAATGGTAGTTGGGACTACCACAGTGAGATTTGATTACAAATCTCAGTAAGTTAACATAAAACTCACACACAGGTTAAAAATGCATGCATGGCAGTAAAAGCATAAATGCATAATTATAGTCATACATAAACATAGTATAACTTGACATATAGCATGACTTAACCAGAACTTAAGCGTGAACTGAACTTGACTTAAAATGGCATGAACTTAAGCTTAAAACATAACATGAACAAACAACATAACATGAACATGAAACATAACATGGACTTGAAATATAGCATGAACGTAAACCTGCATAACATAAATAAGAACTTGAAAATAACATAAACTTGAACATAACATGTACGTGAGTATAACATAACATGGACTTGATCTAAAACTTGACTTATCATGTATTTGATCTGAAACTGGACTTAACATAAACTTGAAATCTTATTCAATTGTCTTGATTAATAACGTGCGTTAATACGTACTCCACAGTTGTTGTGGCCCTACGTATTCAAGTAACATAAAACATAATACGTACTCCACAGTTGTTGTGGCCCCACGTATTCTACATGTCACAATTGCTGTGTCTCATGTAGTGTATGCTCCACAGTTGTTGTGGCCCCATACTTCATGCTCCACAGTTGTTGTGGCCCCATGAATACACATAACATAAAATATAATACGTACTCCACAGTTGTTGTGGCCCCACGTATTCTACATGTCACAATTGCTGTGTCTCATGTAGTGTATGCTCCACAGTTGTTGTGGCCCCATACTTCATGTAACATAAAATATAATACGTACTCCACAGTTGTTGTGGCCCCACGCATTATAAGTAACATAAATATAATACGTACTCCACAGTTGTTGTGGCCCCACGCATTATAAGTAACATAAAATATAATACGTACTCCACAGTTGTTGTGGCCCCACGCATTATAAGTAACATAAAATATAATACGTACTCCACAGTTGTTGTGGCCCCACGCATTATAAGTAACATAAAATATAATACGTACTCCACAGTTGTTGTGGCCCCACGCATTATAAGTAACATAAAATATAATACGTACTCCACAGTTGTTGTGGCCCCACGCATTATAAGTAACATAAAATATAATACGTACTCCACAGTTGTTGTGGCCCCACGCATTATAGTAACATAAAATATAATACGTACTCCACAGTTGTTGTGGCCCCACGCATTATAAGTAACATAAATATAATACGTACTCCACAGTTGTTGTGGCCCCACGCATTATAAGTAACATAAAATATAATACGTACTCCACAGTTGTTGTGGCCCCACGCATTATAAGTAACATAAAATATAATACGTACTCCACAGTTGTTGTGGCCCCACGCATTATAAGTAACATAAATATAATACGTACTCCACAGTTGTTGTGGCCCCACGCATTATAAGTAACATAAAATATAATACGTACTCCACAGTTGTTGTGGCCCCACGCATTATACGTAACATAAAATATAATACGTACTCCACAGTTGTTGTGGCCCCACGTATTATACGTAACATAACATGTCTTATCTTTCTTAATGCATGAGATATTATTTAATATCATATACTTTTCTAACATGGCGTATGCTTGTAAATGGCACAATATGATTTAATCATAAACATTTAATGGCATACATGTATCTTATGGCATACTTAACATGGCATACTTATAACATACAATATTGTATGACAGAAAAGATTATGTAACAGATAATTATTCATGAGAGATTAAATCATACATAGCAGATAAACATGTAATGACATAGCATGACATGGCATATACGAGAACATACATACATAAATTATAGTTCTCTTACCCATCACACATACACAATAAACTGATAGTAAGTTAGAGGCTAACTTACCTCGATCGTCGCGTTCTATGAGAATAGAGCGCGAGACACGAGGAACTGCACAACAGCTGGAAGAGGAACACTCAAGTCCTTAAGATTTTCACTTCTGAACTCAATTGCCATATTGTAAGCACTTGCAACACCACGGCCAACTTGAGGTTTCACTATACTCGGAAGAGATAAATTGACTTCAGAAAGCCTTTGCACTAAAACAAGTTCATTAAAATTATCAATAACAACCAAACAAACAACTCATTTCTCAATCCATATACTCTTAGCCATAGTCAACCACAAGATGACACCAGTCATCCCGGACTATAATCCATATCATCACTGCTTCGGGACACTGTCATACAGTTTCCCAACATTACACCATACGCTCCACACTTCTCTGCTACGCCATTCAACCCTTCGTGACACGCCATCCGGTGTATCACGACTTAGTACAGAGTACACTCACGTGAACTCTCTTCCATTCACACTACAAAACCCATCACTGCGATACACGTCTCACGGTGCATCGCTACGCGACACGGAGTACGCGCTACGCGTACTTCCTTCGCTACAACACTCATCAACACGATGCACATCACACGATGCATCGCCATACCACACGGAGTACACTACATGCGTACTCCCTTCCTTCTACGACCCACATCACTACAGCGCAGTCGCGCGGCGCGTCGCTGCATTACACAGAATACGCTACACGCGTATTCTCTTCACACAACCCGCCGTATCACATCTACGGCATCCATCTCACGCCTATACTTCACAGCACAGTCCACAAAACTACAAAATCAAGCCTAGCACTTCACAACCACACTTCGTTTCACAACTACGCAGCGAACTCCACAAACACTAACTACACAGTCTACAGCCAACCAAATCAACTATGTTAAACATAAATAACTAAAGATAGAGGGTTAAGACGAGAGAGATGTGATTGCTGTCGGGAAAGAATCCAAAACTGATAATTTTAGCGGGCTGTTACATTTTCAACCCCCACTACTACGATACATCTCACCACAAGAGGCACAGTATGTCCTAGCAAAAATGTACGAATGAATATGTGGGAACCATTTTGGCAGAAAGGCGCTAGACAGGAAGGCGGTAAGGTCCGGGTACTATTGGCCCAACGCACTAAGGGATGACTGAGAGTTTACTAAAAAGTGCGCCAAATGCCAAACTTATGCATTGGTGCCTCATGTCCTCCTAGAGGAGTTAACCTCCATGACCGCACCTTGGCCCTTTGCCTAGTGGGGTGCAAATCTGGTTGGACCTTTCCCTCCAGGGAGAGGAGGCGTGAAGTTCATGATTGTCACTGTGGATATTTTACAAAGTGGGTGGAGGTAGAGCCACTATCAACAGTGACACGATTTTTGTGGAAGAATGTCGTCTGCAGATACAAGATCCCGCAAAGCATAGTCACAGACAATGGACGCCAGTTTGACTCAGACAATTATAGGGAATGTTGTGCAAAGCTGAAGATGAAAGTAAAGTACTCTTCGCTGGGTCATCCGTAAGCAAACGGACAAGCAGAAGCAACAAAAAAAGCATTGCTTTCAATCCTAAAGAAAAGGCCCATAGAGAAGAAGGGAGAGTGGGTAGACGAACTGCTGGGAGTGCTATGGGCATATAAAACCTCGATGAAAACCCTTACAGGAGAATCCCCATTCATACTAGCATATGGGTGCAAAGAGGTCCCCTTTGTCCAAATAGGGTTGCCAAGTTTCCGAACACTTTACTTCTCAACGCCCCAAAACGACAAAGCAAGGGAAGAATTCCTTGACCTATTGGAAGAGGAAAGGGAATTAGCAGAAGCAAGGATGTTACACAAAAAGACTAAGGCTAGGCAATATTTCAACAAGAGAGTAAAGCCTAGGACATTTAAGATAGGGGATCTGGTTTTGAAAGAAAGTGGGGTGACCACAAAAGAAGACGAAAAATTGGGACCCCGATGGGAAGGACCATATGTGGTCGTAGCAAACAACAGACCAGGGTCCTATCGCCTAAAGGCAGCCAGGGCAAGGAGTTACTGCACCCATGGAACACGAAACATTTAAAGAAATTCTACCCGTAGCGGTGTCATTTGTTTCATTTTACATTCATTACATTCACTTGTTATAATTCCAATTATCATCACCTTTCCATGTTGTTATCTTTCCTCATTTTGTTCGTATCTTAGTGTGAGCATTTTTTACTAAATCTAATGCACAGGTAAGAAAGGACGTGAGGGTCACTAGACCACACCACCCTTAAACACCTCTAAGAAGCCTTAGCAACTTGCGGTGCCATGTAAAAAGGGCGCGGAGGTCATCAAACGATGCCAGCCTTAAACACCTATGACAAGCCTTAGCAGCTTGTCGTGCGATATAAAAAGGGTGCAGAGGTCATCAGACCATGCCACCCTTAAACACCTACAACAAGCCTTAACAGCTTGTTGTGTCGTGTAAAAAGGGCGCAGAGGTCCTTAGACCATGCCACCCTTAAACACCTATGACAAGCCTTAGCAGCTTGTGGTGCCATGTAAAAAGGGTGTAGAGGTTATCAGACTATGCTACTATTAAATACCAATGACAAGCCTTAGTAGCTTGCGGTGCCATGTAAAAAGGGCGCAAAGGTTATCAGATCACGCCACCCTTAAACACTTATGACAAGCCCTAATAGCTTGATGTGCCATTTACATAGGGTGCGAAGGTCACTAGACCACGCCACCCTTAAACGCCTATGGCAAACCTTACCAACTTGCAGCATTAATCAAAGCAGATAAGACAGGCAACAAGCCACCACCCTTTAAACAAAAATCATTGATAGCACAAGGAAAACAGGAAGAAATGGTAATTATGGCTAAAATAAAATGACAGCAAGTAATCCAAAAGAGATTATACTAGAATCGTCATTACAAAGTTGGAAGCAAACTATAGTTGTTATTACAAAATCTGAGACAAACTACACAAACTTCAATATAAAAGTACATGGAAGATCAGGTGGCATTGTTTCTAGTAGGCGGCAGTAGGGGAGGGACGTCTCTAAAGGCTTTTGGCATTTCAGCCCACCCGAATGTGTCAACACTGCAACGGGTAGCTACGTCAGGGTGAAATAGACCCCGATCCAAAGTTGCATGGTTGGTGGAGGGGTCAGTAACCACACGAGACCTGAGCCTCAGTATATCGCCACCATAACTATAGGTGAATACACGATCTCTAGTTGCAGGGACAGAGGTTAGCTGGGCATGCAGTCGTGCAACTTCTGCTTAGCGGTAGCCAACTCATTCTTTTTCTCAGTTAGTTGTTGGTCCTTCGCAAGAAAGGCCAGCTGTAGCTTCCGGTGCTTTTTGCTAGAGTCCTTCCGGCTCTCATTGTACTGCTCATGTTATCACCTAAGCTCTGTCAAAGCCCCATGCACCTCAGAAAGATCAAGTGAAGTAAGGCAGCCCTTTTCCACAGCTACAGCCAGCTCCTGTACTGGCCCACGATTGCATGCCCAAGAATAGGCTAGCTCCTAGCGAGCAGAGCCTAACTCCTTGGTGTGGGCAAGGAGGTCAACATTGAGGCAATTTTGTTTAGACTCAAAGTCCGTCTGAGCACAAGAGAGCTGAGCCCTAGTAGAATCTCTCTCCAATTCCAGAAGTCTTGATGCAAATTCATCCCTGACCTTAGCCTCTTGGGCACGACGTACTTCATCATGAAGCCCAAGGACTTCATTTTCATGAATTTCTAGGTCATCGTGCAAGGAGTGAGAATAGCCTTCTGATTGTTCCAATAGTATTTCCTACCCTCTTGGAGAGCACCTCCATCTTCGCCTTCTCCACCCTCCATTTCTCGAAGGTGGCCTTGGAAACATAGCACAACTTTTGCCTTTCCCGAACCTTTTCCTTTAGACGAGCTCAGTCTGCCATAATTCAGGTCACCAAGTCATTGATTCACTACCAAAAGACATGGTACTCAGGTCAGAAGAGGAGGAAAAGCCACGACATTACCTCAGAAAGCCAATCCTTTAGCTGGCTAGCCATCTTGGTCGTGGCCTCAGCTTGTGCGTTGGTGGAAGAAGAGGAAGCATCGGAGTGAATTTCCTTAGGGCCACAGATGCCCCCATCCAAAAAGTCCCATTAGGCCCTGGGGTTGAGTCCACCTCTCCCTCCAGGGAACACCCAAGACCTCTAGACTGGCGGGTGGCACTGGTGTATGCCAGGTCTGCATCAATCAAATGAGCGCCTTCACCCACCAGGTTACCCAGGCCTTTAAGAAAAAGAGACTCAGTCTCCCCACTAAAAGAAGGGGTGAAGGGGGGCGGGATGCATAGACACTCACCGCTAACATTCAAAGAAAGGGTAGTGCCTGATTAAGTGAAAATAATGTGGACAATGAGTATTTAAATTAACGATTTTTTATCTAAGCTTCTCTACAAATACTCATTTAATCATTATTTTTGTACAAGGGACAGTCTATGGTCAAGGAAAAGAATAAAAGGGCTAATCAGACTTTTTACTCTTAATGCACCCACTACACCTCCACACCAATGATTAGAGCATTTTGGCATCCTCTAACACTTGAAATCTGACCCCTCACTCTGTGCTTACAGATCCTACCCTCTAGAAGGAACCAAATGCAATTGGAGAGGAGTTGGTTGGATGCAGAGCAAAGGATGGAAAGGGAAAGGATAAAAGGAAGAGAAAGCACGAGAAGAGGGGGTAGTCTGGATGGAATGCAGAAAGAAATTCTAGGGTTTTTGTTGTTTTTGGTTATTCCTTTCATTTTTACAGTAGTGAAGGATTTTGTTCTGTTTTATTTCTATATAGAAATCCTGAGATGGAGGGGGAGTAGTTTTTCTGAACCCTAAGTCGAAGGAAACCATCGAGCAGTGTTTATTCTTCAAGGGTTTCAGTTTTCAGACTATGTTTAATTGAACTTTTTCTTGAGTTTCTTCACCCCCGTATTCAATGAAGTTATTGGATTTATTTTACTCTTTTTGATTTATTGTAGATTAACAGTACATTAGATACTTGAAGTGTGGAAAATTTCATTACTCTGAATTCGTTAGTTTAAGCTGGGTTGATAGAAAACTTACTGAATTTATCTTTTCAATTTCTTGGTTGGGCGTATATGAGATTATCATCCAAATGTTCTAACCTAGACTGGTATGACATTTGAAGTAAATTCTGAGATAAGGGAATTCGCAGACTACTCATTGCAAGAAGGTTGCCCAAGACTTAGGTTTATTTACATTTTATTTAGCTATTCACTCTGTTAATCAGCATTGAATCTGTGTTGGTCTATTCTAGTATAAGTTTTTTTTTCTCTCTTAGCAATTTGTTTTGATTTGTGAAACTCTAATTAAATTTTAGAATCAGAGGAAGAAAGAAAGGGTGAATCGGTCTCTCTAGTGACTGAACCTTTGTTATTTTAAAGAAAAAGGAGAAGATAGAATCTCAGTCAAGGAACTACCCCCCTTAGTCAACTCAGTGGCTAAAGAGGTGTCCTTAAAGAAAAACATCACCTCCCATCTATTTGCAAAATTCTAAACTTAAGTTGCCTTAATCCTTGTGAAATCAACATTGGGAAACCACTGCACACCAACATAGCACCTCTTGCACTTGGGAGGTAATAAAATTGGAGAACCAAGTTTTTGGCTCCGTTGCCAGGGATTAATGGCAATTTGCAGAACTGACAGAGAAACAGAGTGCTTAAGTGTGAACCTCTTCACACTTTGGTGATCTCTAACCCCTAATGTTTTTTATTGTGTATTCATTCATTGTCTGTCTTCCTTTGTTTTGTTTGCCTCGTGTTAATCCTAAGTAAAAAAATCTGTTTAAGGGTAGTTGGTGTTACTGTTGGGATTCGTATGTCTATTTGGAGTCGTGATTCTTCCTCTAGACTAGTCAAAACTAAATCAGTAACATATTTTGATTGTGAGTCACTCTCATTTGAGTCATCCTTCGATAGTTTTAGCACTATGGCTAAAGAAGAACATGATGGGAGAAGAGTGGTAAACCAAAACAAAACCCTCAAGGATTATTTGCAACCTGTTAGGCCTAGTTCACACTCATGCATCATTCTACCCCTGAAGGCAAATAATTTTAGGTTTAAGCCTGGGATGATTCCCTTGATACCTCATTTTCATGGAATGGAATCAAAAAATCCTTACTTGCACATCAAAGGATTTGAGGAAGTCTGTTCAACTTTTATGGATCGGACTTGTACTGAAGAAGTGATCAGACTCAAGATATTCCCCTTCTCATTAAAAGACAAAGCCAAGACTTGGCTTAATTCTTTGAGGCCTAGATCTATAGGAACATGGCAAGAAATGCAAACTGAGTTTTTAAAAATTTTTTTTCCCATGCACATAACTAATGCACTGAAGAGACAGATTATGAACTTTGCCCAAAAAGAAATTGAAACCTTTTATCAGTGTTGGGAGAAGTTCAAGGATTTACTCAATGCTTGTCCTCATCATGGGTATGAAAACTGGAGAATAATAAGTTTTTTCTATGAGGGTTTACGACTCAAGATGAGACAATTTGTGGAGACAATGTGTACTGAAGAGTTATTTAATAAAGAACTAGAGGAGGCCTTTGAATATTTTGATTATTTATCTGAAAATGCTCAGTCATGTGATGTTTCAGATGAATATGATATAATTGAAACTTTAAAAATAACTGGAGGGGGGGGGGGAATACAACTTGAGGGAAGTGGATGACTTGCATGCTAGAGTGTCTATGCTTACTAAGAAATTAGAAACCATAGACACAAACATAGTAAATGAGGCTCAGGTTGTTCAAAGAGTGTCAAAAAAATGCAAAATATGTGAGGACATAGGACACCTTATCAATGATTGGCCCACTATTCTAGCTTTTAAAGAAGTGTTACTGGACCAATCTGGAGTTGTTAACATGATTTCTAAACCTTTTTCAGGTGCATTTTCTAACACATACAACCCCAGTCGGAGAAACCACCCAAACTTGTGTTGGAGGAATGAGCAATCAACTCAACCCTCCAATCATGCACCGGTCCCTTCTCAATACACAGTAAATCAACAGTCACCAGCATCAGGATTAGGGCTGTTCATCCGGGTTCCGACCCGGAAACTCGGGTATACCTAAACCGGAACCCGGATTTGAAATCCGGGCCAGAACCCGGACCGTATTAATCCGGGTCAGATCTGGGCCGGAACCTGGATGCACCCGGTTTTTGCAAAACCTGGATCCGGGTTCCGGATTGAACCCGGTTTTTTTTTTTTTTTTATCAAGCATACATTTTTTTTTAAAATAAAAACCTATATTATATTAAAGACTTTTTTAAGAAAAATCAATGTTGAAAAGCAAAATTCTTAAAAGCCTATATTTATTATAGAAATTTAAAAAAAAAATGTTGAAAATCATACTTCTTTCTTTTTTTAAAAACCTATATTTTGTGAAAATTTTTCTATGAGGTAATGTTAAAAAGCATAACATTGTCCAGAATAATAAAATATATAAAAATGAAAAACTAAAATGCATACAATCTACTACATATTACATTACATTACAAAATATAAAATTACAATATATGAGTTACATATCAATAACAGTCTTCCATGTGATTTTTTTTTTGATGAATGGTCTTCCATGTGATTTAATTACACCAAATAAAGCTTTCAAGTATATTCGCTTTAGCCACCCAAACGGAAGACAACCGCCACATTGAATTCCTAGTATACTCTCTGCAGCCACCCAAACTGAAGAGTAAGAATGTTTTGCAACAGATAAAAACACAAAATATGGAAATGAACACTAAATTCTCCATTTACATAACTGGGTGAATAAAAAATAAAAAGAAAGATAAAACTAAGGATATGACAACTCCAACAGAATAGGTTATCAAGCCAATCAATTGGACAGCTTGTTACACAATTGTTGGGGTTCAATTCTACAACAATCCACAATATTAGCATGTTGAATAATATCCCAAACCAATATGTCAAATCGTAGATAGTTACTAAAATCAAAACAGCTCATATCGGAGAAATCCATCCAAACCCAAATTAAGTAGGGACAAGTACATAAAGCATGAGTAGTATTCTTCACCCCCATCATCACAAAAATCACAACCAGAAGAACTAAGGATTTTCCTGGACAATAGATTCTATTTTGTTGTTAAGCTGTTACCACAAGCATACCATGCAAAATTTTTCACTTTATTTGGAATCTTCAAATTTTAATTAGTCTTTCAAAGTAAATGATTAGTATGACTATTGGAATTAGCCACCCCATCTGCCATAGAAAAAATATTTAGAGCAACATTGCATGCAAATTTCATAGTACATAGTACATATCATCACTGATGCAGTTAACCAGATAGCTTCATTATCAGATATAATTTGTAAGTAGAGATGATGATAATGTGAACTAGGAAACTTTAGCAGTCCAAAAAAGCAAATAATTTCCAGGAAGGCTCAGTAATTTTAGTCTCCACACTTATATGATCCGTTGTTATTGGCAAATTGCAGCTTCAGATATTTGTATAGCTGATCAATTCTTTATACTACCTACCTAATTTGCTGTGCCTTTATGTACTCCTTGCTGCTGAAAGCACCATATGCGCCAAGTCCTACCCTTACATCCCATCCTGATTCTGCAGGATCCCTGTAATGTGTTTCTAATGTCAGTCTTTTTTTATTTCTCTTTAAAAGACAACGGTGAAGAAAATGCTGTGCTGAAGACAACATACAGCTTTTCTAGATGAGAACTAAGGGAAGCGCTGCACTCAGATCCAATTGTGGAATAATGTGCTAGGTGCATCGATTCTATCTCCGGGATAGTCACTTCTACAACGTTACAGACAAGAGAACTTGTCAGTTTAGAATGAATGAATGACTATTGTATTCATTAACTATTTTATTGACTATAGTTGCCATATGGAAAATACACTTTTGGCTGGAAGGTTTTCCAAAAGGAAAAAGGTAAGAGTTCAGATTCATTTGGGAAAGTTGAAACCAGCATGTGTGATGAGAGCTACCGAGAGTTGCTGTTTGTGCTTTCCAACTTTTCTGCATGTGTTTCTTCTCCCGTGAGTTGCGTTACACTTTATTTTCTGCATGTGTGTTTGCTACCGTGAGTTGTGTTCCATGTTTGGGTGCTGTCCGAGTGCTTCAAATTGTTTTCTGCATGTGCTGGTTGTTTTCCAGCCGTGATTGTTGATTTCTGCATGTGTTGGTTTGCCGTGATTGTTGATTTCTGCATGTGTGTGTGATTTTTCTGTTTTCTGCATTGAGGTGCCGTGAGTTGCTTTGCATGTGTGAGCTGCCGTGAGAGACTTTGCATGTGTGCGTGACTTTCTTGTTTTCTACTTTGTGTGATGTCCTTCTACTTTCTGCATCCGTGAATGATGCTGTCCACTTTCTGCATGTGCTGTCCATGGGTTCCAGCATGTGTTGAGCTTTCTGCAAGTGCTGCCGTGAGCTACATGTGTATGCTGCTGTATTTTTCTGTTGATTTCCTCTGTTGTCCTACTCCTCATCCAGCTGAGTTCTCCTCTCTTTTAATATTTTCATAAATGCCCTGCAGCACATTAAAAATGTATTTCTTTCAAAGGCAAATATAGAACTTTGTGTATAAAATATTGACATCAATTAATTTGACATTCAATATTAGAATTTGATGCATAATTAAGTGTTCAATCCTTATTTGATAAAATAAATCACTCATTTAAACAACTTTATTATGCAATTCTAACCCTTTATCAGTGGGCTTCTTTGTCTTGATGTTCCAACTAGGTGGAACTCAACATATCTAATGTTGAGTGCGGCTCTCAAATATTATGCGGCGTTTAAGGTGTTGCAAGATGAAGATAATGAGTTTGGCCCATATTTACATGAGGTTGGACAGGAAACCAACTTTATATGATTGGGAAACCATCAAGGTTTTTGTACAATTTTAGAGGCTTTTTTATGATATGACTTTGCGGTTTTCAGGCTCAGTTTATGCAACTTCAAATTTGTTCATTAAAGAAATATTTACAATTTATAAACATTTGAACAAATTTTCCATAAGTGAGAATAATGTGTTGAAAACCATGTCGGAGAGGATGTTGTTGAAATATGACTAGTATTCGGGGGATTGTGGGAAATTGAACAAGATGTTGTTTATTGCATCTATGCTTGATCACCGCTTCAAGTTGGAAGTTTTGGAGTTTTGTTTTACAAATATTCTTGGCCATGAGCGAGCATCTGAACTTGTTGATTGGTTAAGGAGGATGATTGAGCGGATGTATAAGCAATATTCAAAATCCAATATAAGTTCAAGTAGGGGCCAATCAAGTGTTGGTGAGATCTAAAGCAACACTTTTTATAATGATGAGGATGATATATTCAATATGTATCAGCAATATCAAGCATCAAAAGGTGTGGTAGAGTCTAAATCAGAATTGGATAAGTATTTCATAGAAAGGATCGACACCTGACTTTGATATTCTAATATGGTGGAAGGTGAACTCAATCAGATATCCAATTCTTGCCAATATAGCTCGAGATGTGTTAGTTATTCTGATATCTACTGTTGCTTCTAAGTTGGCATTTAGCGTTGGAGGTCGGGTCTTAGATTCATTTCGTAGCTCATTGGCCCCAACAACAGTTGAAGCTCTTATTTGCACACAAAACTGGTTGATGGCTCCCTCCATTAATTATGACTCCCAAGATGTAATGGAAGATGATGAAAGCTACAAGTTAGAAACCGGTAAGATTTATATTTGAAGAATATTTTCTTATAGTCATTTCAATTAATTATATGTTTAACATTATTTTTTATTTCTTGTAGAGATAACTTTGAAGAATATTTTGAATGAGGTCGATTGAAGATTCTTAGAAGAATATACAATTCTTTGGAAGATGATGAAAGATGATGTAATGGAAGATGATGAAAGCATTGGTTTATTAAATGAATAGTATACATGAACATTATTGGTTTATTTTTTGTATGTGTTTTTTAAACTTTGAAGAATATACAATTTTTTGGAAGATGATGAAAGATGATGTAATGGAAGATGATGAAAGCATTGGTTTATTAAATGAATAGTATACATGAACATTATTGGTTTATTTTTTGTATTTGTTTTTTAAAACGTTGGTTTAGAAAGCATTAGCAGGGAAGTTGGTTCTAGGAATGATTGGAAAAAATCAAGTTGCTACTAATTGCAATCACTATATCCAATGGATTTCTTTTTCTTCTAGAAAATGTAGCCAAAGTCATTAAAGTCAATCAATAATTTTACCAAATTAATTTACAATTTTGGCATCATCTTATTAAGTACAAGACGAGAAGTTGCGCAAAACTTTCCATTCATTAGTATTAAGAAATGAGAAATTTCTTGAAGGAGTTTTGCTTGGTGGGAATGCTTTATAATTTACATTTGTCATCTTATTCTCATGGAGAGATGAATTCTACTAATATGAAAATAATTTGCCTTTAAAACAAATAGACAGATAACATATTCTTAGAAAGTTCTCTATTTGATTTTCTTCCTAACACATTGCAACTATAATCTAAAAAAAAAAAAAAAAAATCGGGTCGGAACACTATTCCGAAAACAGTGTCGGGTCGATACCGGGTATTGGCTGAACGGAATCTGTCCTTATCGGGCCGGATCGGAATGGCATGTTATCAGGTCGGGTTGGACCGGAGAACAGTGCTAGTAACGGCTTTACACTAGACCCCAAATCAAGTAAAGCATGCCCTATTTTTGAATTTCCAATCATACAAGCAATAGTGGGTGAACCTGGTCCTTATACTTGGAGGAGTGTTGCTTTGTATGATTGCACTAACTTGTTTAGTGAGAAAGGCTTTCTTTTTTATATTCAACTTTCTCTTAACAGTGCACAAGTCTTTAAGAAATTTTGCATAAGTGAGAATTTGTTGAATAGCATCCAACAAAGGTATTTGATTCTCACTTGTTTAAAAACTTCAAAAATTTCAGCATGATACTTATCTTTGTGCACAGGGGTTAACCTTGTAGGAAAAGGTGTAGGTGCTTGAAAGTTGTTCACCTCAGTTTCAACATGTTCAGGGATAGAATCCTTACCAATGGTGGCTGAGTCAGGAGTGGAATTTACCAAGATTTTCCCACTTCTCAAAGTTGTTACAACTTTTACTGGTTTAGTGTTGGAAGTCTCCACTGCCTCTGACACTTGATGAATTTGCCCCTATGGGTTAGGTTGTGGTTGAGCAGGAAATTTTCTCTTCTCTTGAGTGTGCAAGGTTGTGGTCAACCTTGTTAAGGATCCTCTAATCTCATTGATGGCCTGTGTAGTCTGGTTGTTAATGGTGGCTTGCCCTTGCATGAACTGTTGAAGATTTGCTGCCATTTGATGGATAGTGTCCTCAAGATTCCTCCTCTGCCCATAAGGTGCTGCAATAGGATATTGAGGTGATCCTGATTAGGACTGTTCATCCGGGCCGGATCCGATTTTACCGGATTCCGGTTCCGGACTCCGGCCCGGATTTAATCCGAGCCGAAATCTGATTGTAAAACCCGGACCTATGCGGTCCGGGTACGGATGAAAAATCCGGATACCGGATTTATAAATCTGGTACCCGGTATTCATTAAATGTTTTTCTCCTAAATCAGTAAATCCCCCCCCCCGCGTCACTCTCTCTTTCTCTCATCTAAGATTCTAAAAACCCTAGATGCCGCCGCTCTCTTGATCTTTTCCTCACCAGTCGAAACTGACGTCCCTCTCTCCATCTTCTCGTTCTCTTCCTCCTCCCTCTCTCCATCTTCTTCTTCTAGTACTCTTGCTTCCTCTTAACTAGTGAGAGATCTCGGTAGTGATATTTTGGGGTTGTTTGAAGATTTTGGTGCCAAACCAGTGGATGCCGGTGCTATCGGGGAGATCTAGCAAAGGGTTTCTGAACTGTTGGGTGCTCTGCTAAGTTTTCTTCATCCGTGGGTATGCTTCTTTTGTCTTTTTTTGTTCCCTCTTCGGTGATTTTGAGTTTTTTTTTTTTAAGAGAATGGTTGAATGTTTGAGAAGTATTCGGTTGTGATGGGTTTTAGAGTTTGAGCTTGTCAACTACTGGTTTTTGTCCACCTAACTTGACCAAAACAATTAAAAGCCCCCTGTTACGAACCCTTGAAACCTGGGTAGCTAATTGTTTCTGTTATTAAAGGAATTTTATATCCACAAAATACTTCCATGGTCAAAGAAAGAGGAGAATTTTACTCCTAAGCACTAGAAGACCAAGACCCATATTAGAAACCAAGAAGAGGAAACCTGGATCTTAAAAAGAAGAACCTCAAACTGGCTGCTTTAACATGTGGCTCTGAAATCATTTTTGGGTTATAAAAGGAAAAAGCCTTAAAACATTGTTTTATTTTTTCATTTTCTATGTTTTAACTGTGGCGATGTCTGACTTTAAATTTGGAGCTCTAAGATACCAAAATCTTAATTTTTTTACTTGTTATGTTATTAGTTATGGACCCAGTTGGGAATTTGATGCATGGGGTAGATTTGTTTTTTACTATATTAGTATGTTGTTACAATTGTGTGAAAGGGTGGAGCCTATGTTGACCGAGTGTTGCATGGACTTTGTATTGGGGACTTATGACAGAGAAAGCTTAATTGGGGCAGTTCTTTTGCTTTAGGGGGCAAGCTGAGAAGGAGTTCAAGGTTGAAGTTGAAGCAATTGGACGTGTTCGGCATAAGAATTTAGTGAGGTTGCTTGGTTATTCTGCTGAAGGAGCTCATAGGTATTTTAATCTTCATTGGTTACAGCATGTCCTTCTAATCTTTAATATTTATGCATAACTCTACAAGTTATATGTTTTCGGACTTTATAAAGTAAAGGAATGGAAAAAATGATTTAACTAAGGTGATATGGGCTTCCATTCCGTTTGTTCCTTTAAAAAGCATGGGAATGATGGGACTTGCCATTCCCTTTCCATTCCATTTACTGCAAAAGGGTATGTGTTGAGTTGAATTGTTTTATTGAATTAAGCTTCTGTTTGTTGGATTGTCTTATTTTAAAATATAAGATTTGTAATATTTTTATGAGTACTTTTGTTCTCTCTGTAATGGCATGAAAATTTTTATGGGTTTGCTTGTTTTATTCTATGTCTTGTTTTGGTTTGGAACCTGTCGGATGGGGTTTTTATGGCTGTGCTATTTGTTCTGTTTTGTGTAGATCTGGTGAACTGGGTCTCTTTTTTGTGTAGATTTTGGTGCCATCTTTAAAAGTTCAATCTAGTAATCACTATAAATGACATTATGTGGGTAAGGTTAGGGATCCTGAGAAATTCCACTAATTTAGATTTTCTTTCTTAAAAGGGATCAGCACAGAGTTATTTATAAGTTGTGATTGTGGGGCAATTCAATTAGCGTGCACTTCAAGTTTTAGATTGCATCTTTACCATATTGGCTTTGCTATCTATGTTTTTATCTAGAATTCTCTTTCTATGTTATGACTCCCTTCATTAAATTAACGATGGTTTCAACTTTCCCAAATGAATCTNAAGACAATCCAACAAACAGAAGCTTAATTCAATAAAACAATTCAACTCAACACATACCCTTTTGCAGTTCCAAGTATTATATTCATTCGAACCTCCCAAGTAAGAGGGCTGCAAGGCCCAACATCCCCATGAATCCATTGTTCTAGGTTTCCATTGTCAACGTACTCATAGACAAGCATCCTATAACAATTCAAGTACATCGCACCCATGTAAGACAACAATATTTTCTGTTCCCTTTTTCTACGGATAAATTGAAAAAAAAAAGTTGTATTTTAAGTTAAAACGATGAGAAAGCAAAAAATCCAATATTATAAACATCAACATCTCCTGTGGATCGAAGGGATTGCAGTAAATGGAATGGAAAGGGAATGGCAAGTCCCATCATTCCCATGCTTTTTAAAGGAACAAACGGAATGGAAGCCCATATCACCTTAGTTAAATCATTTTTTCCATTCCTTTACTTTATAAAGTCCGAAAACATATAACTTGTAGAGTTATGCATAAATATTAAAGATTAGAAGGACATGCTGTAACCAATGAAGATTAAAATACCTATGAGCTCCTTCAGCAGAATAACCAAGCAACCTCACTAAATTCTTATGCCGAACACGTCCAATTGCTTCAACTTCAACCTTGAACTCCTTCTCAGCTTGCCCCCTAAAGCAAAAGAACTGCCCCAATTAAGCTTTCTCTGTCTAAGTCCCCAATACAAAGTCCATGCAACACTCGGTCAACATAGGCTCCACCCTTTCACACAATTGTAACAACATACTAATATAGTAAAAAACAAATCTACCCAATGCATCAAATTCCCAACTGGGTCCATAACTAATAACATAACAAGTAAAAAAATTTAAGATTTTGGTATCTTAGAGCTCCAAATTTAAAGTCAGACATCGCCACAGTTAAAACATAGAAAATGAAAAAATAAAACAATGTTTTAAGGCTTTTTCCTTTTATAACCCAAAAATGATTTCAGAGCCACATGTTAAAGTAGCCAGTTTGAGGTTCTTCTTTTTAAGATCCAGGTTTCCTCTTCTTGGTTTCTAATATGGGTCTTGGTCTTCTAGTGCTTAGGAGTAAAATTCTCCTCTTTCTTTGACCATGGAAGTATTTTGTGGATATAAAATTCATTTAATAACAGAAACAATTAGCTACCCAGGTTTCAAGGGTTCGTAACAGGGGGCTTTTAATTGTTTTGGTCAAGTTAGGTGGACAAAAACCAGTAGTTGACAAGCTCAAACTCTAAAACCCATCACAACCGAATACTTCTCAAACATTCAACCATTCTCTTAAAAAAAAAAAACTCAAAATCACCGAAGAGGGAACAAAAAAAGGACAAAAGAAGCATACCCACGGATGAAGAAAACTTAGCAGAGCACCCAACAGTTCAGAAACCCTTTGCTAGATCTCCCCGATAGCTACCGGCATCCACTGGTTTGGCACCAAAATCTTCAAACAACCCCAAAATATCACTACCGAGATCTCTCACTAGTTAAGAGGAAGCAAGAGTACTAGAAGAAGAAGATGGAGAGAGGGAGGAGGAAGAGAACGAGAAGATGGAGAGAGGGACGTCAGTTTCGACTGGTGAGGAAAAGATCAAGAGAGCGGCGGCATCTAGGGTTTTTAGAATCTTAGATGAGAGAAAGAGAGAGTGACGCGGGGGGGGGGATTTACTGATTTAGGAGAAAAACATTTAATGAATACCGGGTACCAGATTTATAAATCCGGTATCCGGATTTTTCATCCGTACCCGGACCGCATAGGTCCGGGTTTTACAATCAGATTTCGGCTCGGATTAAATCCGGGCCGGAGTCCGGAACCGGAATCCGGTAAAATCGGATCCGGCCCGGATGAACAGTCCTAATCAGGATCACCTCAATATCCTATTGCAGCACCTTATGGGCAGAGGAGGAATCTTGAGGACACTATCCATCAAATGGCAGCAAATCTTCAACAGTTCATGCAAGGGCAAGCCACCATTAACAACCAGACTACACAGGCCATCAATGAGATTAGAGGATCCTTAACAAGGTTGACCACAACCTTGCACACTCAAGAGAAGAGAAAATTTCCTGCTCAACCACAACCTAACCCATAGGGGCAAATTCATCAAGTGTCAGAGGCAGTGGAGACTTCCAACACTAAACCAGTAAAAGTTGTAACAACTTTGAGAAGTGGGAAAATCTTGGTAAATTCCACTCCTGACTCAGCCACCATTGGTAAGGATTCTATCCCTGAACATGTTGAAACTGAGGTGAACAACTTTCAAGCACCTACACCTTTTCCTACAAGGTTAACCCCTGTGCACAAAGATAAGTATCATGCTGAAATTTTTGAAGTTTTTAAACAAGTGAGAATCAATATACCTTTGTTGGATGCTATTCAACAAATTCCTACTTATGTAAAATTTCTTAAAGACTTGTACACAGTTAAGAGAAAATTGGATGTAAAAATGAAAGCCTTTCTCACTGAACAAGTTAGTGCAATCATACAAAGCAACACTCCTCCCAAGTATAAGGACCCAGGTTCACCCACTATTGCTTGTATGATTGGAAATTCAAAAATAGGGCATGCTTTACTTGATTTGGGGTCTAGTGTAAAGCCGTTACTAGCACTGTTCTCCGGTCCAACCCGACCTGATAACATGCCATTCCGATCCGGCCCGATAAGGACAGATTCCGTTCAGCCAATACCCGGTATCGACCCGACACTGTTTTCGGAATAGTGTTCCGACCCGATTTTTTTTTTTTTTTTTTAGATTATAGTTGCAATGTGTTAGGAAGAAAATCAAATAGAGAACTTTCTAAGAATATGTTATCTGTCTATTTGTTTTAAAGGCAAATTATTTTCATATTAGTAGAATTCATCTCTCCATGAGAATAAGATGACAAATGTAAATTATAAAGTATTTCCACCAAGCAAAACTCCTTCAAGAAATTTCTCATTTCTTAATACTAATGAATGGATAGTTTTGCGCAACTTCTCGTCTTGTACTTAATAAGATGATGCCAAAATTGTAAATTAATTTGGTAAAATTATTGATTGACTTTAATGACTTTGGCTACATTTTCTAGAAGAAAAAGAAATCCATTGGATATAGTGATTGCAATTAGTAGCAACTTGATTTTTTCCAATCATTCCTAGAACCAACTTCCCTGCTAATGCTTTCTAAACCAACGTTTTAAAAAACAAATACAAAAAATAAACCAATAATGTTCATGTATACTATTCATTTAATAAACCAATGCTTTCATCATCTTCCATTACATCATCTTTCATCATCTTCCAAAAAATTGTATATTCTTCAAAGTTTAAAAAACACATACAAAAAATAAACCAATAATGTTAATGTATACTATTCATTTAATAAACCAATGCTTTCATCATCTTCCATTACATCATCTTTCATCATCTTCCAAAGAATTGTATATTCTTCTAAGAATCTTCAATCGACCTCATTCAAAATATTCTTCAAAGTTATCTCTACAAGAAATAAAAAATAATGTTAAATATATAATTAATTGAAATGACTATAAGAAAATATTCTTCAAATATAAATCTTACCGGTTTCTAACTTGTAGCTTTCATCCTCTTCCATTACATCTTGGGAGTCATAATTAATGGAGGGAGCCATCAACCAGTTTTGTGTGCAAATAAGAGCTTCAACTGTTGTTGGGGCCAATGAGCTATGAAATGAATCTAAGACCCGACCTCCAACGCTAAATGCCAACTTAGAAGCAACAGTAGATATCAGAATAACTAACACATCTCGAGCTATATTGGCAAGAATTGGATATCTGATTGAGTTCACCTTCCACCATATTAGAATATCAAAGTCAGGTGTCGATCCTTTCTATGAAATACTTATCCAATTCTGATTTAGACTCTACCACACCTTTTGATGCTTGATATTGCTGATACATATTGAATATATCATCCTCATCATTATAAAAAGTGTTGCTTTAGATCTCACCAACACTTGATTGGCCCCTACTTGAACTTATATTGGATTTTGAATATTGCTTATACATCCGCTCAATCATCCTCCTTAACCAATCAACAAGTTCAGATGCTCGCTCATGGCCAAGAATATTTGTAAAACAAAACTCCAAAACTTCCAACTTGAAGCGGTGATCAAGCATAGATGCAATAAACAACATCTTGTTCAATTTCCCACAATCCCCCGAATACTAGTCATATTTCAACAACATCCTCTCCGACATGGTTTTCAACACATTATTCTCACTTATGGAAAATTTGTTCAAATGTTTATAAATTGTAAATATTTCTTTAATGAACAAATTTGAAGTTGCATAAACTGAGCCTGAAAACCGCAAAGTCATATCATAAAAAAGCCTCTAAAATTGTACAAAAACCTTGATGGTTTCCCAATCATATAAAGTTGGTGTTCCTCGTCCAACCTCATGTAAATATGGGCCAAACTCATTATCTTCATCTTGCAACACCTTAAACGCCGCATAATATTTGAGAGCCGCACTCAACATTAGATATGTTGAGTTCCACCTAGTTGGAACATCAAGACAAAGAAGCCCACTGATAAAGGGTTAGAATTGCATAATAAAGTTGTTTAAATGAGTGATTTATTTTATCAAATAAGGATTGAACACTTAATTATGCATCAAATTCTAATATTGAATGTCAAATTAATTGATGTCAATATTTTATACACAAAGTTCTATATTTGCCTTTGAAAGAAATACATTTTTAATGTGCTGCAGGGCATTTATGAAAATATTAAAAGAGAGGAGAACTCAGCTGGATGAGGAGTAGGACAACAGAGGAAATCAACAGAAAAATACAGCAGCATACACATGTAGCTCACGGCAGCACTTGCAGAAAGCTCAACACATGCTGGAACCCATGGACAGCACATGCAGAAAGTGGACAGCATCATTCACGGATGCAGAAAGTAGAAGGACATCACACAAAGTAGAAAACAAGAAAGTCACGCACACATGCAAAGTCTCTCACGGCAGCTCACACATGCAAAGCAACTCACGGCACCTCAATGCAGAAAACAGAAAAATCACACACACATGCAGAAATCAACAATCACGGCAAACCAACACATGCAGAAATCAACAATCACGGCTGGAAAACAACCAGCACATGCAGAAAACAATTTGAAGCACTCGGACAGCACCCAAACATGGAACACAACTCACGGTAGCAAACACACATGCAGAAAATAAAGTGTAACGCAACTCACGGGAGAAGAAACACATGCAGAAAAGTTGGAAAGCACAAACAGCAACTCTCGGTAGCTCTCATCACACATGCAGACCCTATAAAACTAAGGGGCTGGAAGCTTAGAAAAACACACTGAATTTATTCTGCACTGGGACGTTGCAGCAGCACTTGTTTTGCTGGTTTCTTTTTCTTTTTGTTTTTGTTTTCATTTCAGACTTGATTAAGAGGCAGCTTTTAGTTTTATTACTTTCCTTCTTGTTGTTTCTTTTCTATTTACGCTGAAGGTAGCAGAACCAGGCAGCAATCTCTTGTTTTCAGCTTCAGTTTATTTTTTCTGCAGTTTACGGAGAGCAGAGTAGAGGCATTTGTTTCTTATTTTTCCTTCGGGTAGACGGTGCAGCAGTAGAGTAGTATTTGAGTTTTTTTTTTCCTTTCTTTCTGCTGTATTTCTTTCTTCTGTTTAGCATCTTGACTTGCTCTTCATTTTATTATTCTCCTGTTTTACATTTCTAAATTCCTTTTCAATTACATTCGGTTGAGAAGTTTATTTTTTTCTCTCGTTTTAGTTTATTTTACCTTTTGTTGTTTTTCCAGCTTTATTTCTTAGTAGTTCATTCAGCTTGTCTTATTTATTCTTCTGTATTTATTTTTATACAGTAACTTAAAAGGTTAGGATTTATTTCATTTGGATATTCTTTTTTTTTAGATTTTATCATGACCTATCTTAGATTTATTTTTGTTACTAAAAATATCATGTGTAACTAATTTCTAAAGCTTGGGTTGTGGAATGAGATGTAATTTATTTTAGATTCTAGTTTTATGCAATATTTTGTTGTTTAATGTTGATTTCACTAAGTTACTAGTCGGATTCAAATGGAAAATAGATTGCGGCTCTTGCTCTTGTTTTGTTGTTGACATAAGGCACAAAAAAAGCTTAAAATTATCAAGGCTTCTTTCGATTGATTATAAATATAAGTTCGACTAGTAAATTAGAGAATTTCTTGAGAAAATATTGCAAAAACTTGAGCTTAATTTCTTATCTTCTGAATATCAATACCTTGACTGGATTGTTAATCGAGAAATTATCTAGAATCTTAAATAAAAAGAATCTCAAACCCAACCCAAGTGTTTGTTAATTTGTTTTTTTTTAGAAACTCTAATTTCAACGTCGATTATTTTTTTTGCATAGCATTTTAATTTTATTTTTATCTCTCAAACTCGATTCATTTGTTACTCACCAATCCCGTATACGCTTTGATAACCCATTGTCCCTGTGGAATACGATCCTAGACTTATCCTTGATACAACTTGACACTTCTACACTTGGAAGCACATTCGAAACCGAGTCAAGTTTTTGGCGCCGTTGCCGGGGACAACTGGTGCTTATTAGAGCATTCCTCTACTGCTGAGAGGACGTTTGTGGAGCTGTGAACCACTTCACAGCCTGGGTGACATCTAATCTTTTTCCCTTCTCTCTGTTTATTTTTCATTGTCCTTGATTATCTGTTCTTGTTTGTATGACTAGTTGGTCTAGAGACCATACATCTCGACTGTTTCGGATAGAATCATTGGCATCTTTTAGCTCTACATCATCTTCCGTTGAATCATCAGCTGACATTGATAGTATCATGGCTGAAAATGAGCATCATGATAGGGAAGTGGATAATCCAAACAGGACACTTAGAGAATATCTTCAGCCTGTTAGGACTAGCACACCTTCTTGCATCATTTTACCTCTTAATGCAAATGCTTTTAATTTCAAACCTGGGATGATTCCATTGTTACCACACTTTCATGGTATGGAATCAGAGAACCCCTACTTGCATATCAAAGAGTTTGAAGAAGTGTGTTCCACATTCATGGATAGAACATGCACTGGAGAGGTCATAAGATTGAAACTGTTTTCATTTTCCTTAAAAGACAAGGCTAAGACATGGTTGAATTCCTTAAGACCAAGATCCATTGGGACTTGGCAAGAAATGCAAAATGAATTTTTAAAGAAATTTTTTCCCATGCATAGAACCAATGCCTTGAAAAGACAAATCATGAATTTTTGCCAAAAGGATGTGGAAACATTTTATCATTGTTGGGAACGATTCAAAGACCTTTTAAATGCATGTCCTCATCATGGATATGAGAATTGGAGGGTCATTAGTTTTTTTTATGAGGGGTTGCAACCAAAGATGAGACAATTTGTGGAGACCATGTGTAATGGAGAGTTTTCTAACAAAGAACCTGAGGAAGCTTTTGGGTATTTTGATTATTTAGCTGAAAATGCACAATCATGGGATACATCTGATGTTCATGATAGGTCGGAAAGTTCAAGGACAATTTCAGGGGGTGGGAAATATAATCTGAGGGAAGTAGATGATTTGAATGCTAGGTTGTCTATGATTTCTAAGAAATTAGAAACCATATAACTGAAGAAAGTGAATGAAGTACAAGCTGTACCTCAGATTACCTTGAGCTGTAATATTTGTGAGGGCCAAGGGCATTCAACTAATGATTGCCCAACCATTCCAGCTTTTAAAGAAGTTCTTTTGGATCAATCTAATGCTGTTAATATGGTTGCTAAATCTTTTTCAGGTCCTTATTCCAACACTTACAATTCGGGATGGAGAAATCACCCTAATTTTAGTTGGAGGGGTGAACAAGCTGCTGTACCTGCAACCAACATAGCTGGTCCTTCACAATTTGCACCCTATACAACCCCAGGAGGTTCAGGACCATCTCAATATGCCAACCACATGGTGCCAGCTCAGAAAAAGAACCTTGAAGACAATTTCCAGCAATTATCCACCAATTTTCAGCAGCTGTCCACCAATTTTCAACAATTCATGCAAAGCCAAGCTGCTATCAACAGTCAAAATTCACAAGCAATTGCTGACATTCGAGGGTCAGTCACAAGGTTGACCACAACCATGAGCACTCAAGAGAAAGGGAAGTTCCCTGCACAATCTCAGCCTAATCCACAAGGCCAAAACCAGCAATTTCAAGGTATGGCAGGAGATCCAAATGTCAAGCAAGTCAAGGCTGTTACAACCTTGAGAAGTGGTAAGGTGATCGGCATCCCAGATCAAGAGGTAGAAAAGAATGGTAACATTTCTAAACCTCCTTCTGAAAATGAGGCTCATGGTCCTTTGGAATCTAAAAGTGTCCCAAGCACTACACTTGCACCTTTTCCTCAAAGGTTAATCCCTTTGCATAAAGATAAACATCACGCTGAAATCCTTGAAATTTTTAAGCAAGTTAGGATAAATATACCATTGTTGGATGCTATTCAACAGATTCCTACCTATGCTAAATTTTTAAAGGATTTATGCACCGTAAAAAGAAAATTGAATGTGCAAAAGAAAGCTTTTCTTACTAAGCAGGTTAGTGCTATTATCCAAACCAACACTCCTCCCAAATACAAGGACCCAGGATCCCCTACCATAGCTTGCATGATAGGGAGCTCAAAAATAGGCCAAGCATTATTAGACTTAGGTTCAAGTGTGAACTTATTGCCTTATAATGTTTATGTTCAGCTTGGATTGGGTGAGTTGAAATCTACTTCTATCACATTGCAGTTGGTTGATAGGTCTATAAAGATTCCTAGAGGTGTTGTGGAAGATGTTTTGGTTCAAGTAGACAAATTCTACTATCCAGTAGACTTTGTCGTACTCGACATGCAATTGACTAATCATTTTACTTTTCAAGCACCTATTATCTTAGGAAGACCCTTCTTGGCTACTTCTAATGCACTCATAAATTGTAGAAGTGGAGTTTTAAAGTTGAGTTTTGGAAATATGACCTTGGAGCTAAATATTTTTAATCTTTGCAGGCAACCACAAGAAGTTGAAGAAGTTCATGAAGTGAATTTGCTGGAAAATTTCATTGATGAAAATTCTGCACATTACTTTCAACTTATTGATTCTTTAGAGGAATTTGAAGAAGATTTGAAAATCTTTGATAATGTTAATGACTCATCTCTTGTTTCCTCAATAGGTCAACAAGTTACACCCCCATGGAGGCCAAAATTTGAGCAACTTCCACCATTGACATCAACTCTCAAGCCTTCAGAGGAGCAATCCCCAACTTTGGATTTCAAACCTCTTCCATTGGAGTTCAAGTATGCTTTCTTAGGACCACCCACCACCCAAAATATTTTGTTTCTCTGCACATGACTTGAACTTATTAAGTCTTGCAGGGGAAGACTTCACATATTTAACTACATTTCGAATCTTCACAATTGATCTATCAATTTCTTTTAATCCATCCTGGACAATGAGATTCAAAATATGTGCACAACATCTTATATGCATAAGGTCATTGTCTAATGCCATACAATCCCTAAGTTTAGCAATTTTCCTCAAATAATCGATAGCCGTGGTATTAGAAGATGCATTATCGACTGTAATTGTAAATATCTTCTTTATGCCCCATCCAAGTACAGATGATTCAATCTCTTTTCCTATTGTTAGCCCTTTGTGATCAGGAACTTTGTTAAAATGTATAATTCTCTTATACAAGATCCAATCATCATCAATAAAATGGGCTGTTATGCACATATAATTTAGATTTTGAATTAATGTCCACATGTCAATAGTGATGCAAATCTTATAATTGGATGCCATGAACATGTTCTTCAACTTTTCTTTTTCTAACATGTACATCTTCATACAATCTCGCATAACAGTAATGCGAGAGGGAATTGGAAATCTAGGCTCAACTACGGCCATAAAGTCTTTAAAACCTTATTTTTCTAAAAATCTAAACGATAGCTCATCCACAATTATCATTTTAGCTACCGCTGACCGTATTTTCTGTTCGTTATACTTGGCAAGTCCAATACTAGGACTGCTAGTTGTACCATCCACCCCCATCTTCCTAGTCCCGCTCATTTTTGATTGGGGGTTATCCTTTCCAACCCCACTAGTATTAAATGCTTTACATCTCTCATTATGGTACTTCAAGGATGAAGTACCTTGTCTTTTAGGATGGCATAACAAAACCTTACCACAATAATCACATCTGGCTTTGGGCTTATTGGGATCCTCGACATCCTCAACCCTCGTAAAGTGTTGCCATACTTCAGATCTACCCCGTCTTCTAGAGATAGGAGGGCGAACTTGAGGACTAGTTGTAGGGAGAGAGCTATCCAAAGTTGGAGGCATAGTGCTATCCAAATGAATCACATTGGGCATTGATTCAGACTCAGATGAAGGCATGGGAGCACTAGGTTCCATAGGGTTCAACTGCAATTTGAAATAACACCACAAATTTGTTAACAAAAATCCCAATATATATGATATAAATATTGATAAAAATTAAGAACTGTGCACATATGAAATCAATATATATGTAGTCAATTGATTTGGATTTGTACTAAAGAGTTAAAAGAAAATTGCAATTCAAATTATATATGTAGTCAATTGAGTATCAATTTGGATCTCTAACAAGTGGTACATCATGCATGATTCACCCTCATTTGAGACCGTCAGCTATGATGGCGACTCCATACTTAAGTTAGTGGGGAATTTATGCAATTTGACTCAATTTTCTTTCTTTGAGCAATTGGTTGAATCTAGACATTAAAACTAATTTACAAAATTACTTGGATAAGACCATTTGTGTCTTTCTAGAAGTTCCAACGCTTCTTCCGTAGCTTATAGATAAGATAATTTTTTACATCTAAAAATCAAAATACCATTTAATTTTGACCACAAATTTGGACTAAATAACCCTGCTCTTAATCTTTAGATAGCACACAGTACTATCACATTAGATAGCAATATTATATATATACACACACACCGACACACGTATGTGTCAAACTCTTTTGAAAAGATGAAAATATCTTCATCATAACCAATGGGAATTGACCCTATTAAAAATATATTAAGAGAAGCCAATGAAAATATATTACTAAGCTGTAGGCAGATAGATCAAAAAACCAAAAGAAGTGCAGACATGCAACAGAGCCTCTGCAAATATTTCAGGCTTGACTTTCTACATCTTTGTTTATATTGGTAGATGGGTCTCCACACTACAAAGAATATGAGAACTTGCACTGCATAAACTAGATTAGATAACATGAAGCAATAGCTTCATTTACCAAGGACTAAGCACCAGATACCAGAAAGGTGCTCCTAAAGATTTAATTACAGTACAGTAATCCCCCGAAGTTTGAATCCCAGAAGTTTTTTTTTTTTCTTTTTTGATAAGTAGTTTGAATCCCAGAAATAAAGCATGCTATAAACTCGTATTGATGCATTGACTAGTTGCAAGAAGTCTTATGTTTTGGCCAAAAAAGAAAAATAAACATGGAACTAGTTACCATGATTGCAGATCAACAATAACCAATAAGAACTAGATACCGGGTTTACTACAGTGTGACAAAAGTATTCCAGTAAATTCACAAGCTTAAGATCGAATAGGAAGACGAAGAACCAATGTAAAATATGGTTAATAAAATTGTTTAATTAATTAATTTGTCAGCTCAACCAACTCTCACATCTTTTCTCTACCAATATCATACAACTCTGTTCCGTAGCAGTGAATTTAATTCATGTCTTGGCAGGCACATTCAATCGAACAGCTTGCAAGCGATAGTTGGGGAGCGTAGATAAAAACAGCAAGCAGCTCCAGTCTGATGCCTTGATGGACCAAATGAAGCTTCACCTGGCCACCGATGCCGGCAAAGAGCTCACTAAGAAGATCAACCTCGTTTATCAGATCAATATCGCTCCTCAGGTAAAACCCCCTCCCCACACACACACACACGCACGACCTCGTTTATCAGATCAAACAACTTCCAAACACCAACTGACCAACCTTTGCCAACCCAAAAGCCCAAATCTCCCAAACCCGAGAGAGAGAGAGAGAGAGAGAGAGAGAGAGAAAATACCCATAGATGATTCCAAAAGTCTGGTGGAGACTTGAGAATGATGAGGGAGAGCTTTGAGCAACAGAGCACAGTGGACGATGGAGAGAATCAGTGAAAGTTGTGAAACACTGTGAGCTACACTGAACATTTTAGGGGAGTAAACAGGCATTGGGTATTACCCGATTAAAAAGGAAACGGTTACGGTATAAACCGTTTCCGATTATACATGTAAAAGGGTCAGAATTTCGGGTTGGGTCGGGTCAAAATAAGGTCGGGTCGGGTACACGGCTTATTTGTACAGTCCTAGCCGTTACCCTACTATGTTTATGAAAAACTTGGCCTAGGGGAGTTAAAGTCTACTTCCATTACCCTACAGCTAGCTGTGATAAAAACACCTAGAGGGGTAGTAGAAGATGTTCTAGTTTGGGTTGATAGGTTTTATTGCCCAGTAGACTTTGTTGTTCTTGACATGAAACTTTCAACAAACTCCTTGTTTCAAGCACCAGTAATTTTGAGAAGACCATTTCTGGCCACTTCCAATGCTCTAATAAATTGCATAAGTGGTGTGCTTAAACTAAGTTTTGGGAATATGACATTGGAACTGAATATTTTTAATCTATGCAGGCAGCCCCAAGAAGTGGAAGAAGTGCAAGAAGTGAATATGTTGGACAGCATTATCTTAGAAATCTGACTTTTATCCTATCAACCCTGTGATTCACTAATTGATTTAAAAGATATCAGTGGGTCCAATGATGGGACTAACAAATTATTTTCTGCATCAATTGCAGGAAACCCAGCTGAAGTACAATGGAAGCTAAAGTTTGAACAGCTTCACCTAGTGGCAAAATCACTTAAACCTTCTGGAGAGCAGACCCCATCCTTGGACCTCAAGCCTTTACCAATCCAACTGAAATATGCATTTCTGGGTCCTCACCAAACTTTTCTAGTGGTAATCTCTTCTCACTTTACTGATAGTCAAGAGCGAAAATTACTAGAGGTCCTAACTAAACACAAAAAGGCTATCCAATGGACTTTGGCTAATATTAAGGGTATTAACCCTTTAGTTTGTACCCATAAGATTTATTTGGAAGAGGATGCCAAACCATCTAGGGAAATGCAAAGGAGGCTTAACCCCACAATAAAGGAATAGTCAAAACTGAAGTACTTAAGTTGTTGGATGTGGGTATTATTTAACCCATTTTTTACAGTAGATGGGCTAGCCCCATTTATGTGGTTCCTAAAAAATAAGGATTGACTGTGGTAAAAAATGAAGAAAATGAATTAATACCTACAAGGGTGACCACGGGTTGGAGGATGTGCATTGACTATAGGAAGCTTAATGCTTCCATTAGGAAAGACCACTTCCCTTTGCCCTTCCTGGACCAAGTTTTAGAAAAAGTTGCACGCCATGCATTCTATTGTTTCTTGGATAGTATTTTAGGCTATTATTAGATTGAAATAGCTCCTGAGGACCAAGAGAAAACTACTTTTACCTGCCCTTTTGGGACTTTTGCCTTTAAAAGGACGCCCTTTGGACTATGTAATGCCCCAGTTACCTTCCAACGATGCATGCTTAGTATTTTCAGTGACTTAATTGAAAATAGCTTAGAGGTATTTATGGATGATTTCTCTATTTATGGAAGCACTTTTAAGAGCTGTTTAACTAATTTGCAAGCTGCTTTGGCCAGGTGTGAGGAGAAGAACTTACTACTCAACTGGGAAAAAAGCCATTTTATGGCTCAGCAGAGTATAGTACTAGGGCATATGGTGTCCTTTAAGGGTATTGAGGTGGATAAATAAAATATTGACACAATTTCCAAAATGCCCGTACCTAAAACAGTGAGAGACATTAGGTCATTCTTGGGGCATGCAGGGTTCTATAGGAGATTTATAAGAGGGTTTAGTTCCATTTCTAAACCCTTGTGTAAATTGCTAATGCATGACACTGAGTTTGAGTGGACTATAGACCAGCAATCAGCATTTGAGTAACGCAAGGAGTTACTCACCACAGCCCCAATCATACAACCTCCAAACTAGACCCTCCCCTTTGAAATAATGTGTGATGCTAGTGAAAATTCCATAGGAGATATTCTTGGTCAACGTAGAAATAACTTGCCCTATGTCATTTATTATGTGAGCAAGACCTTGAGTGGGGCCCAGAAAAATTATTCAACCACAGAGAAAGAGTTGCTTGCAGTAGTCTTTGCCTTAGACAAGTTTAGAGCTTACATTCTTGGGTCACCTGTAGTCATTTACACTGACCATGCAACTTTGAAATATTTGTTGACCAAAAAGGATACTAAACCAAGACTAATCAGATGGGTGCTACTTCTCCAAGAGTTTGACATTGCAATTAAAGACAAGAAAGGAGTGGACAATGTGGTGGCTGACCATTTATCCAGACTCTCCTTCACAGAGGCTGCATCATCTTTACCTATTTTTGACTCTTTCCCCCATGAAAATATTTTGTCAATTGAGTCTATTCCTTGGTATGATAATATTGTCAGTTTTTTTGTGACAGGAATGACACCGGCACAGTGGACCACCCAAGACTTGAAGAGGTTTAAGTCAGAGGTCAGGTACTTTTTTTATGATGATCCCTACCTATTTAAGTATTGTTCTGACCTAATAATTTGCAAATGTGTCCCAAACTATGACATACACTCAGTCCTCACTTCCTGTCACACTGAACCCTGTTGTGGACATTTTTCTGCTAAAAAAACAATTGCCAAAATACTTCAATCTGGGTTGTACTAGCCACACTTGTTTAGGGATGCATTTGAATTTTGTAAAAAGTGCACAAATTGTCAAAATTTGGGAGGAATCACTAGATGGAACATGATGCCCTTGCAGCCAGTTTTAGTCTTAGAAATTTTTAACTGTTGGGGTTTAGATTTCATGGGACCATTCGCCCCATCTTTTGGAAATATTTACATTCTATTGGCAGTAGACTATGTCTCTAAGTGGATAGAGGTTGTTGCTTGCAAAAAGAATGATCATCAGGTAGTTCTCAGGTTTCTTAAAGACAAAATGCTGTCAATGTTTGGTATGCCAAAAGTTGTTATCAGTGACAATGGGTCACACTTTTGTAACTGACCCATGGAAACTCTTCTAAAAAAGTATGGAATTCATCATAAGGTGTCTACACCTTACCATCCACAAACAAATGGTCATGTCGAATTAGCCAATAGGGAAATCAAACAAATACTTGAAAAAATAGTGAATCCTAGCAGGAAAGATTGGTCATTAAGGTTAACTGATGCTTTGTGGGCTTATAGAACTGCTTATAAGACATTTCTTGGCATGTCTCCCTATAGATTAGTCTATGGTAGAGCATGTCACCTTCCTGTTGAGCTAGAACACGAAGCATACTGGGCTGTGAAAAAATTAAATTTTGATATGGATAAGGCTGGATCTGAGAGGAAGTTACAACTTTCTGAACTAGAGGAATTAAGAAGAGATGCTTATGAAAATTCTAGGCTAACTAAGGAACACATGAAAACTTTGCTTGATAGACACATGACTCACTCAAAAATGAGTAGCACAAAGGCTATCCCAAGTGCAGGAGGATGTCGTGTAATAATTAGGAATAAATTCCTAGATGTCTCCTCAGGGAAAGCTACTTAAACTCAAACTCATTGAAAATGGTAAAAATCTTCACAAAGAGAAAATAAAGATGATGGTATGTGCAATGGATGGAAGAGTGCAACAAGAAAGAAAAAGGGCACTAGTCATGGACTAGATTCATGTTTTTAGATTTTTGAGTGTCGGATTGAAATGTAAAAAACTAGGAGATTAAACTAAGAAATTAATAAAACTAAGATAGGAATTAAATTAGATTAGAAAGTAATTGACAAAATACGAACTGAAAATTGAAAAGCCCCAAAATCAAGGTTCTAGGGTTCATCATTGTATTCAAATCACAAATTCTTAAAATTAATCCAGAGCAATTGTAATCACTATTAAAATGAAAGCTTAACGAAGTGAGAAAACTAAATAACATGAAGTAAATAAATAACAAATAAATTGCTGAAACTTCTAAGCCAAGAATCTCAAAAATATTCCACAAACTTAAAACTGAAATTAAATAACAAGTAGGGAATGAAAAGATCAAGCCAATTGAATGGAGATGAAGATTTAGAGTGGTGGAGGAGGCTGGGATGCAGTAGCAATTGGACCCCTCAAGGAGCTCTTCAATATGCTACCGTGTGAGTGAATGCTCTGGAAGAGTTTGTGTTGCTGGGTGAATGATTGCTCGTGAGAATCCCCCTCTCCCAATCTGAGTGAAAAATATGGAAGAAAATAAATTGTAAGTGTTGCTTCTAATCCAACAGTGTTTTTCAGGCCAAAAGTCGGCCATATGATGTAAAATCTCATATATATACCCTAACCGCGGAATAAACCCTAAATCTGTAAAATACGATGTTCGCTCGAGCGGAGTGTCGAGCGGACATCAAGAGTTCAACTCTGCCTGACTTCGCTCGAGCGGAGTGTCGAGCGAACATCGAGCGTTCAACTCTGCCTGACTTCACTCGAGTGGCCAAATGCCTCCGCTCGAGCGATCTCCTTTCCCGCAACCCGCTCGAGCTCACTGTCGAGTGGTAGTCGAGCGTTTGAATCTGTCTGGATTTCGCTCGAGTGGCCAATGCCTCCACTCGAGCGATGTGGACCAGACTCCACAATAATCAACAGTTGGTAAAATTAAGCAGAAATTCATACTTTTAATCATTTTTTTCATATAAAACCAATGATAATGTAATGAAAGAATTAAAATATATTGGTTCAAAATGTATTAAAATATGCAATAACTCAGCTCAATCAACACATTCTCAAAAAATCTTTTGAACCCAATCAGCAAGTTTTGCTTTATAATTCCAAACTTCATTTGTTCCCTGGTAAACTTAGATCTTGATGGAGTGGACCTTATGTAGTTAAAGAAATTTGGCCACATGGTGCTGTTGAGATTATGAACCCTCAAAATGGAAATATTTTCAAAGTAAATGGTCAGAGGCTTAAACCATTCCTGACCAAATTTTCACCTAAGATTGCAACAACTGTGTTGTAGGACCCCAGCTACCCAACTGCTCAGTAGTATTTTTTCATTTTGTTTTATGTCAATTTAATCTTGTTGTTTTGTAGATTTTCTATTTTTATTAGTTGTATTTTCTTTTTTCCTTTTACACACAGCACGACCAGGTACTCTTTCTACTTCTATCTTTATCCCTTACTTCCAAGTTGTTACACATTGAGGACAATGTTTAATTTTAGTTGGGGGGTGGAAGTAGAATTTTTAGGACACAATTATGAGTCACTACATGTCATTTTCTTTTGAGATTTGAAAGCAGAATGTTTTCCTCTTCACTCATCAATTTTTTTTTTTTTTTATATGTTCAAAATTTCATGCCTAAGGAAAGATTTCTTGGAAATATGAGCTATAGTGGCATTTGAAGTTGGAGATGTTAATTCAAAGTAGAAGTTTATCCATTGGTGGGTTGTCTCAGTCAGTAGTGAACTTTGAGAAATCTACTAAACACTGGGTCACATACACTTGATTGTCCCAGCAACACTTTTGTACCACAAGTGGGTGTTCATCACTGCAGCTGTAAAAAAACTCTAAGGAACCATATCCTAATGGCTTAGGAAGGGATAATCTAGTGGTAACGGCAAACTTTTGGAAGTGTGGATAGGCATACATCCATAAGTTTGATTCCCCCTAGACATTCATTTCTGAAAAAAAAAAAACAAAGAAGTATGAGAAAAGGGACAAGCTAGGGGTCAAGAAAAGCAAAGTGCAGTGGAAAAGGCTGCCTATTACCGGGGCCACCAAAAAAAAAAGGGGCATTTTAAAGCGTAATAGCATGAAAGCCACCATTACAATGGTTTTGAGTTAGAGTAAGATCAGAGATTTTTCTTTATCAGTTGCAACTGATGAACCTTAAATAAATGGACTTTAGTGGATAAGTTTAGAAATTTTATCACCATGCACACTTAGGGGGATGCAGTTCTTTTAGTTTCCATTTGGAAGTTTGACTGACTGATGTATAAACTTCTATGGAGAATCAATATCTATTTTGCATCAACCCTAAGACTCTAAAGACCTTTGAATTTGACTGAGGGCATGAATTTTTGGATTACATTGTGTGGTGAAGATATATTTTTCTCTCATATCACTTTTGTTGCTAGAGGCTAGCAACAAGCTACTTGGGGGGTGTGTGATTAAGTGAAAATAATGTGGACAGTGAGTATTTAAACTAATGATTTTTTATCTAAGTTTCTCTACAAATACTAATTTAATCATTATTTTTGTACAAGGGACACTCTATGGTCAAGGAAAAGAATACAGGTGCAAATCAGACTTTTTACTCTTAATGCACCCATTACACCTTCACACCAACACTTAGAGCATTTCGGCTTCCTCTAACACTTGAAATATGACCCCTCACTTGGTGCTTACAGCTACCCTCTAGAAGGAATCAGATCAAATTGGAGAGGAGTTGGTTGGATTTAGAGCAAAGGATGGAAAGGGAAAGGATAAAAGGAAGAGAAAGCACGAGAATAGGGGGTAGTCTGGATGGAATGCAGAAAGAAATTCTAGGGTTTTTGCTATTTCTGGTTATTCCTTTCAATTTTATAGTGGTGAAGGATTTTGTTCTGTTTTATTTCTATAGAGGAATCCTGAGATGAAGGGGGAGTAGTTTTTCTGAACCCTAAGTCGAAGGAAACCATCAGGCAGTGCTTATTCTTCTAGGGTTTTGGTTTTCAGACTACATTTAATTGCATTTTTTCTTGAGTTTCTTCACCCCCGTATTCAATGAAGTTATTGGATTTGTTTCACTCTTTTTGATCTATTATAGATTAACAGTACATTAGATACTTGAAGTGTGGAAAATTTCATTACTCTGAATTTGTTAGTTTAAGTTGGGTTGATAGAAAACTTACTGAATTTATCTTTTCAATTTCTTGGTTGGGCGTGTATGAGATTATCATCCAAATGTTCTAACCTAGACTGGTATGAAATTTGAAGTAAATTCTGAGATAAGGGAATTCGTAGACTACTCACTGCAAGAAGGTTGCCCAAGACTTAGGTTTATTTACATTTTATTTAGCTATTCACTATGTTAATTAGCATTGAATCTGTGTTGGTCTATTATATTATAAGTTTTTTTTTCTCTTAGCAATTTGTGTTGATTTACCAAACTCTAATTAAATTTTAGAATTACAAGAAGAAAGAAAGGGTGAATCGGTCTCTCTAGTGACTGAACCTTTGTTATTTTAAAGAAAAAGGAGAAGATAGAATCTCAGTCAAGGAGCTACCCCTTAGTCAACTGATTGGCTAAAGAGGTGTCCTTAAAGAGAAACATCACCTCCCATCTATTTGCAAAATTCTGAACTTAAGTTGCCTTAATCCTTGTGAAATTGACCTTGGGAAATCCACTGCACACCAACATAACACCTCTTGCACTTTGGAGGTAATAAAATTGGAGAACCAGTGCCCCCAAAAATGGTAGGTGGTGGGGTCTCGAGAAGGGGGTCGCTTGCCTCAACTTCTTCATGCACTCCCTCATGATGAAGGATCCTGATATCACCAACGCCGCCCGGGCCTTCCATACTAGCAGGGATGATATTTGCCCGGTAGTGCTTGCCTCTCTACTTTCCCTACCTTCGAATGAGGGGAGGTCTTCTATGATGATTGGGCAGACTTCGTCACCCATGATAGGACCCAAGTTGAGGGAGGCAGCGACTTCAGCATCCAACGCACCCTTCCCCACTAATTCCCCAAACACAGGGAACTCAAAGATGGGGCTGGACTCCAATGTGTGCGTCTTTTGAGAGATCATGAGTTGGAAGGTGGCGGTTGGATCAAAGAGGGTCAGACTTGCTAGACCCTCAGCATCCTCCAGGCCTGGGGTGCATTTTCACGCAAGAGAGGTGTCAGGGATCGAAGGCGGAGTAACAAATGGTGGGGTGGATGCTTGAGAAAGGTCGCATACTGGCGGTGTAAGAAGTTTTCTTTGCTTCGGGTTAGGGGAAGGGGCATCTTCAGAGCGGGCCCTCTTCTTCTCCATTTTCTCTTTCTTTTCTTTTTCCTCCGTCTCTTTCTTTTCTTTTCTTTCCTTCTTTTCTTTCATTTCTTCTTTTCTTTCTTATCCTTCTTCTCTTTCTTCTCTTTCTTTTCTAGCCTATCTTGGTTGTCCTTCATGTCCTTCTTTGGGGACTTCTTTGGCAAAGAGGGTGGAGCCACAACCAAAGTCAAAAACAAATGCCCCTGAACATGGGAGCGATTGGGGGACAAGAGGAAGTGATCAATATGGGCAGGGGTCAGCAAGAAATCAGTCCAAAGACTGTCAGGGTGAGCCTTAGCCTAAGCATGAACATTCTCGGTTCAGGCTAGTTCCTAGTCAGATAGGGGCTTTAGACCTGCTGACAAACCTTTTTCTTCGGGGATTATGCCCCAATTAGCACTAATTGGGAAATCTCACATGAGGGGTCTCTGAGGCTGGGAAGTCCTAGCCTTAACCTATGATGTAGAAAAACTTACTTGTCCAATTCTTCGCATTGGAATAACGGGTTTTGAACAGGGCCAGTGCTTTCCCTTTGTGTTTCTTGTGGAAACTTAGAATGTTACCATTGGTAGAAGGTCGCAAGTTGTATAAAGATAGAAATTCTCGAGTAGTTAGGTTGGGGTAAAACTCCCCGAGGGGCTCCAAAGCCATACAAAATACGATACAGGCGTAGAGAAAGGCCCACAATGCGAAGGGGTGGAGTTGAGCTGGGGCTGTGCGAAGAAGATCCAAAACCATGAACCAGGAGAGCCCGACCTTGCCTGCGAAACCCTCGTCGTCAACACATCCTTGAGGGGGAACTTACAACAACGTTGTGTCAGGAATACGATACTCCTCCTGAATCACTGCCAAGCCCTATTGCCTGAGGGTTGAGTGCCACCCAAACCCTTCATAGGCTGGGACATCTAAAATATGGGACGACTACACATCAGTAAGACAAGCAGAAATGCCGCTATATTCAGCCATGGGAAGGGAGGGCAAAAAGTGGTAAACGGTTAACGAAGGAGGTACAAGCAAGAGAGAGAGTTAGAAAGAAAGCACGAGAAAAAAAGACACGGGCAAGAAGAGATCTAACAGAAAGTGGGAAGAGTAAAACGGTCGAGAGTAATATATTTGAATAATGAATACGAAGGGCTAGCCGCCTTAGGCATCATGACCTAATAGAGAAATGGAATGGTAAATGTTGCATGTAATTCCGTAACTGTCGCCACATCAATAGTAAGTCATCAGTACTCTTATTTCTCAAAAACTGGAAGTGGCGAGATGAGAAGCATGATGGGACAACGGGGTAGCATGAATGTTTGACAAGAAGGGTAGCCCATCGAATTCAACGCAAAATGGGCTTGTGGGTGCTTAAAAGGCCTGAAATGTCCAACTCAATTTATCTTGCAACAACGACATAGTTTATATTCTAAAAACTGGTATGCACAAAATTGTAACGGAAAATTCAGAATAAAGAGCAGAAAGAAATTCCCCATGCCTTGGGGCGAAGGGAAATAGCTGGGTAACTGGAGGGTCCATTTAGTGTTTTTAGCCCAACAAGGAATGGTCTCAGTAACACGGCCCAAGCTAGAGGTTCCAGCCCAGCAAGGCTTTATGTTCTACCTTGCATGGAAGGATAACAATTCCGTGAGTGTTTATGATTACTCCAGTTATTTAGGGATAATCTAAGATTATAAACATCACATGAGATAATTATCATGTGAGCATGATCTAACTGTAGTGTTGATCTAACTCAACCTAATGCCTATATATACTAGGTAACCCCAAAGATAGAGTCAATTTGAATTCTTGATTAGTTGTGTGTTACTTTTTACTGACTTAAGTATCAGAGTGGTTGTAAGTGTACGATGCCAACATTCTCTCACATTTTGCAAGTGGACTGTTACCATTGGGTGATGAGACACATCGATTACAGATGTGTTGGGGGGATTTTTTTTTTAATCCAAGCAGAGCTTTAAACTTAGGGAATTTTTTTGGATGGACATCCAAAGAGCTAATCCAATTTCAAGTCTAAAAATATCCATCAAATCTTTCACTCTTCTACTCTATAACACTGCAATTTTCCATTATCTTTCTTATTTTTAGTTTGTTTTATTAATGGTATTTTGATAAGTGTAATTCTAGATACAAGTCAATAGCGTGCATGCGCCAGGCGATTTCTTTGAGAAAAAGTTGGATTCATAATAATCATTTTTTCAAAGCAAATTCCACTTTTTCAAAAGGATGTGCATGTTGGCAAGATTTGCACAAATTTTCTTTTTGATATAGTAGTTTCCAATTAGCCATGACTGCACTAGGAAGTTCAGTTCTTAGTTATTCATTGGTTTTTACAAACAAAAGAGCATACCGGTGACTGATACGAGTTTAAATGCGTAGATAATTCAAATTGAATTTATATGTCTCTAATTTTATTCATATTATATGCTAATTCCTTGCTCAAATCAACACAAAAGTGTTGACCCCAACTAATTCTAAAGAAGAAGTTGATTTATCTTGCTAGTGACCTTGGGCTTTTTTCCTTGCTACTTGCTATACTAATTTGTTATCTTAAAGCTTGCTGGAGCTGCTATAGGTACCTACTTTTGCCAAACCTCCTCGGCCTCCCGAGGGATTCAATACATTGGATCTGCATGCCAAGAATCAAGAAGTTGGTGGATGGCTTGTCCTTCTCTCTCTACTTCGAAGAGTAAGAGTGTAAGGTTATGGTTTCTTTGTATCTCAATACAAAGAACTCTGTCTCTCAGTGTGAGCTGAGACTTAGTTTCATCCTTCTCACGAGCTTGTAGCAAGTTCTGGCCTTCGTTACTCTAGGCTCAGAGGGGAAGTTTCTTTCTTTGTCCAGTTCCTAAGGCTTTTTCCTTTGGCATCTTGGTAGAAGGTTACAGTCTTTGTAGTAAAACATGTATGGTGGAAGAGGACCTGTAAAGGCTATAGGAAGGACTCAGCTTGACTAAGGTAGAAGAAGAGCTAGTCAAGGTCTCAGACCAAGACATCCTAGCGGCGGCTTCGAGAGGAAAAAATTTCTTGATAGTTAAGGTCATCACTGAAAGGAATTTCAACAAGGAGGCCTTTTGCACCACCATGCCACAAGCATGGAGAGTGAAAGGAGGTTTGACTTTCACTGAGATAGGTGAGAGTAGCTTCATTTTGGAGTTTGGAAAGTGTTCAGACAAGCAGAAGATTATTCAAGGTAGGCCATGAGCTTTCGATAGGAACTTAATAGGCATCCAAGACATCGACAGTAGCCTCTGCCCCAGTGCAGTAAGTTTCTCCCATGAACCATTTTGGGTTCAACTCCACAATATCCCTTTTACTAGAATGACGGAAGAATATGGTAAGCAAATTGCCTCAGCAATGAGGAGAGTCATTAAAGTAAAGGTGGACAAAGAGGGTCAAGGTTGGGGTAGAAGCTTGAGTGTGCAAGTAGTGGTAGATATTACTAAACCTCTGGTCAGAGGGAGATGGATGCAGGTAGGGGAGAGGAAAATCTGGGCAGCATTCAAGTATGAACGACTGCAAAACTTCTGCTTTAGATGTGGGGTCATTATGCACCAAGGAAGGGTTTGCCCTTACCAAAGAAATCAAGGGAACCAACCCTCCCAATATGGCCCTTGGCTTCAAGCCATTTCATCCAGAAGTCCAACAGTGGCTTCCAAGTCCTATGGAGATTACTCACCGTCAAGCAACCCTAAACCAAAGGGGCAGCAACCAGGCATGGTGGGGAAGGGCTGCAAGGCTAGGACATGCAGAGTTGTACTTGGGGGAAGGATAGATACGCAATGTCAGGAGGGGCGGAGGGAGAGATGTACGTTGGTGCAAGTCTCCATGAAGGAGGTCTCTGCATGGCCACAATCCTAGGAAAGGATTCAAAGCTGCTCCCTGATAGGTGATCTCTCACTCTCTTCCAAAGTGGACAAGAACCACTCTTTACCTGGAGGAGAAACCTATAATACAATCCATACCAACTTGCCAAAACAAACCTTTTCACCTATTGGAAAAATTCTAGATGTTGACATGGACCAGGACCTCATAACCTTAGATGTTGAAACTGAGGTTGCCCATCCCAAAATAACAAAGCTACAACCCTTGTGTGTCGAGCTCCACCAGATCAAAATGATGCTCACAAACTACTGGGAGAGGCTGTAAGATAGCCTTGCCAAAACCCATGAATCTAATCAGTTGGAACTGCTGAGGGCTTGGGAACCCTTGGACAGTTAACTTCCTTTACCTCGTAATTAAGGATAAGAGCCCATCCGTGATTTTTCTCATGGAAACAAAGTGTGCAACAACAAGAGTGGAAGAAGTTAGAAGAATTTTGAAGTTTGATGTGTGCCTGGTTGTTGAGAGCACATGAAGTAGTGGTGGTCTTGCATTAATGTGGAAAAATCATGCTAAGGTGGTCATTTATAACTACTCTTGGCATATTGGTGCTCATGTTTAGAGCAATACAGATAGAAACTCCTCGTTGTTCATAGGATTTTATGGTCATCCTGAGACCTCAAAAAGGAGTAGTAGCTGGGGCTTCTTCAAATCACTAAAACCAATGGCTTTAATGCCATGGCTATGCTGTGGTGACTTCAATGAGATAACCTGTTAGGATGAGAAGATGGGAGGTCCTCCTGGACCCTATAAACAATTGGAGCTATTTAGAAATGCCCTTTAGTGGTGTTCCTTGAATATGGTTTTGACAGTAGGACCAAAATATACTTGGGCAAATAACAGGAGTGGACCAAAGAACTACTGGATCGAGCATTAGCCAATCCAACATGGCTACAACTATTTAAGGAAGCCTCATGCACTACCAACCCTGCTATGAGGTTAGACCACTCACCCTTCCATATTAGCTTAGATAATAAAAGAAACCAAGGAAGGCCTAAGCCTAAAATATTCAAGTTTGAAGCTGCATGGACCCTGAAGTAGGGTTGTGCTTCAACTATTAAAGAGGTGTGGGGGAAAGCTGCTGACCAAAAGATTAATTAATTGTAGCTTAGCTTTGAAGAAGTGGAATACTACAGAGAAGAGAAGCACACCTACTGAAATTAAGCACAAAATGACAAGCCTTAGTGAATTTCAAGAAGCAGGCAGAGGGGATCAGGTGAGCTCTATATTCAAGTTGCAAGGTGAGATTGAGACATCCGTAGCTGAGGAGGATCTAAAGTGGAAGCAAAGGGCAAAACAACATTGGCTATAAATGGGAGATAAAAACACAAAATTTTATCGCCTGCATGCCACTCAAAGAATGAACACCAATGCAATTGCTCAACTCTTGGATGGCATGGGTTCACTGATTACTGAAAAGAAACACATAGGGCCTATTTTCTCTTCTTTCTTCAATGATCTCTTCTTTCTTCTTTCTTCAAGTTGCAAGATGGATTTCCTGGATTATTCTATCAATCAAACTGAGACTTGCTTGGGGGAGAAGTCAGTAATTTTTCCCTTAATATCCTGAATAAAGGGGGGCCTTTGGAGGGAGCCAATGACACATTCATTACTCTCATCCCAAAGGTTAAAGAGGCCAAGAGAGTTTCTAATTTTAGGCCTATTAGCTTATGCAATGTTTTATACAAAATTCCAGCTAAGGTGATTTTAAATAGACTCAAATTTGCATTGCCTAACATCATTTCCCCAAATCAGAGTGCTTTTTTTCCAGGTAGGGCTGTCACAGACAACATTCTGGTGGCCTATAAAGCTCTCCACACAATGACAACCAGATTACAAGGAAGATCAGGTTTTATGGCTTCCAAACTAGATATGAGTAAGGCATATGACAGGGTGGAATGGCATTTCAAAATGGGATTTGAAAATAGCTGGATCTCCTTCGTGATGAAGTGCATCTCTTCAAGCTCCTTTCAAGCCATCTCGAAGCCTAAGGAAAGGGGACCCCCTCTCCCCTTACCTCTTTATTTTGTGTACAGAAGCATTATCCTACCTACTTCACAAGGCAAAAAGAGAAGGGAGTCTCACTAGTGTCCCGATGGGAAGAGGCCCCATTAGAGTCAATCACCTCTTCTTTGCTGATGACAGCATGATCTTCTGCAAATCAAACTCCCTGGAGTGGAGTAGGTTGATGAGGATCTTGAGCCAATATGAATGTGCCTCTGATTAGATACTAAACAAGGAAAAATCATCCATTTAGTTCAGCAAGACCACCCCATTTGAAAACAAAAGAACTATTCGGAAAATAGCAGAGGTTAAGGCAACTGGCTCCTTTGAGAGATATCTTGGACTTCCTGCTATGGTGGGCAGAGTCAAGACAGCACCTTTCATGGGTTAATTGATAAGGTGTGGGCTCGAGTTACCAACTGGAAGACAAACAACCTATCTGTAGCTAGAAAAGAGATTCTACTCAAGTCTGTCCTGCAGGCTATCCCCACCTACACCATGGGGATCTTTCTCCTACCTCAGTCCATAACAAACAAGTTAGACCAGCTTTTACAAAAATTCCGGTGGGGCTTTGGTGAGGACCAAACCAGAATCCAGTGGGTCAAGTGGGATAAACTCAGCAAGCCAAACGAGTAGGGTGGTTTGGGATTCAAAAACTTCAAAAGCTTCAATTTGGCACTTTTAACAAAAAATGGCTGGTAAGTTCACACAAAACCTAGCTCCGTTCCTGCAAAAATACTAAAACAGAAGTACCTTGCCCATGAATCCATTTTGAATGCAAAATTGCACCATAGACCTTTTCTAGTCTGGAGGAGCCTAAAAGTTGGACTAAGTCTCATGAAGGAAGCCCTTCTTTGGAAAATTGGCAATGGGGTTCAGGTCAAGATATGGGAGGATAGGTGGCTGCCCAGACCCCACTTTCTAACACCAAATCTTAGTAGGAATGATACAATAGCAGTAACTCAGGTGGCTAAACTGATTGATCTAGTTTTAAGAAAATGGGATGACAACTTGATAAACAACCTATTCTCACAGGACAGTGTGGACATCATAAAAACCATTCCCATAGAGAGGATCGTTTGGGGTGGGGGAGTCACATCAAATGGCATCTTCACAGTAAGGAGTGCATACCACCTTCATAGAGAGTTACAAACCAATCTAGAGGGTGGTACCTTAAATAATCCAACTCATGATGGCTTTTGGAAGTCAATGTGGAAATTGAAGGTACCAAATGGAGTTAGGATGTTCTTATAGAAGGCTTGCATTGAGGCTTTTCCTACTTTTAGCAACCTATTCAAAAGGAAAATCAGAGAGGACAACATTTGCCCTATTTGTCACCTAGAGGAGGAGACCTCATTTCATGCCTTATGGAGTTTTGGAGCAGCTCGAGATGTATGGGGACAAGCTAGTAGACAATTACAAAAAGTAGCCATAAATGATACATGTTTTAAGGTCATTTGGAATCAAATGATGGAAAGGCTGCCTTAAAATGCATTGCAAGAAGCATGCATGATTGTAAGACTTATATGTGATTGAGCTGAGTTATTGCATATTTTAATCCTTTTGGAACCAATATATCTTAATTCTTTCATTACTTTATCATCGGTTTTATATGGAAAAATGAATGAATCTAAGTTGTGATTTAAATTGATTAAAAGCATGAATTTTTGCCTAATTTTACCAACTATTGATTGCGGTGGATTTTGGTCCACATTGCTCTAGCGGAGTGGCCTGGAAAACACTGTTTTGATTAGAGGAATATTTTGAATTTAATTTTCTATTGATTTTCACTCAGATTCGAAAAGGAGGACTTTCATGGGGTTTGAGAGCAATTTGGAAGAAAAGAAAAAGAAAAAGAAATCACAAAAGGAAACCACAAGAAGTCAAAGTCCGAAATTTGCTAGGAGAAAGTCTGGATATACTTTAGTCTTTTGACCGTAACATTTTACTCACATATCTGATTGATGTAATTATTGATGCGTTAGAAATCTATCTTAAAGGGCTATAGATTTGTCTCTGATAAGGATTTCCAAATTCGGACTCCTAAAGCGTGTACGTGGCTGCCAAGATGAGTCCTAAAATTTAGGCGATTTTTTAATGCGGAAATTAAGAGGACATTAGGGTTTCTTTCCTACCCTATATAAGCATATCATTAGCATGAAATGAAGGAGAGATCTAAAGGGAGGAGGCACAAGAGGCAGATCTAAGGGAAGAGGCACAAGAGGCAGATCTGAAGAGAGGAGGATTCACACAAGCGATCATTCACACAACAATACGAATTCTTCGGAAGCATTCACTCACACTGCAGCAGATTGAAGAGCTCCTTGAGGGGTCCAACTGCTACTGCAGCCCAGCCTCCTCCACCGGTTCAACTTTTCATCTTCATTCAATTGGCTTGATCTTTTCATTCCCTACTTGCTATTTCATTTCAGTTTTAAGTTTCTGGATTATTTTGGAGATTTATTTGTTATTCATTTAGTTCATGTTATTTATTTTTCTTGTTTCGTTAAGATTTCATTTTAATAGTGATTACAATTGCTATGGTCTAATTTTGAGAATTTGTGATTTGAATACAATGATGAACCCTAGAACATTGATTTTGGGGCTTTTCAATTTTCAGTGCATGTTTTGTCAATTACTTTCTAATCTAGTTTAATTTTTAACTTAGTTTTATTAATTTTTGAGTTTAATCTATTAGTCTTTTACATTTCAATCCGACAATCAAAATCTAAAAATATGAATCTAGTCCATGACTAGTAACCCTTTTCCATCCATTGCGCATACCATCATCTTTATTTTCTCTTTGTGAAGATTTTTACAGTTTTCAACGAGTTTGAGTTTAAGTAGCTTTCACTGAGGAGATGATCTAGGAATTTATTCCTAATTATTACGCGAAATCCTTCTGCACTTGGGATAGTCTTTGTGCTACTCTTTTTTGAGTGAGTAAAGTTTTTTGGCGCCGTTGCCGGGGAAAGTAATTTAACTTAAATTTAAACTCGTTTTTTTTTTAATGCTTCTTTAAACTGATGTTTCATGTCATGGGTAAGAGACAGTTCAAATAGGTTGCTTAGAGTCACATCGAGTGTTGAGAGTAGTATACACAGTTTGGAGATAGATAGCTCTTCTGTCTTTTCTATGAGTGAATCAGGTGAGGAAATTTAAATTGAACCAAAAAACATGGCTGCACCTGCACCACGCACTCTTAAGGATTATTTGCAACCCACTCGCACCACTACACTTTCATGTATAGTTTTACCTGAAAATACATCTAATTTCTCTATTAAGCATGGCATGATGTCAGTGATGCCTCAGTTCCACGGAATGGATTCTGAGAGTCCTTACCAGCACTTGACAGATTTTGAGTTGGCTTGCACTACTTTTATTACTAGGGCTATTACTGATGAATTCATTAGACTTCGTTTATTTCCTTTCTCTTTAAAGGATAAGACGAAGATTTGGTTTAATTCTTTGAGACCTAATTTTATTTCTAGTTGGTCTGATATGCAGCGTGAATTCTTACAAAAAAATTTTCCTTTTCAGAAAACTCAGTTTTTGCAAGAGCAAATCAGCCAATTCAATCAGAGACCTGATGAGACCTTTTCAAGCCAGTTGGGAAAAATTTAAAGATTTGGTGAACATTTGTCCACGTCATGGTTTTAAATCTTGGAGGCTGGTGAGCTATTTCTATACTGGTCTCACTCCAGAATGCGAGCAGTTTGTTCAGACAATGTGCAATGGGGAGTTCTTTAGTAAGGAACCTGATGAAGCTCTATCATTTTTTGACTACCTTGCTAAGAGCGCACAACAGTAGAACACTCGTACTGATCGAGTTCCATCAGCAGCACAGCCACTGAGGGCTATTTCTGGAGGGGGTAGATATGAGCTTAAGGAAGACACTGATGTTCAAGCCCAGATAGCTGCATTGACTAGAAGACTGGAGGTCATGGAAATGGAAAAAGTGAAAGTTGTGAAAGTAGTAGAGGCATATCCATATGTGCTGACTCAAACCATAAGATCCAAGACTGCCCGATTATGCCAGTATTTCAAGAAAGTGGGTCTGAGCAGATGCAATCAGCTAACTGGGTTAATAGAGCACAGAATCAGCCTTTCTCCAACACATATAATCCGGGGTAGAGGAATCACCCAAATTTCTCATGGAGAAATGATCAGCCTGGTCGGTCCCCACCACTTCAGCAGCAGCCATTTCATCAGGGTGCTCCTCAGCACCAGTTTCCGCCATATCAGAGTCCTCAGAGCTATCCTTATGTAGCTCCTCCTGGATTTCAGCCTCATGTAGCTACACAGAGTTCTCAGCCTTCATCATCTGCAAAGAAGACTCTAGATGACAGTATGGCTCAGATGGCCAATACACTTCAGCAATTCATGCAGATTCAGGCCACCACAAATAATCAGAACACTCAGGCCATAAATGAGTTGCAAGGCACTATTAATAAGATGAGCACAACCTTGAGCACCCTAGAGAAAGGGAAATTTCCAGCATAGCCTCAGCCTAATCCTCAAGTATATAGGCAACAATAACAGTAAGTGCATATTGTCTCAGGGGATGTTATTGAGACAGCGAAGGCTGTTCTTACTTTGAGAAGTGGGAAGGAAGTTCCCCAACCAGAGATGCCTATAGACACACAGGTAGTTGCTCCTACTCCTGAAGATGTAACAGAGACTGATGAAGTTGAGAAAGAACCAGAGGTAGTAAGACCAGAGCTGAAGAAGCCTGGGAGTGTAGATGCTGAAACTAGTAAGGGGTACCAACCTGTGGTTCCCTATCCTCAAAGATTGGCAGCTGGCCAAAAGAACAAATACCACACAGAGATTCAAGAGATTTTCAAGCAAGTGAAGATCAATATTCCACTCTTGGATGCCATACAACAAGTGCCTTCATATGCAAAATTTTTGAAGGACTTGTGCACAATGAAGAGGAAGCTGAATGTAAAGAAGAAAGCTTTCCTAATGGAGCAAGTTAGTGCATTGATATTGAGCAAGACTCCTTAGAAGTTTGGAGATCCCGGCTCCCCCAACATTTCCATTATGATCGGTGAATCACGCATTGGGAGAGCCTTACTTGATTTGGGGAGTAGTGTGAACTTGCTACCATTCTCAGTATATGAGCAGTTGGGATTGGGTGAGCTGAAAAAGACCTCTATCATGCTACAGCTGGCTGACAGATCAGTTAAGGTACCAAGGGGTATTGTAGAGGACGTGTTGGTCCAGGTGGACAAATTCTACTACCCAGTAGATTTTGTGGTTCTTGATATGCAGCAGCCAGTCTCCACTATTTACCAAGCTCTTGTCATCCTAGGAAGACCATTCCTAGCTACATCTAATGCTTTGATCAATTGTAGAAGTGGAGTTTTGAATCTTACATTTGGGAACATGGCACTTGAGTTGAACGTTTTCAATGCTTGCAAGATGCCAGCACATTTTGATGACACAAGTGATTTGAATGTTGTGGAGAGTTTGACACCAACAGAGTTTATTTGCTCAACTTCTCCCTTCTCTGATGATGATTATATTTTTCAGACACCTGAATTTTTACTTGATAAGAAAATTGATCATATCAATGAAGATGACTTTGATTGTTTTGATTGTTTTGCAGATTCTTCTTTACCACTTGAAATACAATTTGCGGGAGCAAGATGGAAACCCCAGTTTGAACCTCTACCACCACCAGACATGCTTAAATCTTCAGAGGAAGAAGTTCCCCAGTTGGAACTGAAACCACTTCCTCAAGATTTAAAGTATGTGTTTCTTGGTCCTGAAGAAGGTACTTTTCCGGTGGTGATTTCCTCAAAGCTAAATCAGAAGGATGAAGCCCAGTTGATTGAAGTATTAAGAAAGCATCGAGGCGCAATTGGTTGGACAATAGCCGACATCAAAGGCATTGATGCTGCTGTAGTTATGACTTATGGGATATGTGAATTTATGAAGTATTATTATGTTTTGGGATATAACATTCTTGTACTTGTGTATTCTTCAAAAAAGAATTATCTACTGTGAATACTGCATAATGTTAGATGTATGCTAGGTGCACTGCATTTTTAACTGTCACGAACGGAGTATGTGACTTTGTGTTGCATATACCGACACTTCATACTCTGTCAAATCCTAAAGAGAACCTTCAGGTGACACAAATTCCTTCCTCGAAATCCCTTGGGCCAAATTGGTTTTCTGGGTTTTTCTATAAGCATTACTAGGACATTGTTAAGAAAGATATCATTGCTACCATAAAAAATTACTTCATCAATGGCCATCTTTTGAAAGAATTAAGCCATAGCCATATTGTCCTCATTTCCAAACAAAATCCCCTAACATAGTCCACCAATACAAAGTAATTAGCATATTGAATGTTTGTTACAAAATAAAACAAATATCCTCACTAAGAGGCTCAAACTTGTCATGCACAAGTTCATATCTCCTCACCAAACTGCATTCCTTTCTAGCAAGGTTAGCCAAGAAAATACCATTCTAGTCCAAGAAGTGTTCTATAGGCTAAAAAGAAAAAAAAGGGGAGACAAAGCCTTATGACTATTAAAATAGACATGGAGAAAGCTTTTGACTTTATGGAATTAGAAGTTTTACTTTCTATCCACTTTTGTCTTGGCTTCTACCATTTCTAGATAAATTGGATTAAGGAATGTATAATTACAGTCTCTTACTCAGTTGTAATCAATGGAAAGTCCCATGGGCTAATCTAGCCATTAATGGGATTCGGACAAGGAGATTCCTTATATCATTTCTGTTTATTCTAGGAAGTGAAGTATTCTCTAGGTTAATTTGTAGAGAGGAATATCTTGGAAACATTAGAGGTATAAACATCAGTAAGAATGGTCCTATCCTTTCTCATTTACATTTTGTTGATGATTTAATACTGTTTGGGACAACCTTTGTCCAAAATGCTCAATCTTTCATTAAATGTGTTGATTTGTATACATCCTAGTCTGGTAAAAAAATTCATACTGGAAATCCTCTATCTAGTTTAGCAAAAAGACTACAACTTAGGTCTTCCCCTAAATTCAGGGGCTCCCACCAAACAACACTTCAAGGACATATTGCAAAAAATCTAAGGTAAACTAACTGGATGGAAATCTAAACTCTTATTACAAACATGCAAAACAACACTCATTAGAGTAGTAGCTAGTTTCATTCATTCCTTATTATACCATGTCTTCTCTTCTCTTCTCTTAAAATACATTATGTTATTGCCCTTTCCTAATATTCTGCTTTGCTATGGTTAGGAAGTTTTCTTTTTGCCTGGTCCTTATGTAGGCTGCATGGCAGCCGTAGATGGCTAGCTGCCTCTGGTAGTCCATCCTTGATCGTTTGCTAACCTCGTCTCTGCAGCTCGCAACCCCTACCATCGATGGAGATTCCCTTCCGTCAACCAAATTCCTTTGGCAACGGCTATCCTTGGACGCTATTTGAACTTTTATTTGCAGTCGTTGGGGTATGTCTAGTATGCCCTTTGTCTTTGTCATGCAATGACCTCGGCATATTTTTGTTTGCATGACTACTAAATAAGATTTTAACAAGGCATTATCTAGAGAGTCTTGTGAAGTGAATGGGGTTTTTTTACCATCCTTTTGCATGGAAACTTGGTTTTGATGAAAATTTTGAATCGCCATGTGTGCCGGTCTCGGTATTCTTGCTGGGTCTTCCACTAAATTTCTACCACTCCTATGTTTTGAAGATGTTGATGGTGCTGATCAGGAAATATATTTGTGCTGCTCAAACAGATGGGGCTAGGGTCTATCTTGAAGTTGATTCTTCTCTAGAACCCATTTCATCATTTTGGATTGGAATACCTGGGTCACCACTTAGCCGAAAACAAGAAGTAATTTTTGAGACTTTACCTGCCTAATGCTCCAAATGTTGTTACCAGGGACAAAATTAAAAAAAAAAAAGAGAGAGGTAGGAATGGCTCTAATTAGAGAAAGAAGGTCAAAGGGGGACAAGCTTGGGTGAAGAACGAAGATAAAGCTGGAATTTCAACTGCAAACCCAGACCAAAATCGTAGGCAATGGATGTAATGCCCATGGTGCAAGCTAATGGTCCTGTGGTGGTCGAACCATAGAAAATGGGTCCTATTGGTCCTACAGGACATATAGAGCCTTTGGTTATAGCTGCAAGTAGTGGTTCAATAGAGGTAGGGGATGACTATGGTACTCGGGTAGAAAGTGAGGGCCTTGGTGAGAGGTCTGTGAACACTAGTTGTGCTGTGGTTGAGTTGGAAAATGTTAGAGAGGGTGACATTGGAGATTTACCTGTTGAGGGAGATAATGTCGGTGGCCCCGATATTGATGTACATGTGCATGCGTTAATGGTGGTGGCTGATGAATCAAATAGAGATTTGTAGGAAGAGCATGATAATCAGAAACAAGTGTATGAAGTTACGTGTGAGAAGGGTGTCTTAGTGGAGGGGGATTCTAGTGGGACCCAAAAATTAGGGGATTTTTGTGAGTGGACCAGACAGGCAAGAGTGGATGCAAGTCGCTGCCTTATGAAGTAGTGCCTTGCGTAGAAGATCTGGGACCAGATTGGGAAGAACTTTTTTCACCGTCTATTTCTTGTGGGCTTGTTGATGCTCCAGCAACACAATTGGAAAGCTCACGGGTTGCAAATGTAGAAGGGGAAATCATCACATCTTTTTTTGATACGGATGGAGAAAATAAGATTAAGCATTTGGGGAAAGAAAAAATTGTGTCTCAGACTTAGAACTGGGAAAGAAGGTGGTGGCTCAAAGTCGTCTTTTGCGTAGTTCTACCAGGGCTCCAAGCAGGCCCTCTCACTTGGATTTATGATAGGTAAAATTTTATTTTGGAATCTCCGAGGTCTTGGCACCTCGAGAAAATGACTTTGGTCGTTGTTAACTCATTGCAAATAAAAAATTCTTACTGTGGTGGAACCATTTAAAAGGGATAACAAGCTTTTACATTGGCAAAATTTTCTCTATTTTGATGAATCTTTCTCTATTGTTGTTCAAGATGGGAAACTATGATTGTTTCGGATGTGTATGCAAAATGTATGTACTTGGAACAGAGGCCTCTTTGGTCTAACTTGGTTTCTTACAGATCTTTGGCTTTGTCGTGGATCATTATTGGTGATTTTAATATCATTCGGCACGATAGTGAACGGAGGGGTGGGAATCCAATGTTGCCTTGTGCAATGGAGGGTTGATTGAAGTTCCTTTTATAAGGAATAAATTTTCTTGGTGTAATTGGCATGGTGGTTTGGCAAGAAGTGGGGCGCGTCTGGATAGAGCTCTATGTAACTCCAGGTATGTGGAATTATATCCTTCGGTTTCTTTGAAATATTTGGCACGCAGGTCTTCGGATCATTCTCCATTACTACTTGGATTAACGGACATGCCATTGTGTTGTGGTCCAGTGTTTTTAAGTTTCAACAGATGTGGACTACGCATGACGATTTTTAGAGGATTGTATAGCTAGTTTGGCAGGAAGGCAGTTGTGGTTCTAGTTTGTTGAAACTTGCGGTTAAGCTTAAAAGGCTTAAAATAGCTCTGTGACATTGGAATAAAGAGGTTTTTGGTTGGATTGGAGATTATATTAAAAGGTTGGAAGAGAGAGTGAAGGAAGGTGAGGCACAACTCCAAGAAAATTACTCAGAAGATGTTGAAACAGATGTTTTAGTGTCTAAGTTGGAACTTACATCTTGGTTAAAAAGAGAGGAAACTTGGACTGGTCAAAAAGTCAAAAAACATGGATTGATCATGGGGAGGTAAATTTGTCTTTCTTTGCAGCATTACAGGTGTGAAAAATATTACAATTCACAATATGCATCTCAGTGACGGATGGATTTTATCCTCACCGGAAGCCATTCATGATGAAGTCGTGCATTATTTTGAGGATTTTCTTCAAACCCATTCAAGCGTCTCAGCTCCATCTCTCTCGCATTTAATTCAAGCAGAGGTATCAGAAATGGAGAATCAGAGTATTTGTTGGTGCCCTTCAGAATAGGAAATTAAGGATGTTTTATTCTCAATTTCAGTCAATAGTAGTTCAAGCTTTGATGGATTTGGGTTAGGTTTTTCCTGTCACTGCTGGTCCCTAGTGAAACCCGAGCTTTTGGAGGCTGTGCGGGAATTTTTCTTGGGGTTATCTCTTCCTAGGTATTATACTTCTTCCTACCTTGTTTAAATTCCTAAGGTTCCTAATCCTTCATCATTTGATAAATTTAGACCAATAAGCCTATGCTCAGTGATTTATAAAATTTGCTCTAAATTGTTGGTTGGAAGACTTATGTCAGTCTTGAGTAGATTAATTTCTATGGAGCAATGTGCATTTTTGCCAGGACTGAGTATATTTGAAAATATTAGTATTACTCAAGAACTGGTTCATGATATTAACAAGCTGGTAAGAGGTGGTAATATTATGATGAAGATAGACATGGCTAAGGCATATGATACCGTTGATTGAAACTTTTTATTCCAAGTTTTGAATGAATTTGGGTTTTCTATAGATGTTTGTAATCTCATTAAACAATGTGTCCCTACCACTTGGTACTCGATAGGGATGAATGGTACGACAAAAGGTTTCTTTAACGGTGGAAGGGGTCTTCGTCAAAGGGATCCTATTTCCCCTTACATAATTATTCTTGTTGAGGAAGTATTCACAAGGTTGTTATGTAGTAAGTTTTAGGATGGTCAAATACGTTTATTTTCCCAACCATGTTTTGGCCCTTTGATCTCTCATTTATTTTATGAGGATGGCATGATGACTTTTGCTAATGGCGGAAAAAGGTCTGTCAAAATGATAAGAGATATGCTTAATGTCTATGCCAACTGGTTGGGACAGGTTGTTAATGCTAAGAAATCCTCTATTTTTTTTCTCTTCAAAAATTTCTTCGTCTCGAACACGAGAAATTTTATCCATGACAGGTTTCACGGTTGGGAGTTTCCCTGTTAAATACTTGGGTGTGCCTATTATTTATGGTTGAATGAAGTCATTGTAATTGGAGGATTTGATTATAAAAATAAGAAAGAAAATAGAGGGATGGAAGATGAGATTTTATCTTTAGGGGCTCGATTGTTACTCTTAAAGCATGTTTTATCAAGTGTGCCAGCTCATTTGTTAGCAGTGTTACATGCCCCAAAGTCTGTTCTTGCTGTGATTAATCAATTGTTTAGCACCTTTTTTTGGGCTCGGTGGAGGGAAGCCAAAAAGAAAAAGAAGGGTGAAATAGGATTTATTTTGTAAACCAGTTGATGAAGGCGGTGTGGGTCTTCGTAGTCTTATTGATGTTAAAAAATCCTTACATCTTAAGCTTGCTTGGAAACTTCTCACAGAAAATTCTTTATGGACTAATTTTTTTAAGGCCAAGTATGTGAAGGACCAACATATCTCTTTAGTCAATCCGTTGAAGGGGACTCGGTTTTGGAAGAGAACCATGGACTCGATCCCTATTGTACTTTGTCATTCAACTTGGCTTGGTAAAGAAGGTAACATTTCATTTTGGAGAGATAAATGGCTTGAGCCAAGCTCGATATGTGATGACCTCATAATTTTGGAATTTAAAAATTAAAGAATGTATGATAAAAAACAGTTGGGATGTGGAATTTTTGGTGCGACTTGTGGGGCGAGAATTATCAGACAAGATTTTGTCTAAGATAAGGGTTACTAAAAATGGTTTTGATATTTTAATTTGGTTGGGTAACTTGGATGGTAGATTTACTTCATCAAATACTTGGGATTTAGTTCTTGTAGTTGCTTCAAACTGAAAATGGTCGGAATGGAGATGGCATTCAGCTTTGCCAAAGAAATTCTCTGTGGCAATTTGGAAAGCTTTTTCACATGGTTTGAGCGTAGATGACCATATAAGGCACCTTGGTAGTCCTGTAGTTTCCAAATGTAAATGTTGTGAAGAAGGTGCTTTTGAGGATTTAAATCATGTTTTATATGGGGGTAGAATTGCTTCGAAACTATGGAAGACTTGCACTCATTTTCTTGGTATCCCGTACATGTCTAATCGATCTTGGCTTCGGACAGTGGAAGCATGGTTTAGAAGAACAAAAAATTCCTCACAGGTTGGTAATTTGGTTGGTTTGGTTACGGTGATTTTAATTTGGAGTTTATGGTCATGGAGGTGCTCTGCTCAAATGGAAGGTCGTCGGGAGCATTTTGATGCTTTATGGAGGTCAGTTAAATATTGGATTGGTTGGGTTGGTAGTAGATTGAGAGTTTCTGACTGATGGAATAAACCGGATATTTATATTTTGCAAGAGTTGCAGTTGTCGATTACTCAAGCTCGTCCAAAACAAGTGCATGCAATTCTTGGCATAAGCCAAATCAGGGATGGTTTAAATTAAATGTTGATGGTAGCAGCCTTAATAATCTGGGTGAATCTGGTGCAGGAGGCTTGTTACGTAATCATGAGGGCATTACTCAGTTTGCTTTTGCTGCATATACTGGATTGGTTCTAATAATTGTGCTAAATTGATGGTGCTTCCTCTTGGATTACAACTTTGTAAGTTATATGGTATTAATAATATCATCCTTGAGTTGGATTCATTCTTGATTGTTAACTGGCTTAAAGAAGGTTGGTGTAATGTTTGGTATTTGGAGGGTTTTTGGGAAGAAATCAAATGTCTTCTCATTGGGATGAATGTGCGGTATCAACTTGTTTTTAGAGACGGAAATTATGCGGTAGATTGGCTTGCGAACTGCATAGTAGTGGAAGTTCTGAAGAGTTTACACAAGGAAATATTCCTTGTATGCTTAAAGGAATTTTGCGAATGGATCGGTGTGATTTGCCTAATTTAAGAGTTGTTTAGAGTTTTCTTTGTCTGGCAGGTGTTGAGGTCTGTTTTTGTTTTTTGGGTTAGGTTGGTCCTTTTTTTGCATGCTGGGTTTTGGTTTTATGTAAACCCCTAAATGCTAAAAATGTAATCATGGTATTCCTTCGCCAAAAGTGAGGGTCTATTAATAAAATTGGGGAGGGGTCACTCTTAGACATATGACCCTAACTCCTTAAAAAAAAAAAAAAACCGATGTCTTCTCTTTGGATTTCAAAATCCATTACTAGGATTATAGACAAAGCTTTTACGAAGTTTTGGTGGTGATTTGATAAAATTACAACTTCAATCCAAAGTCTTGGTCATCCATCTGTAAAACCCTATCCTCTGGTGGACTTGGTATTAGGATAACAACTGATTTCAATAAAACTCTATTGTGTAAGTTAGGATGACACCTCATAAGTGAGCACAATAGTATCTGGAAATCATTTATTTTTGCTAAGTACATGCAAAACTCTTCTTGGCTTTCAATCTCGGCCAGGCCATCGGACTCTAGATTTTGGAAAGGGCTTTCGAAACAAAGAAACTTCATTGCTTCTAGTTTTTGTTTCCAAATCAACAATGGTACTAAAGTGAAAGTATGGTCTGAAGCTTGGATTCCAACATTAACACTTGCTAACCCCACTCCTCTGTCTTCCTCAATACCCCAAGACCCCTAATTGAGGGTCTCTGAACTAACTTTGGAGGAAGGAAGGAGATGGAACTAACTTTGCACGATTCCAATTCCACAATCTCAAGGACTCCTCGAAATAGATTTACTCATTCATCTGAAAAATTTTCTGTCACATCTGCTTATTTTGCCATCCATCAAAATGATCTAATTGCCTCTCATCCTTGATCAACATGGAAAAAAGTTTGGTGTTTTAAGATGCAAGATCGATTGAAACCTTTTCTTTGGAAAGTTTTAAACAATATCTTGCAAACAAGGGCCCTCTTGAGTATATGCATCCCCTTCACTGAGGATCATATACTCTACCCTATTTGCCACCTGGAAGAAGAAGTAACCACTCACCTTTTCTTGAATTGTTCTTTGACTAGAATTTTGTGGAGACAATAACCATGCCCACTTGACATCTCCTCCTTAGCTGGGCATGATATTAACAATTGGATAAACCTGATCAATCCTGCAAACACCACGAATCTTTCAGCTAAAGAAGCCAACCAATTCCAATTGTTTGTTGTTCTTGCAATGAATAACCTTTAGTTTACCAGAAATCAGATCATCCATGAGTCTTCCAGTCCCATTATTGATCTGTTCATTTCTAGAAATAGTAAGGTCTACAAAGACCACTTTCATGCATGAGATTGGAAAATAATAGATAACCCCAGATGATCTCCCTCTTCTAGAGAGGATCAATTTTCAATAACATTTGATGTGATAGTCAAACGAAATGGCAGCACAGTAGTAGCAGTATGCAAATTGCATGACGATTCAATAAGTTTTGTAGTCGCAAACATCCAAACCAAGGTGAAGCTTTGGCAGTATTCACAGGAGTCCAGGAAGGTCACACTCAAAATATCAGAAACGGCACTTAAGAGCATTAGTAGTGGGCTCAATATTCTTTAGCTAAAATTTAGCTAGAGAATTCACTTTTACAAATTTTAGCTAGCCACTTTTTACAACACCAAATAATAGGCTCAACAAATCTTTCACTATTCTATTAAAATATTGATTTTGAACTTTTTGTATATTTTAATTCTAATTATAATTTGAATATCATATGAGTTAGATATAGTTTTTTAGTCTTATTTTTTTTCCAATGGCTATGTTTTTAACAGCTATATTTCTCCAACGGATATATTTTTTAACGGCTAAATTTTTCCAACGGCTATATTTTTTAACGGTTATATTTTGTAACGGCTATAATTCTCCAACGGCTATATATTTTTAACGGTGATATTTTTTAACGGTTATAATTCTCCAATGGTTATATACTTTCACTATAAAACATAACATTTTCTCAACAATTTCATTCACTTCAATTTCATTCACTGTAGCTGGGTCCGTTGCTGCGACTGGGTGAGGTGGTACGGCTGGTTTCGGTGGTGCGGCTGGGAAATGGGTTTCGAAAGTTCTGATTTACAGTGAGAGAGTGAGGGAAATGAAAGGAAAGGCAGAGACGCAGGAGATAATTCAGTTTTGCGGGAACAAATATTTTACTCCAAAAGAATGTTTGGCTAGTGAAGTTGACTCAATAAATTTGGTCAGCCATTGCCAAATGGCTAGTGAAGTTGGCTCAATAACTTTGTTGAGTCCATTGTAGGATTTTTTTTTTACATTTTGGCTATTTTTTGCCTATATTTTAGCTTTGTTGATTCCACTACTAGTGCTCTAAGTATTATGTAGATGGCTTCATCAAACATCAAAATATAAACCTTCTGATTAGATAGCAAGGAACGGGAATAATTTTTTGAAGAAAAGTATAAAAACCTCTGTAAAATTAAATGAAATTATTCTATTCAATAGTCGTACCTCGTAGATTTATTGAACAAAATAAAAATAAAAATAAAAGTTGGTATAAATATAAATGTGTTAAAATTACTTAACGAAAATTTTCAGACTCTGATGCAAGTAATCGTATCTAATATAGATATGATGAAAACTCTTTTCTAAAAAAGAAAAAAAAAAAAAAAAAAAAAAAGAAGAAGAAGAAGAAGAAGAAGAAGAAGAAGAATAGATATGATGAAAGCATGACACGCAAATGGCCACGGAAGAAAAAAGAAACATCTCCAAGTGGCGGGCGCTGCAGTTCAGCCTGGTTTATGGGAAATTGGCCGGTAGCCTGGTTGTCAATGCCATGGACACAGAGAGTCGGAACATGCCCTCAGCATTCTTTTCAACTTCCACCCCCATCTTAGCGGTTGTGTTTGTTGGAATGCGAAAATCCCTTCGGAGAAGAAGAAAACTGCCACTTCACTGTCTCCTCTGTTCTTCCTCTTCTTTCCTGTACCAGTTTTGGTCCCACCATTTTTTCCAACGGGACCCACCTCATCACCATGGCACCACCACCATGTTTCCTCAGATGCCATAACCGGTACTTTTTCGGTATGACTTTATGTCTAGCATTGCATTCCTTCTCTCTCTAACTTTCTTCGTGCGTGTGATTAGGGGAATGTTAGTTTTGTCTTCTATGCTTATTGATGTTATGTAGGGCAGAGACATCCATCTCTACTTTTCTGAACTTTACTGTCTTCCTTCCGAACTTTTTGCAATATCAAAGCAATGTAAAAGGAGCCGTTTAATTGCTCTTTTAGTTTTTTCCTTTAAAGCACAAAAAAGTTAATCTTTATGACTACTTGGTATGCCTGTATCTAGGCCATTACTCTTTTTTATGAGTATCTTTCTCTTGTGATGGGTGGAGGAGAAGAACGAGGGAGAAAGAGAGGGAGCTGAAATGATGGGAGTTGAAAAATAGGATGAGACCATGATTTGGGTGCAATGATATGTCACCCATTTATTCAAAAAAATATTTGTCTTTATTCAATTTCCTATCGGTTAAAATGGGTGAAAGAATTTCATTGTTAGTTCTGGTCCCCTCATGAGATTAAGGAGGCGTAGACAATGCTTTCCTTCTTGCTCTTCTCTTCACAGAGTAAATCTCACCCTTCCTCTTTCGTTCTCTCCATCCCTCCACCCTCCCTCTTCTCCTATGTTTAAGTTTTAGAAATCTCTTAGAGTGATCATTTTCCTTCAATAAGCCTTTGTTACTAATTTCACTAAGTAATCCTCTTGTGCTCTCTTATTAAAATGTGTCTGAATTACAATAATTAGCTTGGCAATTGTTTGTTTCTTGCATTTCTGCCTATAATACAAACGGGGTTTTCTTGCTTATAATACGTTTGTCATGTAGAGTTTTTGAGGAATCCCTTGCTGCACACAATCTCTGTTTTGCCAATTTAATGTATCTTTCGTTGTGATGAAAGGATGGATATCGGTGGAAAGTGATATTTCCTTCTGTTGTTGCTTTTTTTTTCCTGCCTCTAATAACAATTCGGTTTTTCTCATTTAGCATCTACTTCATCTTGGAATTTACTTCTGAGTTTTCTTGTTTCTTTTCATCGGTAGTTTTGAGTTTTTTTTTTCTCTCTTTCATGAAGTAAATTCAAGACTCTAAATTTATATGTTTCTAAACCTTGCCATAAGACAATTACAATTTTACTCTTCATACCATTTGGCTAATAATTTTTAAATTTTGGCAAATATAAATGATGAAATCTCTCAACTCACTGTACAAGAGCTGTCGTGAGTTGAACAGCTCACTCTTTTGTGTCTAGTAAGTATTACGTATATACCTTACACTAAAGGTGCTTTCACAATTCTAATGTAGGTTGACGAGGATGAAATCTACTGGAGACAGAAGAAGGGTGATGAAGAGTTGGAATGGTCGCATAGTTCTGCTCATATAATATCTCAGCTGACTCAATGCTTTGGTGAGTGGGGATTCCAGTACTTCCTGTTGTTGTTCTATAGAAGTCAATGAATTAGTATCTATAATTTGCTTCAATCCAATGTCATGGAAGTTAGGCATTTAATGATGCCTACCTTTTATTTTTGGTACATGGTCAACTCCAATATGGAAAGGTTTAATTAAATCACCAAGATAGTATGCAACTTTAAAGTGATTCTTTCCTGGTAGTGCGTACAGTGGCTTGGTATCTTGATCTCATGCATTGTGGGCTCTTGGAATGGGATGCCATTAGATAAGCAGGCTTTTGGCATTCAATGAAAAGTTAAGCCAAAGATGATAATATTTATTCGAAAATACTAATTGAGCAACATAGTAATGGGAGCCCCATTAACTTTTGCCAGAATAGTCCTTGATTGGTAATCAAATTTGTCAGAGAAAAACACATGGGTTCTTTTTAGCTTTTGTCTATCCCATTGGTTAACCTCAAAACCCAAAAATTAGGATATCTCTTTTTTAAATTTCTGCCAAAAATGCTTTTAATATAACCTCTGTCATCCCATTCAATTTATCTCTCCTTCATGGAAAACCTATTTCTTGATTCTATGAAGCAATATAACTATGACTGTTTAAGTTTCAGTAATGTTATTGATGTTCTAACTTTTAGAAATAGTTTCAATTTCAGGGTGTTCTTGATAATTCAACACTCATAATAAGGATGCAATTGTGGGCAAGATTGGGTCTAAATTGTTTCACAAATTTTCTTGACAAACCAATTTCAGTTTTAGGTGGCACGAAAATGAAACTTAGTTTCTTTTTAGGACTCTTTTGTTATACCTGCCCATTGTTCGGTGGGCTTATGCGTTGGGGTTACCTCTGTTGTGTACCTGCTTCTCCGAGGGGCTTATTTTCTACTTTAGCAAGCCACTTGCTCTTATTTTCATAGCTTTGTTGCATAGTTAAATTTAATACACTGCATATTTGTTCTTCTGCACCGTCTTATAGTTTATAGCTTGGAACTATAGAATGTAAAGTTACTAATTTTAGGGGCTCTGTCACCACATTTTTATTGAATTATTAACATTATAGTACGTGATATTGATCTATATCATTCCATTTGACAATAATTCTCTTCTTTTACTGATCAGCATTTGATGGTTGTAGCTAATGCTATGGTTGGACCAAGATCATGGGTAGGAGGACTCTTTAACCGCTCCAGCAACAAACGTAATGAGAAGTTTATTGACTACCCATTGTGTCCTCTTCAGGTATATGGGAGGGTTACTGGATTACTTCATTGCATTCTGTGAGTAGGCAGCCTTTCTTCTAATCTTGAGTATTAACAAAGAAGTCATTCCCATCTGTCTGACCCTTAACCCTGCCTTGGTGAGGTTTGACGTTTCAAAAAATGTGTCTTGTCTCTTGATATGGAATTGCATATTGATTTTGGCATTTCTTGCATAATTTCTGTCTCTACTTCTTGACTTTTGCTGTCCTTTCGTGATTGCTTTAATATGAAGAAATCACTTTGAAAGAACTGCTGAATTGGTTTAGCTTCACTAGACTTACTGTATTCCTGCCCCCCATTTCTAAATTGTTACCAGGAACAAAGACTTCAGAGGCTCCAGGAACGATTACAAGTACCATTTGAGGAGACTCGGCCTGATCATCAAGTACTTCCTTCATGCTGGGGCTGTTTTTTTTTCATATTAACACTCTCTTTTTCTTCTTCTTCTTCTTCTTCTTCTGTTTGTATCAGTTCAATGAATGTGAGCTACAAGTAACTCAGATGAGATTGTTAGCATTTGCTTTTGTCATAGTTCTCTCTGGTCCGCCAACTCTTTTTTTAAGACGAAGAGACCCTGTAAATTTTATTAATAAATCCTCAATTGTGGCGGAGGAAGGTCTGCTGACTAGAAACTTAACTTTCGTAGCCAAAGATCCTCCCTTCCCTTCGTTTTCTTGATTTACTATTTCAACAACTAGGTTTGCAAGTCAATCACAGAGGACATTAAATTAGCAAATCAATATTTTATTTCCATAATTTTAGCCAAAATCACTTCACATTCCGATATTCGCATATTTTGTCTTCTCACATACTTTAAGTTTTAGGCCTAGTTTGGATAGCAAGAGTCTCTCATCTCATCTCATCATATCTTAATATCCAAACGCCACAAACACAAATACTTTTCAATTTCAAATATTCAACTTTTTCATCTAATTATTACCTAATCATTAAAACTTTCCCAAACTTTGAAACAAAACACAAAACACAATTCAACTTTTTCAAATCCCAAAACAAAAATAATATTCTAAAAATATTTTAACTTTAATATTTTTATTCAACTTTTTCTCTCGTTTTCCAAAATCGCATAAAGCATCTCAATTCAAATTATTTCACTACTATTCACTAGGGGTGAAAACTGACTCCTTCAATGCAGTTTTTGCGCAAAATTGCCGCTGACTGATGAGCAAAGTTCTCATGGAGCAACTGACCATACCGGTTGATGACGAGGACAAACACCGGCCGTATTGATTCCGACGGTTTTCTGGTGGTTCTCGGTCCTCTCTAACAGCAAGCTTCGCTTGAGAGAGTAGAGAGAGAGAGGGTTGCAGAGGAGAGAGAGAGGATGAGAGAAACCGAATTGGGGAAGAAGATTGTTTCATCTCGAAACGACGCCGTTTGGTTTAAAATCAAATGGTGTCGTTTCACACATTTTTTTTCTTATGTTATGCATAAGACCAAACAGTGTTGTTTTAGTTGTGTTTTGTATACTATAGGCATAAAACGACGCTGTTCCACATAAACTTTAGTGGAACGGCGTCTTTTTGAGTACGGTATATATAAAAAAATGTATAATTTTTTAATTGGCCGATTCAGCGGTCCGGTCCAGATTCAGACCAAGACCGAATCGACTGGTGTCGGTTTCTTCAAATTCCCACCGCTTGCAGACCGGTTCTCCACCGGTTTCAGCCGAATCCTAACTCCGGCGGTCAGTTCCAGTCGGTGGCGACAGGTTTTAGTCGTTCACCCCTACTATACAGATCATCTCATCTCATCTCACTATCCAAATGAGGCCTTTATCTTATGTTTTTAACACTGTTCAACGCTGCTTCAACGATCTCATTGTTCCTTCTTATGACAGAAACCCATCAGAGCATTGTGGCATGCTGCCTTTTTATCATCTTTTATTTTTATCATTGTTCAAATATACTTCAACGATCTCATTATTCCTTCTCATAGCAGGAAGCCCTCAGAGCATTGTGGCCTGCTGCCTTTCCAAATATTGCTTTCAATGGTTTAATTTCTGAGCAATGGAAAGAGATGGGGTGGCAAGGTCCTAATCCATCGACTGACTTTAGGTAGGGTGATATCACTTTCAATGGTAGGTTGTGTTTCATTTAGCTGGTCATTTTTCCTCCCGTTACTGATAAAACAACTGTTAAGCTGATAAAGTGTCTTCAGAATCATAAAAGAAGGAATGAAATGCTATTATTTATGTTTAGAATAGGTGGTATCTTACATATCATGAATGCCTACATGAAAATTGGTCAACTCTATTGTGTTTCTAAGTAGCACTGAAAAGAGTACATTCAATTACTTGCTGCTGTTGTGATGCTTGATTGAAATTTATCTCCTTTTTTTAGGACTTCAAGCGCAATATGTTTTGCATCTTCTACTATCAACAATGGTAGTGCCTTTAAAATCCTTGTGGTTTTGCTGGAGACATAAAAAACATCTTGACATGTATATCTAGGTTGTATTGATGTCAGATAAGAACTTATCAACAAAAAAAGTGATAAGTACTATAAGAGATGGAGTAAATATATGAAACAATATGAAACTGTTGCTGGCACCCCGTGGTGTCTTTTAACTGTATATATTCAGTTTAGATGGATTGATAAATATATCTATAAGAAATATTTATGACAGTAGCTCTCAGTTTTTTCCTTGTTCTTAATATTCGTTTGGCTCATAGTGACATGCTCTCCTTAGGGGTTGCGGTCTTATTTCCCTTGAGAATTTGCTGTTTTTTTCCAGGACTTATCCGGTATGCCTCCTATTCTATTTTTCCATTGAAAACTATATGAAGTTCTACCTGTTGTTTCTCTCCTCTTGTGCATTCTCTCTGTTTCATTTTAGTTTCTAAAGTCTTTTTTTGCACTAAAGATGAGTTATCGCTAATCACACAAAACATCCAAATGAAGGCATCTTTCCATAGGTTATTGTTCAAACAAGGAGGGAAGCGAGCTGCTTGGGAATACCCATTTGCTGTTGCTGGCATCAATGTATCATTTATGCTAATTCAGATGTTGGATCTAAGCTCAGGTTTGTAAACAAATTTGATCATCAGTTGATATCATTCTGTCATTGTGTCCATTAAAACTGCACCCATATGGATACGACATGAAAGCGAAAAAAAAAAGAAAAAGAAAATCTAGATTCTTTCATTCATTTTAATTGATGATGATATTTTTCCTCACATTCAGTCTAATGATATAGATTTAGGACATTCATGTATGAATCATGATCATTATTCACCGTCACATTTTTTTTGCCTTGAGTTCATCATATGAATTTGTATGTTCTGTTGTTTGGGTGAAGAACTTGTGTGTCAGTGACACTAGCAATTTAAAATCAATATTATGCAAATGTTTGGTTAATTTCTTCACAAGTATTCATATCATAGTTTTAAATTCTTTTATGTTCTGGCCGGAATTTTCCATTCCAGTGTAGTACCCAGTATGCTATACATTCTTATTTCATTTTGTTCCAAATTTCCAGCCTACTCCTGCCATTCAGGTCAGAATCTGCATTTCAGACTACATTCCGTTCTGGACTGTTTTAATGGCAATTTTGTAATTTTCTTGAGTTCACATGGAATTGTTGTAAATTTCAAATATAGATGACATTCATGTAATATTAAAATCTCAAAGGCATTTATATCATTTTAATTTCCTTGTAACTTTAAATATGTCCTCTCATTCTCTTTTTTTAAATCTCATTATTTTTAATAATTTATCAATTCTTTTTTTTTTCTTTGTATTGTTTTTGTGTGTCTCAACTCAATATTGTGATTTTTTAAATATTATCTTTTACCAATATCTCTACCTTTTTTGTTTAATGTTTTCAACTCATATTCATTTTATAAATCTTTAATTATTCCAATACACACACACGAACATGATACACACTTACATATACAAGTATTTATTTTATTAATTATCAGTTTATATATATATATATATTTATATATAGCTAATCCTGAAACGGTACACCAAAATGCACCGGTGTCAAAATTTTATGTTCTAGTGCTTAAATGGGGATGATCACCGGTATGGAATTTAAAACATTAATTCATATAACCATTGGACCAAAAAAGTATATCAAAATTTTTAATATGATTGCATCCAAAACTGGATCAGTATTTTAACAGCATGCTTCCTTTAATAGCAATCTATAGCTGCATCATGTTTGAGTGCAGCTTCAAAATGGGACAGGGAGTTAAGGAGATTAATATGTTCTGTTAATTATGATTCAAAAGAAGGAAGTGTTGGTCGTGATAGATCCAAGGGTAGGGGGACCAATCTATTTTTATGAAGCCAAAATTCCTATCTTGGAATGTTCAGGGGCTGAATGATCTTAACAAATGTCTTTGTATAAAGAATTTGTTAAGAGTGTGGAAGGCTGATCTTGTATGTTTGCAGGAAACTAAGTTGTGTTGGGTGGATAGAAGTCTTATCAGAAGTTTTTGGGGCTGTTTGTATGTGGGATGGGCTCTTCTTACTTTGAATGGGGCATTGGTTGGTGTGTTAGTGATGTGGGATAGGAGGGAAGTGGAAAATTTGGAGGAATGTATAGGGGAGTTTTCGGTAGCCTGTCATTTTAGAAATGTAGATGATGGTTTTGAATGGGCTTTTGCTGAGATTTACGGCCCTACTGTGGACAGCAGTAGAAGACTGTTGTGCAAAGAGCTTGCTGGTTTTATTAGTTGGTGGGATGTGCCTTGGTGTGTTGGAAGGGATTTCAACGTCACTCTTCTGAATGAGAGATCTTTGGATTCTGGTTTTATCTTGGCAATGAGGGAGTTCTCTGAATTCATTTTTGAGGCTGATTTTGTTGACTTACCTCTTGTGAGGTGCCTTTACATGGTCCAATAATAGGACTTGGTCCCGTTTGGATAGGTTTTTAGTATCTCCTTCATGGGAATCTCATTTCCATGAGGTGTACCAGAAGCATTTGCCTAGAATTTGTTCGGACCATTTCCCAATTCTTTTGGATTGTGGTGGTATTCACGAAAGTCGTAGATATTTTAAGTTTGAAAATATGTGGCTGTTGGCCGATGGTTTCAAAGATATGGTGAAACAACTTTGGACTTCCTATCAATTGTGTGGTACCCCTAGTTTTATATTAGCTGGTAAGTTAAAGGCTTTGAAAAGGGATTTGAAATGAACAAGTCTTTGGGAATGTTGATTGACATAAGGAGTTTCTTATTGAGGAATTGCAGGGGTTGGAGAGTCAGGCAGAGGGTAGTATTCTTTCAGAGGATGAGATTTTGAGGAAGAGGTTGATTGGGTCTAAATTAGAGAAGGTTGTCAAATTGGATTGAATACATCCTTTGTGAGGATTTCCTTTCATTATATAGTGAATGGTTCTCCTGAGGTGGTTTTTAATAGTCCCTGTGGTTTGAGACACGGGGACCCATTATCTCCTTTTCTTTTTTTCATTGTGATGGATACTCTTTGTTGTATGTTGGGGGTTGTGGTTGGCAGTGGTTTGTTGTAAGGTTTCATGGTTGGAGGGCCTCAAGAAGGCTTGGTTAGGCCTTAAGGTAAATCTAGGAAAGTCCAAGCTGGTACCAATGGGCCAGGTGAGAAATATGAGTAGGTTGGCAAGTATTCTGGATTGTCACGTTTCCTCTTTGCTGACTAGTTACCTTGGGCTTTCTTTTGGGGCTATGTTCAAGGCTAGTATGGTTTGGGATGGGGTGTTGGAGAAGGTAGAGAGAAGGTTGGTAGGTTGGAAGAGGTTGTATTTGTCAAATGGGATAAGATTTGTATTCCTTTGTCATTTGGTGGGTTGGGGTTTCGGAAGTTGAGTCTCTTTACTTTAATAAAGCATTATCAGGGTAGTGGTTGTGGAGGTATCATCAAGGGTGTGATTCTTTGTGGAGAGCTGTGATTAATTCTAAATAGGGGAGTGTTTTTTGGGGGCGTTGTTCTACGGAGGTTTGAGGTACTTATGGTGTGGGGGTGTGGAAAAATATTACGAGAGTTTGGGTTGCTTTTGTAAAACATGTCATCTTTGTGGTTGGGGACGACTACAGAGTTCGTTTTTGGCATGATGCATGGTGTGGTGGTAGGGCACTTTGTGCGATTTTTCCAGATCTTTTTTGTATTTCTCAGAATCTGAATGCTTCTGTGGCCGAGTTTTTGGATTGTTCTAGTGCTGTAAATGATTGGGAAATGGGGGCTGTTTCTGAATTGTTTGGTTTATTGTATGCTACTCAGCTTGGGCGGGTACGAGGGATAAGATGGTCTGGATGCATACTGGTTACAAGTTTTCAGTTCGTTCTTGGTATGAGACGCTGTCTAGGCTGAATGGGGTTCATTCTTTTTCTTGGACGAGTATTTATAAGAGTAAGGTGCCTTCAAAGGTTGCATTCTTTGGCGGGTCTGCTTCTTTAGGGAAGATTTTGACATTTAGATAATTTCAGGAAGCGTGGATTAATTGTTTTGGACGCCAACTAGTGTCTATGAGTTTCTTATTTCTTTTTCGAGTTCCTGACTTGTAATAGGTTCAGTTTTTGTATACTTCTTGTGTACTTTGCTTTCCCTTCTTACTTGTCTCAATAAAATTTTCTTGTTCATTAAAAAAATAAAAATAAAAAAAATTCAGCGCACTCATTTTTTTATCAGTACATGATCTTGGGAAATTAAGATGCAAATGTTATTTACGCATAAAAAAAAAGATGCAACTGTTATTTAATGATCATCTTCTGGTCTCTTGTGCAGTAAAACCACGATGTCTTCCAGGAATTAATTTCATTAAATTATTGGGAGGTAAACTACTACAGCTCAGATTAGGTGAAATTCAAAGGTCTTACAAAATGGAAAAAGTCTGCTTTCAAGTTTTAAACTCCGAAGTTGTCTTTTTATTTTTTTATTTTTCAAAATGAGTTACACTCATGACTTGCATGTCCTTTATTACAGACGATGAAGACGCCTTTGATGAATTATATTGTATCGCATTTGAAATGATGGATGCTCAGTGGCTTGCAATGAATGCTTCCTACATGGACTTCAATGTACAATCTCTCCCTTTCTCTCAAAGTCATGGCAAACAATTTAAAATACTTCTCCTTAGATTTTCAGAAAATATAGAATAAGAATTCCCAAGTGCTCTTTTCTTTCATGTGTTTTATTCGAGTACTAAAAGGACAAGGTCCCACTAATTTTTTTTATTCATCTCAATTTGCACCCCCAAATTATCACCCGTTTTTCAAATGGCACCCAAAACTATGGAAACAAACAATTGGATACCATAAGCTACCAAATTATTTCAATTTGCACCCTCCATCCAACTAACCCGTTGGTTCTAACAAAACCCTAGACATGTGACTTGCACATGCATAGGGTTTCGTTCCTTGTGAAAAGTCCAGAGTACTTTTGGTGGAGATGCTTTCGTTATTAATAGAAAGAAGTTAAACAAAATTACATTGTTTCCCATGCTACTTCATTGCAGAAACGACATACCCTGGGATCTAAAACTCAAATGAAATAGAAGAATGAAACCATTTTCTGTTAAGTTCTGAATTTATTTGTGTTTGCCCCTTTTTGACTCATTAAAACTGGAACCGAGCAGCTTTAATCTCTGCTCTGGCAGTATAGTTGGTTTCTTTCTCGATCAATGATTGGTAATGAGAAGAGATATGAAGTCCTATGGCTTTTTCTAGCAGCCTCTCCACATGGGGTATCTTGGGCTTTTTCAGACGGAACCCTAGACAAGTGTGCATCATGTGTTTATGGGTTGGTCAAAGCTAACAAATCAATTGGATGGAGTGTGCAATTTAAAAGAAATTGGTAGTTTGGGTTATTCATTGTTTGTTTTGATAAATAGGATGCAATTTGAAAAAGAGTGATAGTTTGGGTGTCCAATGTGAAATTAGCCGTTTCTTTTCATATTGCTCTGGGAACCACAAATGTAGTGTCCTGTTGCTAACTAAGATGGCCCATTTCCTACCATGAAAAATGCCATTCATCATCATCTTATCATCCGTTGACATAGCCTTGAATCATTGGTAGATAAGTGAAAAAAAACCAATAGTTTTCCAATCATTTGATGTCTCATCAAGGGATGATAACAGGATTATGGAATGAATATAATTTCTCTTCTTGCTCTATAGAAACACTGTTTCCTTGTCTATACAACATTATGCAAGAGGGTTTGATAACATCACCTAGAGCATGCATCTCCAGAGGTACAGTAAAAGTAAATAAAGGAGAAAAGGGATTAGTAGGTGAACATATGGAGTGTTGTAGAATCATGTCCACCACAAGATTGGTATCCCCCTCATTGCTTGTACACTTTGTTTCATAAATTTCACAATGAAAGTGATGCCTCTACTCTTGATTTGTTTTTTCACGGTAACCTGCTTCTGAGGATTCTTCTATGCCCTGTTTTGCCAATGAATTTATGACTCGTTTCATTTTTCGTTTTTTTGCCTGGCGATCCAGCTCACTGCTAATTTGTTGTTTCCACTTCTTTAGGAGGTATTACAAGTAACAAGGACTCAGTTGGAAAGAGAGCTGTCTTTAGAAGACATTAACTGCATACAAGATCTTCCAGCATACAATTTGCTGTACCAGTGACAATGCGTCTCAGCTCATCAAAAGAAACAAAAGCACTGTGTAAACATGGACGTACAGGCTTGTTACGAATGCAGATATCAGCAAGACGGGGCCAATCTAGCGGTTTGTCTGCGAGTTTGCAGTAATACATGTCATTTTGGAGGTCCCATAGCAGACATTTGTACACTAAATGGACTTCAAATGAGCTGTAGTTGAGGCCAGATTTATAATGAACTTTCCAACTCTGTAAACTACAGCATTTTTTTCTTTTTCTAGAAAGAAAATGCCAGAAAAATAGGGTGGCAAGGTGCGGAAATTGACATAGATTGAGAGAGTCAACCTATTTTATCAACGAACTTGGCCTTTGTGATTGCTAAAATTTATAGGCTATCAATGCACAAGAGATGATCCTCTAAATTACCGTCTCAGGAGAGTAGTACTTTACATTGGCGCTACTCCATTATGCGTAGCAGTTCCATTCCCATCTGAGGGAGGACAAACTGGATTTCTAGCTCATGTTTTGACGTTTGCCCACTTAAATAGAAAGTCTGGACGCTCAGATGCTTGAATGGATATAACCAAATCAGCTTGAGGGTAATTCGAGCCAGAACAATTTTTGTTTCTTTCAGAAATTAAACATGCATTGCATGCTCTGCGTGCCGGCAGATATTTATCAGCCGGTTTCTTTCAGTACGTATGGTTTTCATCTGATATTGGTGAGTTTGCATGTTTGTATATGAGGTAAACCATCGAACGCCTAAGTTGTCAACGTTTAAGATTTTGGTCTGAAAAGATTGAATCCCACCTTCAAGTGATTCTTCATCTTCATAAATTATGTCATGAATCTGAAACAAGTGGACTATTATTATTGTTTTGAAGGCAAGATTTGCTATGATATGGATCAACTGGAGTACAAAAGTAGGGGTAGAGCCTTACGATCATCCCTGAAAAATGAACTGTTAAAAAAATTATTGGTCCTGCAACTTAACTACAATTTCATTTTAAAAAATTATTATTTTTACTTTAATTCAGAAATATAGTCATAGGTGAGGAAAGAGTCGCGGGCAACTAAAGACGTGGTCATGAGAGATCTACAGCCACCAAGGCAACTGAGGGATAGGCTTAATAAAACGCACCATATCATGGCAAGAATGGAACTATTAACGGCTGAATCATACTTCAAAAGGAATCCTACTTGCACCGGATCGACCCTCATTCTCTATAAATATGTCATCAAGCACGCTTTGAAGACTCTCTAAGATCTAAATTCTCAACAGCCATACCATCTCTTTCACTTCATCATCGGAGGTTTCTCCCAATCCAGTCCCTAGGCCTTTGTTCTGATTGTAGATTATTGAGCACGTGGAAGCCATAGTCGGAAATTGCACCAACAGCTTGGTGCCATCTGTGGCAATGAAGCTTGGCGCCATCTATGGCAATGAAAAGAAAAAAATCAATTTGTTGTTGAAGTAAGATCCAAATGCCTGCTACCATGCACTCACACACAGTTCGTGAATAGGAATTTACTATGATGGACAATTGTGATACCAAATTAGATAGAAGATTTATGGAGATCGGAGAGAAGATGCAAAGAATGGCATTAAAGGTGAAGGCCTTGCATGATGAAAACGACACCTTGATGCAAAGGAAAGTGGAATCTAAAAGAGGCAAAGAACAAGGGCAGGTCAAATAGCGTGATAAGGAATCCCAAAGTTGACAAATAGCGTGATGAGGATCCTCCTATGATGGACAAACCTAGGAGAAATCTTGTGCCAGACTTTCCCATTGACCCTCAAAGGCATAGCAGGAGGTTGGTTCGAGGATCTACAGGCGGGCTCTATAACCAACTTTGAAGAGCTTGGTGGACAATTCTTGATCCAGTTCATGACAAGCTAGAGGAGGAGACAGTCGACTGCATACCCCCTCACTGTGAAGCAACGAGAAGGCAAGAGCCTAAAAGCATATCTTACCAGTTTAACAAAGAATGTCTGATGGCGAATGATCAAGATGAAAAAAATAACTCTGTATGCCCTTTTGGGAGAGATCTAGCCTAGAAGTCCCTTCACGGCTGAGTTGAGAAGAAAGATGCTGATGACTCTATAAGGGTCTATGGATAGGCTAATAACTTCGTCAATGCTGAAGACACACTTAAGGTATTGACCGATCCACAGAGGGTAGAAGCGGACAATACCGATAAAAAGGGAAGAGGCGGAAATGAGGGCAACAGACTACAGGAGAAGAACCACATATTAATTCAACAAGAAATCCAATCACTGGGAGTTCAAATTGCAAGCCTTGTGTTATAGGAAATCGGGACATCCACTAGAAGACAAGAAGATGCAAAGCTCAAGCTTAGTTGGGAAGGACCATATACGTTCTCATGTCAAACAATAGATCGGGCTCGTATCAATTGGAAGGCATGAGTGGGAAGAAACTACTACACTCGTGGAATGCAGAACACCTTAGAAGGTATTTTACTTAGCCAAATGTATGTAACTTGAATATGGAATAGTAATCTTTGTTAAGAGCAAAAATGTGCACCTTTAGGATAGCGATCAAGAGTCTCCTAGCACTTGACTCACCTCTTGGGCGAAGAATAAAATATTAACAGGGCGCATTGGATTGGTTAACACTCACACAAATGGTCAGCAATTAAGGTTAGCATACACACATGGGATTGGGGCTAGCCTCTATTTGAATAGCGATTGATAGAATCTACCCCTCATCTAACTCACCTCTTCAAAGAACAATAGAATGTTAACAACGCGCATGCGATCGGAATTAACATTCATGCCAATAGTAGGCGTCTAAGGCTAGCATACGTGCATGCGACAAGGCTTAGGCTCAGCCTAAATAGCAGTCGAGAGAATCTCTTGCTCATCTAACTCACCCCTTAAGGCGAGCAATCGGATATTAACAGTGCACATGTAACCGAGGTTAACATTGGTACCAATGATTGGTAACTAAGACACGTAGGTGGCCAAGGTATGATTTTGTTTGAATAGGGGTCGAAAGAATCTCCCGCTCCCTTAACACATCCCTTGGCGACCAACACAAATTTAGAAATGAGGCCTAATTGGGAGCATGGTTGACAGTGACTAGAAAACACACCGTTGGTGGACAACGCCTATCTAAAAAACAAAAACTAGCCTAGCACAAGTTAAACCTTGGCACTCAGAGCTAATACCTTTCTTAGCAACCATTACAGTCAAAGTAAGTACTGGAGTAAAGACATCAGAAAATGAAGGGGAATAAAGTGAAGTCTATTGCAAACATAAAATAGAACCCATAACAAAATGCCTTAACAAAATTTAAATTAAGGTATGTCTCTTACATAATAAGTCTATTACAAAACGTAATGAATAACGCTATAACTAGTACAAACAAATGGAGGAATCACCATCGGCCTTGAAGCAAGTTCACTTAGTAAAAATCTGAAAATCTCTTGGAAATCCAAACACATTCAATTTACTAATTTATAAAACATACTAACATACTTGCTGCCCATCTACATCAATCCAACAAAATTAAAATTCCAAAATTTAACAAGCTCCATTCATAGCTCCACACTATCCCAACCTTCACAATCACTATTTTCAATCAATCCACCCAAACATGCATATTCCATAACAATTCCCAATCCATACATCACTTCCAAATAATTGAATACAACCAACATATTCAATATACATAATTCTGTCCATATCAACTATACACCAACTCAAACATGATCACTAACTTTAAAAGCTTCATTCACACAATACATCCAATGTACAAAATTTTCCCAGCCACTATACCATCATATAATGGTACTTAGAGCTCCCGCACACATCATATGCATCCAATAACATAAACATAGTAATCTAGGAAAGATAAAGGGAATAGGGATTATACCAAAAATTAAGGGATGTAGTTGTTGCTTGCTGTTGTTTGTTTTCTTCCCCTTGTCGTTGCTCATGGTGGCTTGAGGTGCATGAGGGTTTCACAAATGTGTTATGTTCCTAGTTGCTGAGACAGGGGATCACCATGAGGTTTGGTTATTTTTGGTGGTGTTGCTTTTGGTGGTATAAGGGTGTGGGGGAGGTGCTATGTAAGGAACTAATTAAGTTGTTAATGGTAATTAGAAAAGTAGCCACTTCGAGGGGGCTAAGTCCTCCAACACAACACACGGATTTGATAAAATTTTGGATAGATTTTCATTCATAACAACAACTTAATAAACATTACAAAATAACCAACAACCCACTAACTTACTGAAATTAAGCAACAATTAACAGCCCACTTTGAGACTAACAACCACCCAATTAACCCCCACTTCTTAACAAACTACAAGTAACAACCCACTTCTTAACAGACTACAACAAACAACCCAAAGACGTGGACTACAACTTACTACTTACAAAATGGACTAAGTCAGATTAGTCCAATCACAAGGCCTCACTTCTAGATAACCCAAGGCCAACTTGAGAACCCATATGCCTATGACAATTCCTCCACCGTCAGAAGACTTGCCCTTAAGGTCAGGGATGTCTTTTTCCAGCTGTCAAAATTCAACCCAAAATGCTTCATCAAACCCTAATCCCTTCCATGGCCATTAGTTCACTAATGGCGCGACCCTTCTTCTTCCTTAGGCGCTGCTGTAAAATTTCTTCATGCTCAGCCTGAGGACCACCATTAACAGCCACCGAAGGAATGTTAGTCACCTGCATATCCTGAGCTCCAAGTTTCTTCTTTAAGCACGATACATGAAACACAGGATAAAGGAGGGAAGTGGAGGGAAGATCCAAACGATAAGCAACGCTACCAATTTGCTCCACAATCTGATAGGGTCTAAAAAATCTGGGCATGAGCTTTAGATTCTTATGCTGCATGACCCAATGTTGTTTGTATGGTTGGACCCAGTCCTTCATCTCAAAACTCCATTCAATACGCTTTAAATCAGCAAAACGTTTTATTCTTTCTTGGGCAACTTGTAGGTTTCCCTGTAGGAGGTGCAAGATGTGATCCTGACTTCTCAAAGTGTCTTCTACTGCCTATACCACATCTATCCTCGGAGAATGAGCCAACAACGGTGGAGGTGGGTATCCGTAAACTGCCTCAAATGGTGTGATTCTTGTAGAAATATGAATGGTTGTATTATACCACCACTTGGCCATAGGCAACCACCAAGACCACTCCCTAAGCTTATCACCCAAGAAACACTGTAAATAATGCTCAAGCCACTTATTAACGATTTCAGTTTGACCATCCATTTGTGGATGATAAGCTGAGCTAAACTTGATCTTAGTGCCATGTAATTTGAACAACTCCTTCTAGAACAGGCTTGTGAACATGGGATCCCTCTCACTGACAATAGAACTAGGCATTCCATGCAATTTTAAAATATTGGAACTAAAAACTTGTGCAATTTTAGAGGCTGTGTAAGGGTCTCCAACTAGAATGAAATGCACATACTTACTCAACCTATCCACCACGTCAAAAATGACACTGAAGCAGCGAGAAAGAGGTAGTCCTTCAATGAAATCAAAGGAGATATAAGACCAAACACTAGTAGGAATAGGCAAAGGTTGGAGGAGAACTGCCTAATGAGTATTTTTAGTTTTGTTGCGCTGGCAAACATCACACTCCTTAATGAATTTCTTAACATCTTTCTTTCATACCCTTCCAATAATAATTGGCTCGAGCTCGATGAAGAGTTTTATGAAGCCTCAAGTGGCCTGCTTGAGGGCTTCCATGAGCTAAGTTGGGAAGTTGATCCTTTATAGCTATAGAATTACTAATATACAACTTACCCTTGTGAAACAACAACCCATCCTTCATGTGATATTTCGTCTCATCTAGGACTTTACCTACAAAATCAGAAATTGGTTTATGTACTTTAGGATCCTTTGAATAGGACACATGTAGATCTTAAATCCAACTAGCAGAGTGGAAGGACAAGGACGTCAACTGGGCTAGTGTATTTTCAATTTTCTTGGACAGAGCATCTGCTACTAGATTTTCTTTCTCTTTCCTATATTCAACCACAAAATCTAACCCCAACAACTTAGTAAGCCATTTAAGTTTTGATGGTATGGGGAAAAACATAAGAACACCATTTCTTGACTGCCCAAACCAAAGCCATTAGCTCTTTTTCATATATGGAGAGGTGCAATGCCTTCCCATGAATAGCTTGGCTTATAAAGTCAATGGGCCTGCCCTGTTGTGTTAATACAACACTTACACCACAACCAAAAGCATCACATTGAATAGTAAAGGGTTTAGTGAAGTCAAGAAGAATTAAAATAGGGGGCTGGTCATAGCTTTCTTTAGGGAAGTGAACGCTTCTTAGGCAGTAGGATTCCATTCAAATGAATTTTTTCTAAGTAGAGAAGTCAAAGGAGAAGCAATAGAACCATATCCCTTTATGAATTTTCGATAATACCTTGTAAGACCTAAGAAACCCCTTAAGGATTTAAGAGTTGAAGGGAAAGGCCAATTCAACATAGATTCAATTTTTCTAGGGTTAGCCAAAACTCTATCCTCAGAGATTAAATGGCCAAGATATTTAATCTCATGACTCCCAAAAGAGCACTTGGATTTTTTTGCAAAAAGCTGATGGTGCTTTAAAATATTTAGCACCATGGTTAAATGTTGCCAATGCTCCTCAAAGTTAGTGTTGTAACTAAGAATGTCATCAAAGAAAGCCAATACAAATTTTTGCAAGAAGGGTTTAAAAATATGATTCATGGGAGATTGAAAAGTAGAAGGTGCATTTGTAAGGCTGAAAGGTAATACAAGAAATTTGTAGTAGCCTTCATGAGTATGAAATGCAGTTTTCGGGATATCGTTGAGATTAACTTGAATTTGATGATGCCCAGAACATGGGTCCAACTTGTTGAAAATAGTTGCTCCATGCAATTCATCTAGGAGTTCATCAAAATAGGAATTGGAAATTTAGCCTTAATGGTTTCTTTATTTAAAGCTTGATAATCAACACAAAGACACCAACTACCATCTTGTTTATGAAGCAAAAGAATTGGAGAAGAAAAAGGACTTTGGCTAGGATGAATAATACCTAAGGCAAGCATATCATGAACAAGTTTTTCAATCTCAGTTTTTTGAAAATAATGGTATCAATATGGACCAACACAAATTGGTTTAGCACCAGGTTGGAGGACAATATGATGGTTGTGGTCATAGTTTGGTGGAAGACCTATATAGGTTCATGAAAAACTTCCTGAAAGTGGTCAAGCAATTTTGCAAGAAGGGGGTCAATATCTAGATTAGAAATGCTAAATTCATCAGGTGTAAGAAGTTGTAATGCCAATCCCTGCCTATCTTGCTTCATAACCTTTCCAAACTGAGCTTCATCCATCAAGGATACTTTAGTCAGTGTAATGCCCTGTATTACATGCTTTGAATCCAAGAGATTAAATTCCATATGAAGTTTGACAAAATCCCATAAAATAAGCCCCAAGGTACAGAGCCATTGAGCACCTAACACATTATCACAACCACCCAAAGTCAAAACATAGAAATCAGTGTGATAAGCATTACCCTGCATGTTAAATTGGACATTCAAGCATTTTCCGGTACTGAACAAAGTATCTCCATTGGCCACTTTAACCAAAAGTCCCTCTATTGATTGTGACTGCAGATGCTCCTTTTGCTGAATTGTAGGATCCATGAAATTATGTGTACTCCCGATATTGATTAGGACCACCATAGCATAACCATTGACATGCCCCACAATGCACATAGTCTTGGGGCTTAGAGAACTTGATAAAGCATGGATAGAAATTTCTAGTGTTAGTTCCACATTCACGTCCTCCTTGCTAGAGTGACTACCTTCTTCTAAAAGTAGTGGATGCAAAATGGGTTGCACCTCCACCTCTTCACTAGAATCAGCGCACTCCATGATAAACAAATGGGCTGCTGCCTCCTTTCCTTCATTTGTAATGCATTTGTGGCCTGGCCCCTATTTCTCATCACAATTGTAACACAAGCCCTGCTGCCTCCTTTCCTTCATTTGTAATGGGGATAATCATTGTACTGGAACAACAACCATCTTTTCTAGTCTAGAAGGTAAAGTGACCATAGGATGATTAGGTGCTGCTCTGAAACGATTAATCCATCGGAACGCCGCTACATTCTCCTCTTGCATCCTTGTCATGCCAAAGGCTATGGTGAGGTTGGGTGGGTTAAGCATCCAGACCATAAACCGAATATCCTTTCGTAATCTGCTTAAGAAGCAACTGAGCTTGTAAGGCTCGACTAGCCCCTTAAGTTGATTAGACAAGACTTTGAATTGTGTCTTGTACTATTGTTATAGTTTGCCACAGAAGCATGATAACCTTCATAGGACCCTAATTATAGGACCGAAACAGGTGAGTAAAGAACAAGTAAATCCTTCCCAGCTATTAATGCCTCCCGATGCCTCCAAATCCTAAAACCAAGTGAGTGCTTTTACCCTCCATATGAAAGGATGCTAAAAGAACTTGATGATGAGGATTAGTTTGATGGTAATTAAAAAATTGATTAGCACGATAATGCCAACCTTGAGGATCATCACCATCAAACTTGGGAAATTCTAGGAGAATTGGCTGAGTCTAAATGCTACCATGTTCTTCAAATATTGGATCACCGAACTGAGTATTGGAACTCAAAGAAATATCCTCTCCTTTTTTTCCATGAGTAAAAATCAACAAATCCACATTGGCTACAACAAGTTGAGTTGGTGTGGCAGGCCATCAACTGCTTGCTAAAGAGCCACTTGTTGCTGGTATTGAATAAAATTCTAGATAGATTTTCATTCATAACAACAACTTAAATAAACAATACTAAATAACCAACACCCCACTAACTTATTGAAATTAAGCAACAATTAACAACCCACTTTGTAAAAGACTCAGACTCACACAACCCACTTCTTAATAGACTATAAGAAACAACCTAAAGACTTGGACTACAACTTACTACTTACAAAATTGACTAAGTCAGATTAGGCAAATCATAAGACCTCATTTCTAGATAACCCAAGGCCTATCCTAAGAACCCATAGGCCTGTGACATGTTGTTGGAGGTGGAGTTGAGTTATGGTGGCCTTGGTCATGATAAAAAGTGTAGTGGCGCATGAGGGCGCAAGGTTGTCTACAGAGTGCAGAGAAATAGACGGCTAAGTAAGGCTTTGTTGGATTGGTTGGTGTACGACTATGGCTTGGCTTTCGCTAGCTAGTCGCTGGACGACGACAACTTGAGAGTAGATGCGGCGGCTGGAACTCACAAAGGCTATGGCTGAGAAACAAGGGGAGGAGCTAGTGGTAGCCTTGCTACCGTGGGTTGTTATGCCAGTGGTTGGAGGCGTTGCTGCAGACAGAGGAGGATGAGAGGGAAATTGAGAGGGAGAAAATGTGACGCCCCCAAATCCCCACGTACCAACACGGGGAATCCGAGACGTCCGGATGGTGACAACCCGGGTCACCATCCTATCGACGAGTGCCAAGTGTGTGCAACCGACAAATGTGCACAAGGAAAATACGCAGCGGATAGCAAAGTCATAAAATTAAGTACCAGAATTTTTTCTTAAATAAAATACAAAGCGGTTCAAAGGTACATAATAAAATATTACAAGACATAAATATTGTTTCAAAACCAAATACAAAGCATAAACTTCAACTCAGAACTCCGGCGGAGCCGCATCCTCGGGCTCAGCCTCCTCCTCCTCCTCGAACTCTGCACCAAAATCTACGGTACCAAAAATGGTGCCGCAGGTAAGTAAAATCCAAATACCACTAGATAAAAGCATATTAAACTCAAACAATATGCATGAATAAATGCCAATGCATAAAGCTCGCAAACCATGTTTTTCCACACACGCCAAAAACCCATTTGGCTTAAAAAACATAACCTTTAAACAAACCTCGCCGTTATCCCCGATAACGGCCCACACACACACCGTTTAAAACCAAGCCTCGCCATTATCCCAGATAATGGCCCAAACCACCATTTTCCCAGAAAATGGATCACAAGTCTTTCGCCATTTTCCCAGAAAATGGCCCGTATCCGAAAACCATAAAAACCAACCGATTATGCATGCACCATGATCTCCCCTAGGGATCATCCGCACACTCTGGCTCTGTGCCACACCGTAGGTAACGTCTACGCGTGTGACACCTACACGAGTGATGCCCAGACTCGCGCCTCCATCTCGCGCGTACCTGGCCAGGCCATCCTCTAGTCCTCGCCACTCTAAGGACCACGGAGTCGACACGACAGCGTTACCGTATCGTGCGATCCGGTCGTCGCCCAGCGACAACCAGGGGATGTCACTCAGTATTATCCACTCCCGAGTGACCAGAGGAGCTCCACCGAGATAATAACCCATCCGGCTTGGGCTCGTGATACGCACACTCAAAAAAATCCATTTACGCCAATAAAATAGGATTTTCTCAATTAAAATAAAATACACGTGCATGCCATGTAAATGCAAATTTCAATGCTCGACAAATACAATCAACCATAGCACAACAAAACAAGCAACTCCGTCCTCCATCCATCCGACCCCCGAACTCCTCGGACTCAGTCCGGAATCAGCAAACCAACCAAATAAATTATTGAAAGAGTAAAATACATTTAAATCTAAAAGTAGAGTTTAGAAAATACTTACAGAGCTATATAGGATTTTTAGAAGGTTCGGCGCGAAGCAAACGGCGATGCGAAAGCAACGTAACAGTGCAAATGCACTTTCCCGTGGGTCGCAAAATACCCACTTTTGAACGGGGACAAACCAAGACACCAAATTGATAGGGAATGGTCTAGGGATGTTTATGAAGCTAGTGGAAGTGAGTTTTGGCCGTGGGTGGCGGCGAAAACGCCGGTAGAAGAGAAAAAAGGGCAAATCGGAGTTGAGCTCGTGGGAGCTTCTCCGGTGACCGTTTGAGGCCGGGGATGGGTGGGTTAGGACGGCAAGGAGTCGGGGATGAAGTGGTGAAGAGGTGGTGGCCGGAGGTGGAGCGACGGCGGCGGATCGAGGCAAAAGCCGTGCGGCTTGCTGGGGGTTTTCCGGCCAAACGGCCGGCCGGTTGGGGCTGGAAACCGGTGGGGGTGATCACCGGCCGGAGGGGAGTCGACCGGTAGGGGCAGTGCCGACCACGGCGGCCGGACGGCAGTGGGCTGGGTTAAAGGCCGGTGCTGCCGTGGGTGAGGAGAGAGAGAGAAAGAGAGAGACGCGGGGGGAGGGGTCCGAACGGGAGGAAGAAAAAAAAGAAAAAAGAAAGAAAGAAAAAAAGAAGGAAAAAGGAAAAAGAAGATAAAAGAAAAGGAAAAGAAAAAGATGAAGTAAACAAATGAGGTCCAGTCCTCACTTCGGAAGTCCAACGACTGATCCGCCGAAAACGATATAAAAACATAAAATCGACTAAAATAAATTAACATTACATCAAATAAATAAATAAACACCAAGAAAATATTTTAATCACATCGATAAGCTAAAATAAAATAAATAACTAGCAAAACCAACTGTTAAATTTTTTTAAAACTAAAAACGAGCTAAAATCAATTAAACAGCAATTTAAATTCAACATCCAATAAAATCCAATTAAAATCCGATAATTTAAACTAAAAGCACTATAAATTTAATTAAATTAAATTATTCCTTCATTGAAAATACACGTAGAAACGGGTCATCACAGAAAATAGAGGATCTGAAATTGAGAAGAGAGAGAGAGAGAGAGAATTTGCTGGTGACTTACAATGAGGCTGTGGTGGTGCTGGCCAGTGACAATGGCAACAGTGTGCAATGAGGCAAGGGAGACGAGAAAGTCAAGGGGGTGATGGTGCCTGGAGAAGTGGAGAGAGAGAATAGAGGAAAATGAGGGAGAATTAGGGTTTTTTGGGAATTAATCAAAACCCTACATCGTGAGGTTCCTAACCTAGATCCAATGGTAATGATTAAACACATAGAAATAGGAGAAAAGACCTAAAGAAAATAGAAAGAAAAGGGACTTAGATGAAATGTAAAAATACAACTTTGTTGTATTGATTAAAAAATAATACTTTTCATCATAAAATAAACTAATGAGTTTTTCATAAATATTTCTTAAGAGAAATAAAAGCATCTAAATAAATAAATTTTTTAACATAAAATAAAATAATGAATATTAAATAATACTCTTAAAGAACTAAAATCATTTACATAAAATGATTTTCTAAAACTATATTATTTTCGATAGTTAAAAATATAAACAGGCTTATTTGAAAATTAGATTTGGTTCAATAATACTAAATATTACCCCATTTAATACAATTTTGGACATTTAAAATATTGTGACGATTTTAAAATACTTGGCTCGCTTTAAAAATCATCTACTAAATTTAAAACACAAATCCGAGATTTAAAATGTAAAGGCAAGACTCGAGGCTAATCGAGAGGACAATGAGTAGTTGGTCACATAAACATTTCATGACATGATAAAATGTGTAATAGATAAACAATTAGTGACATGATAGAACCTGTAAAAGATAAACATTTCGTGACATAATAAAATATGTAATAGATAAACATTTTGTGACATGATAAAATGTGTAAGGGATAAACATTGTAGTGACATGGCATAGCATGTCATATATAAGAACATTAGAACATGGACAACTATTCCCGTACCAACACGCATACACAGTAAGTTAGAAGCTAACTTACAATGAGAGTAGTGTGATGACTTAAATGCGTGAATTATGAAAAATTGTAAAGAGAGATCTCTAAACATTAGAAACTCCTCACTAATAGTTTAGAAACATAAAAATACTATCTTATAATAAAATTACCATTTTACCTCTTTACATGTGGGAAAATAATCATTTTATCCCTAACTTAAGGATTTCACGTCCTAACTCCAAAACTCATAAAAATATATGATTCTCATGTAAATCTTGTCCTAATTTCAAATATCTAATTAGAAAAATTTAAAACACATCACAACTAGGTCAACCATGTATAGGCTGAAATATGTATAGGCCAAAACATGAATAGGCCAAACCTCTTGACTTTTGTTGCAATTCTATCAAATTTCATTTCTCATGCTTAAAACCGAAATATGCAACATTCAAAAAATAATATCCTATGCTCAAATAACTTACTAGAACAACCAATAAAACTCACATCACAAAAACCACAATTTCTTCCATACAAAACTTCAAGTTTTTAACCTTAAACACAACCCTCAATATTCAAGGTTTTAACTCCTTTCAAAACAACTCCCAAAACTTTAAAAGTTCAATAACATACTCTCAATACATTCATAACATATTCCTAAGAGCTATCATACTTTGAATCATCAAGCCAAAACCACAAACCGTCACAAAATCAACCTTAAAACATTAGGCTTCAACACTTTCACCAAAACCAAAAACTATGTGATTTGGTTTTGATCAAACCATTTGATTGGAAACATTTCATGAAATAAATAACAAATAAAAACCATCATATTGTTAATTATCAAGTTTTAGAATAGATCTAAGTATCAAATCTAAGATAACATGGCAAATCTTGTATCAAAACATGAATATACCTTAAAACCTCAAATACATGACCTATCCGGACCTTTGCATGCATACAAATTCATATATTCAAAACCAATACCATAAATCCTTACACTAACATTCTAACATGTAAATGAAAGTCCTAGGAACATCATATGTGAGTATTAAAGCCATTGGACAATGCTTTCTCAATAAAAGATTCAAGCTTATTAAAAAATGAATTTGTTTTCAACCCCCAAGTTTTCAACATTTTAGATCTTTGAAAAACTTTTATAAAAAACTTATAACATGCAACAAATCTTCATCAAACCTGTATATCATCATGTTAACTATAAGCTCGAAAACAATTAAACCAAGATCTTGTCAAGAACACCATAAAAAATTAAAGAATCACACACTATCCAGTTTATCCCCCAGAATGACCTCTCCATGCTTAAACATCTTTTTCACCCATGAAATGACCATGAAAATTTATCAAAAATATACCAGCGGAAACTAGACTTGAATAGAAACAATGTATATGAAGGGTACTTAGTGATAAAACACTTAAAAAGTCGAGTAAGTAGGACAAAATAAATGTATGAGAGTCTCTTTAGTTTTCTCTTGAAGAAAAGGTTTGAAAAGTGAAAAAATGCAAGGGAAATGGACATGGACAACTCTTACACATCTAGAGGGGTGATTGGAGGTGTGTGAAAGAAACTTTGAGTGATGAGGCATCCACAAAAACCAAGGGCAAAACCAGCCCTTGTTTTTCTGCCAGCAGTTACCGGATGAGAGGGAGGGGTGAGGTGGCTCTTGGCCTTGCCATAAACGATTGTTTGGGGCTAAGTGCAAGGACTACCATGGCAAGGGGGAACCTTCCTCCACAAGCCTTGCCTTGATGGCTCAATTTCATGGGCCTTAACCGAATGGGCTTCTTTTTAAGGTTTCAATGGGGGCAAGGTTGGGGTTTGGGTTGCTATCAAGCCAAAATTTAATTTTCCTTCGCCCAATAAAGTGATTAAACGCTAGGCCAAAATTGGGTCCAATTTGGGTGAGGCAAAAACATTTGGGGTGTGGGCAAACTATTTGGGGTTTTGGTTTTCTCCAAGATTTTGGGATTTTAATTGGATTCTAACTTTTTAGGATTTTACTATGGTTGAAACCCTCTTTGGTTTGACACAAATTGGATGCTTGGATGTGATATGGTTTTGGTTAGGTGGTATGATTATAAAGTTTGATTTCCTTCACATTTTCCATCTCATGATTCCTCTTGATGCCAAGTACTATTCACTCCATGTGGTTAAGATCTTTCCAAGTGTCCAAATAAAACTTTTCTAACTTGATTTGGACATTTCACACAGTGATTTTGAAAACATTGGTCTAGATGCTAACATGAGGCTACAATTCACTCTGAAAAAGTGAAAAATAAACTTTGCACTGTAAAATCCTAAATAATAATACACACCTCAAAGTGCAAATCGTTTATCAAGCATCAACTCTGAAATGCCTCGAAAAACTCAAAACACATTTTCAAACAAGCATTATTCCAGAATTTGAAAATTGTTGTATTACACCATAAAATCTTAAATATTCTTGTGAATTTAATGGTGCAGACCGTTTCTCATTCTAACACTTGTAAGTATCTTAAATAAATAATATCGCATTTATGGAATTATAGTGAGTAGTAAAACTGATTAAGCTGATAGACTAAAACCTATGTGATTGATCGATTTGCGAAAACTTTTCGGGATTTCCACGAGATTCCTAAAGCCTAAAAAAATTCATTTGTTGAATTTCTAGCGAGCTATTACAATATTCGAGAGAGATAAAGAGATCTACAGATTCTTTGTTTAGAGAATGTGTGTGAGATAGAGGTAGAGTTTCACCGTGGAGGGAGAGTGAGTGAGTAAGAAGAGTAGATTTTTTCTGCTATTGAGAGAAAGAGTGAAACCGAGAGCTTTAGTTGGAGAGAGAGAGAGAGAGAGAGAGAGAGAGGGATTGAGTGAGGGATTCTTTAGGGTGAGAGTGAGACTTAGGGAAGGAGATCCTAAGTATGTGTGTGTGTGCGAGAGAGAAAGAGAGAGAGCCTACTAAAGAGAGAAGCAACATGCTATAGAGGGAACTATGTTGAGTAATTATTGTTCGAACATCCATTTAATTGTTCATGTAAGTTTTCGAACAGGTGTTCGAACACTGACTAGAAAGCATGTTTGAACTTGTTAATGTTTATAATACTATATTAAGATGTATTACTTTTAATTACTAAGTTTTAATGGACTTGGTTTTGTAGGTTTTATTGAGATGCTTAGACTCTTTAAATACTTGCATTTTGAGGTAAGTGTTATCTAATCTAAACAGCTTAATTATTTGTATTCCATAATTATTTTTGTATATTGGTTAGTGCATGTTGGGATTTAATGCATGTTGGAATTTAACGAATGTTTGGATTTAATGAATCTTATAACGGATTAGATGAATCCATGTTAGTTAGTAGAGTTTCTTGTCTATAATATCTTTATGGATGTAGCACTTCTCATATAATAATGTTGTTAGCTCATTAAAAATGTTGAAATTTTCATGATTTAAATCTTTCAATTGAAAATAATTTTTCTCAAAAGTTACAAAAGAGTACAAGTATATAAGTAATGGTACTATTCTAAGAATGTACAATTAAGGACATCTGTTGAAGATCAATGGAGCTGCTGAGTTGGAGAACCAAGAAGCACAGTCACCTTCACCTGCATCACCATTGGATGGCAGGTCAGCAAAGAAAGGAAAACAATCGTGTAAAGAAATGGGAGAAGAATTCTGAGTAATAAAGTTTATGTCTTATGTGCAGGCCATGTCCGGACCATGTCCTTTTGTTTGTATCCCACTCTCATTTCTGTAAAAGCAGTGTGTGCAGGGTAGTGGTAGGATGTACGTATTGCAGAATTTTGTAAGCTAGTGACACACATGTAAGTCTATAAAGAGAGGGGCCTTTTGTACAGAAACATATAGATCAATATACAAAAACCTTTCATTTTAGTTTTTCCTTCATCATTCTACTAAGCTCTTGGTGTTTTCCATACATTCATTTGCATCTGCATTTGTTTTATGGTATCAGAGCATAGACTATGGAAGAACACAACTCAGAAAGTCACAACCAAAACCAAAACTCAAACCCAACCAAAGACCTTGCCCATCCGAGCAGTCCATACTACATTGGCACAAATGATGGCACTGGCTTCATGCTTGTTACTCATAGCTTGGATGCCAGTAACTATTACTCATGGGCTCGATTAATGAAGAGAGCATTAAGAATAAAAAATAAGCTTGGCTTCATTGATGGAAGTCTATGTGAGCCAACTGACCTGAATGACCCTCTCATGGAACATTGGTTGCGTTGCAATGATGTTGTAATCACTTGGATGCAAAATACCATGGCTCTTGATATCAAATGTAGCATAGTATATGCAGAAACAACACATGAACTTTGGCTTGAGTTGGAGCAATGTTTTGCACAACAAAACGCACCTCAAATCTTTGAGATCAAACAAGCTGTAACCATGTTGATGCAAAACCAAGATGTTGTAAGTGTTTATTTCTCCAAACTCAAAACCTTACTTGATGAGCTTTTGAACTATGAGACAATTCCAAGTTGCAGTTGTGGAGGCTTGAAAACTGTTGTACAAAACCAACAAAGGGATTGGGTTATGAAATTCCTAATGGGTCTGAATGATTCCTATAAGGGAATCAAAGCTCAAATTCTGTTAATCAAACCCTTCCCTAGTCTTAATGAGGTTTATTCCATAATACAACAAGAAGAGAAAAGAAGGGAAATATCCACTGAGGGATCTGTCCAAGAATCTATGGCATTGTTTACTCGAGGCAACTACAAGGAAGGTGGTAAACCAAACACTTCTACACAAAAGAGGGATCGATACTATTGCTCTTTTTGCAAAATTACAGTACACTCTCTAGAAAGATGCTTTAAGGCTAACTCAAACAAACCAGTTTGCTCTCATTGTCAAATCCCAAGTCATACTGCAGATAAGTGTTTTAAACTACATGGATATCCACCAACTCACAAGTTTGATGGAAGGAACAGACCTTCAAAAAATCAAGTCACTGCATCTTCAACTTCTGCACATGATTTGGAAAATGACAAGTCTCAAGTGTCCTTAAGCCAAGAACAATATTCACAGCTTCTGGCTTTCCTCAAACCAGCAGCAAGTCCCTCAGCCAACAATATCCAAAGCATTTTTGCCTCTTCATCTTCTGATGAAAATGTTCATCAAATTTCTGGTACACCCTCATTATGCTTATCTGTTTTTAACTCCAAGCCTTCAAATAAATTGAATGTGCCTTGGATCATTCATACAGGAGCAATAGATCATATGATCTGTTCTTCCTCACTATTCTCATCAATCCAATCACAAACTTCTTTTTCTGTTGCTCTACCTAACGGTGATGCTGCTGCTGCTACTCACATAGGATCAGTAAAAGTTACAAATTCCCTAACCCTTCAGAATGTTCTTTGTGTTCCTAGCTTTACTTTCAACTTAATTTCTGCCAGAAAATTAATTCAAACCCTTCACTGTTGTTTAATTTTCTTTCCTCATTTCTGCTACATACAAGACCTTTCAGTTTGGAAGACGATTGGCATGGGTGAAGTGAGGCAGGGGCTGTACCACATGCTGCAAAGGGAGGTCTCTCCCTCAGCCTTGTCAGATACCTTGAGCAAAATGAGTCCACTATCTTCATTTTCTATTTATGCTTCAGTCACCAACAATGACCAAAACTTTGATGTTTGGCACTATAGACTAGGACATTCTTCTTACTCAGTTTCTAATATAGATGGTGAAGTTCATTTTTCCAAAATTCCTAATGAAAGACCTTGCTCCATATGTCCCGTAGCCAAACTACACAAACTACCATTTCCTTTATTTGAATTGTTGCATTGTGACATTTGGGGCCCTTGCAATGAGATTGGCAGTGATGGATCAAAATATTTCTTGACTATTGTAGATGACTTTAGTAGATGTACCTGGACTTACATGTTAAAACTAAAATCTGATGCCACCACAACACTTCATAATTTCTGTGCTATGATAGAAATTGAGTTTGAGACCAAAATAAAAATCATTCGAAGTGACAATGGGGGCGAGTTCAACATGAAGGATTTTTATCTCAAAAAAGGCATCATACATCAAAGAAGCTGTGTTGAGACACCTCAGCAAAATGCTGTGGTGGAAAGAAAACACCAACATATTTTAAACACAGCAAGGGCATTAAGGTTTCAAAGTGGAATCCCCTTAAGATATTGGAATCATTGTATTTTGACTGCTGTGTATTTGATAAACAGGATACCTTCACCTGTAGTAAGCAATAAAAGTCCATTTCAAATTCTTCTTAGCAAAACCCCAAATTACACACACCTCAAAGTTTTTGGTTGCTTGGCCTTTGCCACCACCATTGTCAATGGAAGGCATAAATTCGACCCTAGAGCAAAAATGTGTGTGTTCATAGGGTACCCTTTTGGAGTTAAGGGATACACTTTGCTAGAACTTGAAACAAAGAAAACATTCATTTCTAGAAATGTGATTTTCTATGAAAATGTTTTCCCTTACAAAAATGGGATCCTTACAAAAACTCATGAGCAATCAAACCAAAGCAATATCAACTTCACTCAAATCCCTACCATTCTTACAGAATCTATCACAACTCCTCCAAATATTTCTCAAGAAGCAGAAGCAAATTCTCAAAATACCACCACTGAACAAGAAGTTTCTGACACTTTCCCTCAAACTGAGTCAGAAACTAGCTCTCAAGACCTTCCTACTCATCACCATCCATCAAATATAACACCAATCACTCACTTGCCTAGGAGGTCAACAAGGAATCGAAGAACACCTTCTCATTTGCAGGATTTCATATGTCAGCAGGTCTCTTCTCTTCACCCATCTCAAATGTTGAACAAACAGAAAGGCAAGAATCCATCAGGTAATGCTTATCCTCTTAGTGATAGTATTTCATATGAAAAGCTTTCCAATTTACACAGAGCCTTTGTTGTTTCCATTACCTCTCAAACAGAACCTAAAACTTATCAAGAAGCCAAAAGTTCACCTGAATGGTGCACAGCTATGAAAGCTAAAATAGAAGCTCTTGAACTCAATGACACTTGGGAATTAGTTAAATTACCACTTGATAAGGAAGCAATTGGGTGTAAGTGGGTATATAAAGTTAAGTATAAAGCTAATGGGAGTGTAGAGAGATAAAAGGCAAGGTTGGTAGCAAAGGGATATACCCAACAAGAAGGACTAGACTACCATGAAACTTTCTCACCTGTGGCTAAACTTGTCACTGTCAGAACACTTCTAGCTGTAGTAGCAATAAAGGGATGGGGACTTTTCCAATTTGATGTAAACAATGCATTTTTGCATGGTGACTTAGATGAGGAAGTCTATAAGGAACTTCCTCCTGGGTATTGTAATGCAGACAGCAAGAAGGTGTGCACACTGAACAAGAGTCTATATGGACTAAAACAAGCATCACGACAATGGTACTCTAAGCTCTCAAATTTCATTGCTAAGCAAGGATTCACTCAATCTAAAACTGATTATAGCTTGTTCACCAAAAGGACTAAGGATTCATTCACAGCCATCTTAGTATATGTGGATGATATTATAGTAGCTGGTGATTGCATTGAGAGTATCAACTACCTCAAGACTTCCCTTCATGAAAAGTTTAGAATCAAGGACCTAGGCAAGTTGAAATACTTCCTAGTAATTGAGGTGGCCAGGACTGAGGATGTGATTCACATATGCCAGAGAAAGTATGCTCTGGATATTCTAAGTGATTCAGGAACCCATGGATCTACACCTGCTAGGATCCCTATGGATCAAAACATCAAATTAAGCAAGGAGGAAGGGGAGCTACTTCCAGAACCAACAATGTATAGAAGGTTAGTTGGTCGATTACTATACTTGACAATAACTAGGCCTGATGTTTCATATGCGGTCTAGTTATTAAGTCAATTCATGGAGAGCCCTCGGGTCCCACATCTACATGCAGCACACAAGATCTTAAGGTACATCAAGAGGGCACCAGGCCAAGGGTTATTCTATCCAAGAAACTCAAAACTACAGCTACATGGATATAGTGATTCGGACTGGGGAACTTGCCCTGATAGTAGGAGGTCTGTGACAGGCTATTGTGTACTAATTGGTGAATCATTAGTGTCTTGGAAGTCCAAGAAACAGCATGTTGTTTCCAGGTCCTCATCAGAGGCAGAGTATAGTGCGACGCCTGCGACGCCCCCAGATTCCGCTTGGGATCGAATGGACATCTGAAACGTCGGACATGCAACACATGGTTACCTGTGATGACCCGCTTTTATGTGTATTTTCACTGAAAGAATATTTTAATTTAATTAAATATTTTATAGTGCTTTTATTTTTATTTATCGAGTTTTAAATGGATTCTTGTTGGCTGTTGGATTTAAATTGTGATTTAATTTATTTTGGCTTGTTTTTGGTTTTAAAAATTTAAATAATTGGTTTTACTAGTTATTTATTTTATTTTAGCTTATTGAAGTGTTTAAAATATTTTTAGTGGTGTTTATTTATTTATTTGATGTAGTGTTAATTTATTTTAATCGTTTTATGTTTTTATACCGTTTTCGGCTGATCAGTCTTCAGACTTCCGACGTGAGGACTGGACCTCATTAATTTCCTTCATCTTTTCTTTTCCTCTTCTTTTTCTTTTTCTCTTTTTTTCTTTTTTCTTTTTTTTTTCTTTTTTCCTCTCCTCTCCCGTTCGGCTCTCTCTCTCTCCCCGCGTCCCTCTCTTTCTCTCTCTCTCCTCACCCACGCCGGAACCAAGCCCCACCCAGGCCCGCCGTTCGCCGGCGTCGTGCCCGACGCCACCCCTGCCGGTCGACTCCCCTCCGGCCGGTGATCACTCCCCCCAACTCCCAGCCCCAACCGGCCGGCCATTTGGCCGGAAAACGCCCACAAAGCCGCACGGTTTGTGGCTCGATCCGCCGCCGTCGCTCCACCTCCGGCCACCACCTCTTCACCACTTCTTCCCCTACTCCTTGCCGACCTAACCCACCCATCCCCGGCCTCAAACGGTCACCGGAGCGGCTCCCACGAGCTCAACTCCGATTTGCCCTTTTTCCGCCCCTACCGGCGTTTTCGCCGCCACCCACGGCCAAAACTCACTTCCACTAGCTTCATAAACATCCCTAGACCATTCCCTATCAATTTGGTGTCTTGGTTTGTCCCCGGTCAAAAGTGGGTATTTTGCGACCCACGGGAACAGTGCATTTGCACTGTTACGTTGCTTTCGCATCGCCGTTCGCTTCGCGCCGAACCTTCTAAAAATCCTATATAGCGCTGTAAGTATTTTCCAAACGCTACTTTTAGATTTAAATGTATTTTACTCTTTCAATAAATTATTTGGTTGGTTCGCTGATTCCGGACTGAGTCCGAGGAGTTCGGGGGTCGGATGGATGGAGGACGGAGTTGCTTGATTTGTTGTGCTATGGTTGAATTTATTTGTCGAGCATTGAAATTGGCATTTACATGATGCATGCACTTGTATTTTATTTTATTGGAAAAATCATGTTTTATTGGCGTAAATGATTTTTGGGAGTGTGCGTATCACGAGCCCAAGCCGGGATGGGTTATTATCTCGGTGGAGCTCCTCTGGTCACTCGGGAGTGGATAATACTGAGTGACATCCCCTGGGTTGTCGCCGGGCGACGACCGGATCGCACGATACGGTAACGCTGTCGTGTCGACTCCGTGGTCCTTTTAGTGGCGGGGACTAGAGGATGGCCTGGCCAGGTACGCGCGAGTTGGAGGCGCGAGTCTGGGCATCGCTCGTGTAGGTGTCACACGCGTAGACGTTACCTGCGGTGTGGCACAGAGCCAGAGTGTGCGGATGATCCCTAGGGGAGATCATGGTGCATGCATAATTGGTTGGTTTTCATGGTTTTCGGATATGGGCCATTTTCTGGGAAAATGGCGATGGTCTTGTGATCCATTTTCTGGGAAAATGGTGGTTTGGGCCATTATCTGGGATAATGGCGAGGCTTGGTTTTAAAGGTTATGTTTTTAAGCCAAATGGGTTTTTGGCGTGCGTGGGAAAAATATGGTTTGCGAGTTTTATGTATTGGCATTCATTCATACTTGTTGTTTGAGTTTAATATGCTTTTATCTAGTGGTGTTTGGGTTTTACTTACCTGCGGCACCATTTTTGGTACCGTAGATTTTGATGCAGCGTTCGAGGAGGAGGAGGAGGCTGAGCCCGAGGATGCGGCTCCGCCGGAGTTCTGATTTGAAGTTATGCTTTGTACTTAGTTTTAAAACAATATTTATATCATGTAATATTTTATTATGTGCCTTTGAACCGTTTGTATTTTATTTAAAAAAAAATTCTGGTACTTAATATTTGACTTTGCTATCCGCTGCGTATCTTCTTGTGCACATTTGTCGCTTGCACACACTTGGCACTCGTCGTTAGGATGGTGACCCGTGATGTCACCATCCGGGCGCCTCGAATTCCCCGTATCCGTACGTGGGGATTTTGGGGGCGCCACATTACCTGCCCCCATTCATGACATATAAGATGCAATATTCCTAACATGCATCTAGCATTATGCAATATTCACAGCGGATAAATTTTTTTTTTCCTGAGCAATACTATGCACCAAACTTATAATATCCCAAATAGTTAAATCATAATCCAAGCATACTTAACAAAATAAACATCCACAATTCTGGTATGAGTCTTAGAAGACTGTAATCTCAGAAACATGGGAGGCCAGACTCCATATATACATTACCAAAATACACTATTGAGGAAGTTCGTTGAGTAACTCGTGTAACTCGAATAACGAGGCCAGAATACTGTCCAAAAACTAACTATGGAAGCTGTAAGCTCCGCGTCGTGTCTACGGCGTCTAGTCAACCTCCTTCAGTCTACCAATGTCCGCTCCCTACTCTGATCCTGACACATCACCTACCATGGTGAGATTTGATTACAAATCTCAGTAAGTTAACAAGAAACTCCCACACAGGTTAATGATGCATGCATGGCAGTAAAAGCATGAATGCATAATTAAAGTCGTAAGTAAGCATAGCATAACTTGACATATAGCATGACAGAACTGACATAACTTGAACTTAAACGTGAACTGAACTTGAGCTTAAAACATAACATGGACTTGAAACATAGCATGAACGTGAACATGCATAACATAAATATGAACTTGAACTTAACATAAACCTGAGCGTCACATGACATAAACGTGAACTTAAGACATAATGTAAACATGAACATAACATAACATGAACATGAACTTGAACATAACATGTACGTGAATATAACATGACATGAATGTAAACTTGAAACATAACGTGAACATGAACATAAAATGACATGAACGTGAGCTTGAACATAACATAAACGTGAACATAACATGATATGAACATGAACTTGAAACTTAACATGAACATGAACATGAATATAACATGTACGTGAACATAACATAAACTTGATCTTAAACTTATTCTTATCTCATAGGATTAACCATGATTGCTTATTCTTAACTTCTTGACATAAACTTGGACACTTGTTCAATTGACTTAATTAATAACGTGACCATATGGGTGCTACACGGGTCCCCTTGAGCCGTGTGTCCCTGCCGATTACCGCATCACAACATAGGTATCTACACCAACTGTGAATGCGTTAATATGTACTCCACAGTTGTTGTGGCCCCACGTATTCTATGTGTCACAATTGTTGTGTCTCACGTAGTGTATGCTCCACAGTTGTTGTGGCCCCATGAATTTTTTGTGCCTGTTGTGAACACACGTAAAAAAAAATATGGCACCATCGGCGTTAGTACCTGGCGCGCTCCGGTGACCAGCTAATTAGGCCCCATTTGCAACTTGTTGACTGTACTTCGTCAACCCAGGGAATTTCACACCTATTTAGACACTCCAGCGTGAACAAAGGAGTTCCACTAGGATATTATCCCATCCTAGCACTTAGGGTCGTCATTGACATGAATAACTTAACATAAACGTGATCTGAAACTTGACTTAACATAAACTTGATCTGACTTCTTTACTTAACATGACATACTTGTAATGGTGAATATTACAGGATATGACATACATGTAACATGTGACATACTTAACATGGCATACTTATAATATATAGAAAGACGTGATAGAATAGATTGTGTAATAGATAAATATTCGTGACAGAATAAATCATGCATAACAGATAAACATGTAATGACGTGGCATGGCATGACATATATGATAACATACATACATAAATTTTAGTTCCCTTACCCATCATACATACACAATAAACTAATAGTAAGTTAGAAGCTAACTTACCGCGATCGTCGCGTTCTACGAGAATAAAGTACGAAACAAGAGGAATTGTAAGAGGGTATTCTAAAAGTTAGAAATTTAATTACTAACAATTAGAAACATGAAAACAAGCTAACTTAAAGTAAAATTACCATTTTACCCTCCACATGTGGAAAAAAGACCATTTTACCCCTAACTTAAGGATTTCACATCCTAACTCCAAAAATTTTCAAAATTTACATTCCTCATGCAAATTTTGTCCTAAACTCAAATATCAACTTAAAAAAAAGTTTAAACAAAACACAACTATGGAAAACACACTATGGCTGAAACATCCATAGGCCATTTCTCTTGATTTTGTTGCAATTCTTTCCAACTTCAAAACTCATGCTTAAACCAAAATTTTGCGACAAAGATCCTCATATTCTAAGTTTACAACCATACTTAAAACATCCATTTAGAAAAAGCTAATAATCAACACCAAACTTTTTGTAAAAAGATCCAAACACTTAATCACAAGCTTTGACCCTAAATCAAAACATCTCCAAGAATTCCAAAAATCAAATCTTACTTCTAACATATTCATAACATAATTTTAAGATCAACCATACTTTAAGTCATCAAACTAAAGTAACCAAAATCAAAAAATAACACTTGGAGTTTTTGGTTTTACACTTAATCCAAAAACAGAAACTTTTTCCTCAACTAGCTTTGATAAACTCTTGATCCATGGCTTACAAAGATGAGATCTTCAAACCAAAACATCACATGGTTTAAAAATGTTTCTTAAAGAAGATCCAACCATCAAACTTAAAATTACATGGCTAAAACTCAATAAAACATGGATCCAATCCAAAAACATCAAATTTTAGGCCTAACCGAAATCCTCTTGTATAGAAAAATCATATCTTTGAAACTAATACTAAATATCTTCAAAATAACATCCTAACATGAAAATAAGAGATTTAGGATCATCATAAGATCAAACCTCAAAATATTCAAACTTTCTCCAAATAAAAACTGTTTTGCCACTTCCAGTTTTCAAGTTTCTAGATCTATGAAAATCTATCATCAAAAGCTTTAGTCATGCAACAAACCCTCAATGAACACTCTTAAAAACATGCTAACAACACTCCATAAACTTTTTGGACCAAGATATCTCCATTAGCTTGGTCAAAAACTCCAAAACATAACATACTCTCCAGATTCACACCCAGAATGACCTTTCCATGGTTAAAAATACTTTTTACCAACCAAATTACCATGGAATGATACGAATAATATATATACGGAAAATATACTCAAAGAGGAACAACTTTTATGAAGGCGTTATTGTGTGAAAATGTGATGACCCGCTTTTATATGTACTTTCACTGAATGAATATTTTAATTTAATTAAATATTTTATAGTGCTTTTGTTTTAAATTATCGAGTTTTAAATAGATTTTATTGGCTGTTGAATTTAAATTGTGATTTAATTTATTTTGGCTTGTTTTTGGTTTTAAAAATTTAAATAATTGGTTTTACTAGTTATTTATTTTATTTTAGCTTATTGATGTGTTTAAAATATTTTATTGGTGTTTATTTATTTATTTGATGTAGTGTTAATTTATTTTAATCGTTTTATGTTTTTACCGTTTTCGGCTGATCAGTTTTTGGACTTCCGACGTGAGGACTGGACCTCATTAATTTTCCTTCATCTTTTCTTTTCCTCTTCTTTTTCTTTTTCTCTTTTTTCTTTTTCTTTTTCTTTTTTTCTTTTTTCCTCTCCTCTCCCGTTCGGCTCTCTCTCTCTCCCCGCGTCCCTCTCTTTCTCTCTCTCTCCTCACCCACGCCGGAACCAAACCCCACCCAGGCCCGCCGTTCGCCGGCGTCGTGCCCGACGCCACCCCTGCCGGTCGACTCCCCTCCGGCCGGTGATCACTCCCCCCAACTCCCAGCCCCAACCGGCCGGCCGTTTGGCCGGAAAACGCCCAAAAAGCCGCACGGTTTGTGGCTCGATCCGCCGCCGTCGCTCCACCTCCGGCCACCACCTCTTCACCACTTCTTCCCCTACTCCTTGCCGACCTAACCCACCCATCCCCGGCCTCAAACGGTCACCGGAGCGGCTCCCACGAGCTCAACTCCGATTTGCCCTTTTTCCGCCCCTACCGGCGTTTTCGCCGCCACCCACGGCCAAAACTCACTTCCACTAGCTTCATAAACATCCCTAGACCATTCCCTATCAATTTGGTGTCTTGGTTTGTCCCCGGTCAAAAGTGGGTATTTTGCGACCCACGGGAACAGTGCATTTGCACTGTTACGTTGCTTTCGCATCGCCGTTCGCTTCGCGCCGAACCTTCTAAAAATCCTATATAGCGCTGTAAGTATTTTCCAAACTCTACTTTTAGATTTAAATGTATTTTACTCTTTCAATAATTTAATTGGTTGGTTCGCTGATTCCGGACTGAGTCCGAGGAGTTCGGGGGTCGGATGGATGGAGGACGGAGTTGCTTGATTTGTTGTGCTATGGTTGATTTTATTTGTCGAGCATTGAAATTGGCATTTACATGATGCATGCACTTGTATTTTATTTAAATTGATTAAATCATGTTTTATTGGCGTAAATGGTTTTTGGGAGTGTGCGTATCACGAGCCCAAGCCGGGATGGGTTATTATCTCGGTGGAGCTCCTCTGGTCACTCGGGAGTGGATAATACTGAGTGACATCCCCTGGGTTGTCGCCGGGCGACGACCGGATCGCACGATACGGTAACGCTGTCGTGTCGACTCCGTGGTCCTTTTAGTGGCGGGGACTAGAGGATGGCCTGGCCAGGTACGCGCGAGTTGGAGGCGCGAGTCTGGGCATCACTCGTGTAGGTGTCACACGCGTAGACGTTACCTGCGGTGTGGCACAGAGCCAGAGTGTGCGGATGATCCCTAGGGGAGATCATGGTGCATGCATAATTGGTTGGTTTTCATGGTTTTCGGATATGGGCCATTTTCTGGGAAAATGGCGATGGTCTTGTGATCCATTTTCTGGGAAAATGGTGGTTTGGGCCATTATCTGGGATAATGGCGAGGCTTGGTTTTTAAGGTTATGTTTTTAAGCCAAATGGGTTTTTGGCGTGCGTGGAAAAATATGGTTCGCGAGTGTTATGCATTGGCATTTATTCATGCATATTGTTTGAGTTTAATATGCTTTTATCTAGTGGTGTTTGGGTTTTACTTACCTGCGGCACCATTTTTGGTACCGTAGATTTTGATGCAGTGTTCGAGGAGGAGGAGGAGGCTGAGCCCGAGGATGCGGCTCCGCCGGAGTTTTGAGTTGGAGTTCATGCTTTATGTTTGGTTTGAAACAATATTTATATCATGTAATATTTTATTATGTACCTTTGAACCGTTTGTATTTTATTTAAGAAAAAAATTCTGGTACTTAGTATTTGACTTTGCTATCCGCTGCGTATTTCCTTGTGCACACGTGCCGCTTGCACACACTTGGCACTCGTCGTTAGGATGGTGACCCGTGATGTCACCATCCGGGCGCCTCGAATTCCCCGTATCCGTACGTGGGGATTTTGGGGGCGCCACAGAAAATACTTACAAGGGGTCTAAAATCTCCACTCAAAAATACACAGAAATCTGCCCTAGAGAGCTCTTTTGGGTTTCTCTCTAAGAACGGAGTGAAGAAGTGATGAAAGGGAAGTAAGTGTGACTTGCACGACTCAATACTTCTGTAGGGGGAAGATATGGACCTGAATGACCATTGATTGGAGGTTGATATGTGACATAAAGTGGAAAATAGTGAAGGGAGAGGACAGCCTGCAGAAGCTGTGAGGTATAGAGGTTGATGGGGTGGGTTTCTCTATCTCATCAAGGCACTATTGGGTGCAACCAAGGGCAGTGGATGGTCTGCCATGTGGGGGAGGAAACTTCTCCAAGAAGCCTTGCCAAGGTGGCCAAATTCGTGGGCCTTGGTGGGCCTCAACCAAGTGGGCTTCAATTTGGGGTTTAAAGGGGGTTTGGTTAGGGTTTGAGATGCTATCAAGCTCAAATCCAATTTTTCTTGGCCCAATCAAATTTCCAAGGTTTAAAAGGTTGGATAATGATGTCATAACAAGAATTTGAGAAATTAATAGCATATGGAAGTGATTTAATCAAGTGATTAAACACAATGCTAGAAATTGGATCAAAAAGGGTTTGAAGGCCAACTTTAGGGTTTGGGGAAACCGTTTAGGGTTTCGGTTTCAACCAAGTTTTTGGGGTTTCAATTGGATTCCAACCATTTAGGGTTTCACTAGGGTTGAAACTCTCTTTGATCTGGCTCAATGGTTGATCAGATGAAAAGGTTTTGCTTAGGTGGCATGATCTCATACCTTGATTTCCTTCACAAATCCATCTAATGGTTCCTCTTTGTGCCAAGTATCTAATACTATTCACTATGTGTGGCTATAGATCTTGCCAAGTGTCCAAATAAAACTTCTCTAACCTAATTTGGACATTCCACACTGTGATTTTGAAAACACTGCACTTAGTACGTTTATCGATGTTACTATTCACTCCAAAAAAAACGTAATAAACTTAGTACTGAAAAATTCTAAATATTCATATTAACCTACAGTAAAAACTGTTTACCAAAACTCAACCCCGAAGTGCCCCTATAAATAAATTCACAGTTCCGAATGCCGTTCGTCTGAAATTATGAAAATGTGTTATTGCGCCATTAAATCCTAAATATTCAACTGAGTCAGTGGTGTAGACTATAACATATTCTGACACTTCTAACTGCCTCAAACAATTAAAATCGCATTTCTGGCACCATAGTAAGTGATAACACTGATTATGTTGATAGACTAAAACCTTTGCGATTAGCCGATTCGTGAAAACTTACGGAGTTTCCACGAGGTTCCTAAAATCTATAGAAATTCTACCATTGAATTTCTAGTGGGCTGTTACATATAGGGCCATGGCCAATGTGTGCTGTGAATTGACCTGGTTGAAGTACTTATTTGAGGACTTACATGTTGAACATTCTCAAGCAGCTTTTCTATACTGTGATAACAAATCAGCTTTGTATAAAGCCACCAATCCTGTCTTCCATGAGAGGACCAAGCATATAGAGCTTGACTGCCACCTAATTCGAGACAAGATACAAGAAGGGAACATCATTACAGAACATGTATCCAGCAAATCACAAGTGGCAGACATGCTAACCATGGCTTTAGACTCTCAAAGCTTTTACTCTTGCATGTCCAAGATGGGAGTAGCAGATATCTACTCTCGATCTTGTGGGGGGCTGTTGAAGATCAATGGAGCTGCTGAGTTGGAGAACCAAGAAGCACAGTCACCTTCACCTGCATCACCATTGGATGGTAGGTCAGCAAAGAAAGGAAAACAATCGTGTAAAGAAATGGGAGAAGAATTCTGAGTAATAAAGTTTATGTCTTATGTGCAGGCCATGTCCAGACCATGTCCTTTTGTTTGTATCCCACTCTCATTTCTGTAAAAGCAGTGTGTGCAGGGTAGTGGTAGGATGTACGTATTGCAGAATTTTGTAAGCTAGTGTTGCGCCTAAACCTTAACTCAAATTAATGAACCAAAATTTAGTGCAGTTTTACCTGCAAGTATACAGGTGTTGTAGTACCTTACAGGATCGAATCCACAGGGATTGACTAATGTGAAAAATTCTCTTAAACAAATTAAAATAAAATACTAAAAGAGATGTGTAATTGAAACTAAAATGAGATTATAGAAATGATGATTTTTATTGTGACAAAACGATAAGCTGTATTGATATGGAAAAAAAAGACTAAGGTTTCGAGGATCCGTTTAATAATTTAAAATATTGTTTCCGATCGAATTACTTCAATTAAACTAGAATAATGATTCCGTTTAATTGGAAGATTTAGCATTTAAGATCAAGAAAAAAATTACGAATGATCGAGCATGAACGATTGATGATTAAAACGCTTACAACTTTATTTGACTATCACAGGGATTTCTCAAGCATTTACTGTATTCGGAAATCACAATAAATCAAGAAAAATATATAGATAATCAAAATATCCAATAATAAAATCATTCAATCGATCAAACTCACGAAATAAATTTATCGTCGATCCGAAAACAATTTTCAAATCATTAAACTTCACCTCTAACCTTAGTATGAAAATTTAGCCAACCATGTTCATCACAAGTGCTATTAAATAAACATTCAACATGATAAAAATAAAATAAAATACAAGTTAAAATGAAAACAACTTATATCTTAAAACAGAAAATTAAAAAAAAAAAAAAACTCCCTCTCGGTGGTTTCGCAAAGACGAGAGCTCCGTTCGGTGTTTACCAAGGCTGCAAACCAAGTCTCAACCAAACAGAAATCTCCACTGGTTTTCGTAGACCCTGATCATTAATTTCCAGTCATGCAAGAAACCTAAAGTGCTAGCAAAAACTGTGAGTTTTTCCAGTTAAAACCCGTAAGCTTCCTTCCCCAACGTTCAACGTCAAAAACTCCCACAAGCCTCTGTTTTCTTTGGTTCCGCAGCTAATCTTTTTTTTTTCACTAAAAACAGAGCAGAAAACAGCTCTCCTCTTCCAACCTGGTCTGAAACTAGCCAAAGAAATCAAGAAAACTCCCTCTGTTTTTACGTTAAACTCCAGCCATTTCTCAGTATTCCAAGCTCTTCACGTCACCCAGCTCTCACTCTACGTTCAACTCTCTTTTTTTTTTTTTTTTTTTTTCTACGTAAACTCTCTTTCCGAAACCGTGCTTTAGCTTCCTCTTTTTTTTTTTTTCAAAGAGTCCAGGCCACTCTACGTAAAACTGCTAACTCCCCCGTTCCTTCTCCACTTCCATTTCAGTCCGTCTCAGCCCTCTAGTTTTACGTAAGCTGTGTTTTTCCAGCTTTCCGAAAACTCTACTCAGCCCAGCTCACGTACAAAACGGGAACCTCTCTCACCAGTTCTCTGTCCACTCAGTCTGTCCGAATCCACCCCGACACCAGCCTAGTCCTTTCCGTAAAACCACAGCAGCAGTCCGTCCAAGAGTCTTCCTCCTACGTAAACTCCTTTCCTCCTCACGTCCCTGTCTCTCTCAAGCCAAAGAAAAACACTTCCGTCCCACGTCAACTCCAAAGCCCTCAATATATATTTTTTCTTCTGTAAAAACCTCCATCTCCGAACGTCCAGCTCCTGAACGTAAACTCTTCTCTCCTTTCTTTTCAGTTCTGTATTTGTTTTTCTTTCCTTCACTCCCCTACGTTCTCTCCCTCTTTACGTTCGTTCTCCATCCGTCCTTACGTATCAGTAGCTTTCTCTCCTCTCTTCCATTTCTTTCCTTTTTTTGTACCTCTCCGAACGTTTTTTTTTTTTTTTTTTTTCACCCGAACGTAAACTCTCTCCCCTCCAACCCAGTTCTCCCTTTTCTTCTCACCCGAACGTTTTCTTCTTTTCCGTCCAGAAAAAAAACAGACGAAGCCCTCCGTAAATCACTCCACTATTTTTCGTCAGCTTCCCCTTTCCACCTCCAGCCCTTTGTTTTTTTATGCACTTTCAATCCCCCACGTCTCTCCCACTTTCTTTTCTTTTCAGCCGAAGTCCCTCTTCATTCACGTCCCTGCGTTCAGAGCATCCAGCCTCTTCACTCAGCTTTCCGTCAATGTTGAAAATCCCTGCACCCGCGTATGTCCAGACGTCCCTTCTATTTTTTTCTTCCGTCAAACTCTCCTAACAGATTTACGTCTCTAGCCCTCTTCCGTATACGTCCAGAAGTCATCAAATTCAACATAAACTTCAGCCGACACCTGCCTCCACTCCAGCAAAGAAAATATTTTTTAAAAATAGCTGAACTCTCTCATCTATTCAAGCCAAGCACGGAACCTCTCACTCCCTCAACGTCCCATTCTTCTTTCGGTGATTATTTTTTTTTTTTTTTGACTACGTGTGAAGCGCATGCAGCTTATTTTCCTCCATTTCTTTTGCTTTCTTTGATTTTCCTCTGCTTTGCCGTAAAACACTACTTTTACTTTTCGGCTTGTTCTTACTTAATTTCAGCTCTTTTTCACACATGCTTCTTCAAAGCTTCTTTCCCGATTGCTTGTGAATTTTATTTATCCTGCAAATAAAGAAATAACACTCGAAATAAATTAAAAAGAAAATATATTATATATGTGAGGAAGTATTGTCCAATTAAATCATAGTTATAAAATTAAGCATAAACATGATATTAATCAATGAAAAATCACAACTCGAATTTATGCTTATTAACTATTTTTCCATCTAAAACCAATAATAATGTCACGAAGCAGTTGAAATAAATTGGTTTCAAATAGCTAAAATATGCAATTTTTCAGCTCAAACAGCTAGTGACACATATGTAAGTCTATAAAGAGAGGGGGCCTTTTGTACAAAAACATACAGATCAATATACAAAAAACATTTCATTTCAGTTTTTCCTTCATCATTCTACTAAGCTCTTGGTGTTTTCCATACATTCATTTGCATTTGCATTTGTTTTAACATTCACATACACATCCTCACATCAAAGCTGACTAACTAAGAATGTGAAATTAAAGACATAAAACATGGAATATTTAATTAATATGGTAGAGTGTAGTTGTTGCGCCTAAACTTTGACTCAAATTAATGAACCAAAATTTAGTGCAGTTTTACCTGCAAGTATACAGGTGTTGTAGTACCTTACAGGGTCGAATCCACAGGGTTGACTTATGTGAAAAATTCTCTCAAACAAATGAAAAGAAAATACTAAAAGAGATGTGCGATTGAAACTAAAATAAGGTTATAGAGATGATGATTTTTATCATGACAAAATAAAAGTAAAATGATAAAATGTATTGATATGAAAAAAGACTAAGGTTTCGATGATTCGTTTAATAATTTAAAATATCATTTCCGATCGAATTACTTCAATTAAACTAGAATAATGATTCCGTTTAATTGGAAGATTTAGCATTTAAGATCAAGAAAAATAGTTATGAATGATTGAGCATGAACTATTGATGATTATAATATTTACAAATCTATTTGACTATCACAGGGATTCCTCAAGCATTCACTGTATTCAGAAATCACAATGAATCATGATAAATATATAGATAATCAAAATATCCAATAATAAAATTCTTCAATCGATCAAGCTCACAAAATAAATTTTATGTTGATCCGAAAACAACGTTTAAATCATTAAACCTCACCTCTAACCTTAGTATGAAAATTTAGCCAAACATATTTATTACAAATATTATAGAAATCACATAAATATTCTTTATTAGAAAACTAAAATAAAACATAAGAAATACTCAGCAACAATTTAGAAATAACAGAATTTGGAATCCAGTTGATGTCCAGAGAATAAAATCCATGCCGTCATTGAACTCTTCAATTTCCCTCACGTCCTCACACATACTTCCACCTCAATGTCTCTCCACTTCCCACGTCCCTACCTCAATGACCGACTCTAATCCAGCTCCAGAAAATTCTCTCAGCATCTCTCAACTCCCCACGTACCTACCTCAATGACCAACTCTCCCTCTCAACTCTCCTCCAAATTCCCTCCACCGACTTCCCTTAAGTCCCCCACGTCTCTACCCTCTTCCATCCTTTCCTCTCCCAGCCAAGTCTCACTCCAGCCAGGAGGGGAAGCCCCCCCACTTACAGTCCTTAATGGTTCAGCTCTATCATAGACACAAGAAGTGTCCCATGGTTGAGCGTTTTCAGCCAAGTAATCAAAATATGCAAATGCTTCTTCCGGTTCCTTATTAAAGAATTCTCTATTACACATGGTTTCAACAAATTGTCGCATCTTAGGTACCAAATCTTCATAAAAAAAACTAATAATGTGCCAATTCTCATAACCATGGTGTGGACAAGCATTTAAGAGATCTTTGAATCTTTCCCAACTTTGATAAAAAGTTTCATTTTCCTTTTGAGAAAAATTCATGATTTGTCTCTTTAAAGCATTGGTGCGATGCATTGGAAAAAACTTTTTCAGAAATTCGGCTTGCATTTCTTGCCATGTTCCAATGGATCTTGGCCTCAATGCATTCAACCATGTTTTTGCTTTGTCCTTAAGAGAAAAAGGAAACAATTTCAATCTAACAATCTCCTCAGTACAATTTTGATCCAAAAATGTGCAGCATACTTCCTCAAACTCCTTGAGGTGCAAGTAGGGATTTTCAGAATCCATCCCATGAAAATGAGGCAATAATGGTATCATTCCAGGTTTAAAATTGAAATTATGAGCATTCAAAGGTGTAATGATGCATGATGGAGTGGTGGTCCTAATAGGATGCAAATATTCTCTAAGTGTCCTGTTGGGATTTGCCATTTCCCCATCATTGTGTCCTTCTTCTTCAGCCATGTTACTATAAGTGTCAACTGATGATTCAAATGCTGAATTAAGAGAAACAGATGATGCACTTGATGATGATTCAGTCCTAGCAAGTCTATATGTGCCATCTCTAGCCCAACCAGACATGCAACTTCACCACAAAACAAGATAAAAGTAAACAAGTAAAATGAGAGGTAAAGATATCACCCAGGCTGTGAAGAGGTTCACAGCTCCATAAACGTCCTCTCATGAAAAAGAGAATGCTCTGACAAGCACCAGTTGTCCCCGGCAACGGCGCCAAAAACTTGACTCGGTTTCGAATGTGCTTCCAAGTGTAGAAGTGTCAAGTTGTATCAAGGATAAGTCCAGGATCGTATTCCACAGGGACAATGGGTTATCAAAGCGTATAAGGGATTTTGAGTAACAAATGAATCGAGTATGAGAGATGAAAATAAAATTAAAATGCAATGAAAAAAAAATAAAAATAATCGAAGTTGAAATTAGAGTTTCTAATCAAAAAGGCAAATTAACGAACACTTGGGTTGGATTTGAGATTCTTTTTATTTCGGATTCTAGATAATTTCTCGATTAACAATCCAATCAAGGTATTGATATTCGGAAGATAAGAAATTAAGCTCAAGTTTTTGCAATATTTTCTCAAGAAATTCTCTAATTTACTAGCCAAACTTATATTTATAATCAATCGAAAGAGGCCTTGATAATTTCAAGTTTTTGTTGTGCCTTACGTCAACAACAAAACCAGAGCAAGAGCCGCAATCTATTTTCCATTTAAATCCGACTAGTAACTTAGTGAAATCAACATTAAACAACAAAATATTGCATCAAACTAGAATCTAAAATAAACTAAATCTCATTCCACAACCCAAGCTTTAAAAATTAGTTACACATGGTATTTTTAGTAACAAAAATAAATCTAAGTGAAGCCATATCAAAAACTAAGAAAATACAAATAAACCTTAGAAAGAAAAATAAAAAGTCTATAAAATATCAGCTCAAAGAAATAAGACAAACTAGATTAAATAAATAAATAAACTACAAAAACTAAAACGAAGCCGCCACGCTCTAAACTAACAAGAACAAAAAAATAGCAGAAAATTAATATTAAAAAAAACTAAAACTGCCGTGTGAGAGACCTCTAGGGTCTGAAACTAATGAAAAAACAGAAAAACTGAAGCAAAAAAAAAAACAAGGAAACTGCCGAGAGAGAAACCTCTAGGATCTTAAACGAAAAACAAAACTTGCTCCACATAAACTGCAGAAAAATAGACTGAAGCTGAAAAAAAGAAACTGCCACTTGGTTCTGCAACCTTTAGCATAAACGGAAAACAACAACAAGAAGGAAAACAAAAACTTAAAGCTGCCGATGGGTATGTAAACGAAAAAAAAAACCTTGTTGTCCTCTACAAGGTCTGTCAAACTCCAAACAAGAAACTCTTTTAAATAGAGTAAGCAACGTGAAAATATCATCCGAAATGGTCCACTTTAGCTGCACCAACCACACGAGAGTTTCCAAATATTTGATTCTACTTGCCACGTTTACAGCACCAAAAAATTAAGTACTTCCAATCAAGTCCACTTTAGCTGCACCAACTGACATCAAATATTTGATTCTCACATAAAAGTCAAGCCAAAACAATCAGTTCCTAACCTCTCACCAGTTTTGTCCGTGACCACCAAAAATCTCTGTTTTTTCTTCCCAAAAACAGAACAAACATCAACTCACTTCCTCCTCCTACTGCTGTCCGTAGCTCCTTATATTTCTGTTTCTGCTGCACTCCGTAAGTCCAAACGAAAATGGAAGTGGTGGCACCCGCAGAAAATTATTTTTCCTCCATAACTCCTTCACCCTCACTTAAACTCTGTTTCTTTTCTTTTTTTTTTTCTTTTCTATTTTGTTTCCTTTCGTCAGTTCCCTCCAGCCTAAGTGTCTGAAGAAATCAGCTGAACATCAACTCTCTCCAGTTCCCTTTTCGTAAATCACTAGTCTTCCATTTCGGTTTCTATGTAAAACAAAAATGGCTGCTGTGGTTGTTGATTTCAGTGTTTGGTCAATGGATTCCAGCCGTGATCTTCTGTCAAAATTGAGGTGCCGTGATTTGCTTTCCTTTCTTTTCATTTTCTGGTTGCTTTATTTTTCTGCATGTGTGTGTAAGCTTTCTGCATGTGTGAGTGACTTTCTACATTGAGGTGCCGTGAGTTGCTTTGCATGTGTGCTGTCCGAGTGCTATTTCTTGCACAAGTAGAGTTAAGTTTTCAGCATAATGGTAAGGTGGGAAGATTAATTTTAGTGCCTTAACTATGTGAGTGTGCTAGCTTCATTTCAAACTTTTTAAGGGTAAAATATCATGATTTAACAATTGATTCCAGTTTATAATTTACTGCACAATTAACTGTTCAATTCATTTTTTAGTTAAATAATTTAATCACTTTAACAACTTAATTAAGCAGTTTTAGCACTTTATCAGTAGTGTCAGAGTTTGACCTGAGAAGCTCAACTTTAATATCATGTAAAATCATCATTTGCCTCAAAGTAGTTAAACTTATGGGAAGAGATAAAATAATTACTTATTATATCCTTAATAGTCATCCCATACAAATACATACCATAACAAAAATATTGCTTTTTCTGGACATAATTTTCTGTCCTTGAAAAGTTGTTTTCATCCCAAAAACTAAAAGATGTGAATCTATTGCTCCATATATATAGTATACAATGGACATAAGAGAATTGTGCTTATATATATCACTACGACAAATTTGATATTTTGGAAAGAAATTTTGTTGTAAGGAATTTCAATTTGTCCCAAAAAGTTACTTTTAGGGACAAATTCATGTTTCATCCTAGAAAGTCTAAACTGTCCAAAACGCGTTTGAACAATAAATTATATGTACAAACGAAATGATCTAGGATGAAAATATATTATGCCCGAATAGCTTTACCGTTCAAACGTTTAGTCTACCAATGGAACAAACATATTGAGGAAAAAGAACACTTGGAGAGCATAGAACACCAGAGAGTTGTATATTGTGTTCGAGAAATATGAATCACTCTAAAAAAGGAATCTATTGATTCTCTCCCAATTGATTTGACCGTAGGAGCGATGATTTACTTCATGAGCGAGGTCTTTGTTTGAAGTCCAGGATGGCCGAGCTGCACTGTGGACATCATTTGAAAATCAATAGTTCAAATATAATCGAACTTTTGATTGATCCAGGTACTTGGCCTCCAACGGATGAAGACATGGTCAAGATTTCTGAAATTATTAATAGAAGGTTGGCCTTGAAAAATCAAAGCAACTAAGGTTTCTAACCCGAGAGATAAATATTAGTCCAACCAAAATAAGTTATGGAGATAAAATTCAAAATCACCAAAAAACATTTAGCGGATATTAAAAAGAAAAAATCTTTGATTACACCATAAGTTACATTGTTAAGAACGTAGATGGGTATTTGGTCATATCTATTATGGATCGTACATGGACTTTTTTTTATCCGAACATATAATAGTGGTCCAAATGCACTTGTTGGAGGGAGAATTGCATACTTTTTGGCGCAAAATAATGAACTTTGTTTGTATTAAAATCCTGTTGTTTGAACGGAAATCATGTTGTTCAAACGTTAATATATGAAATTTTGAACGAAATCATGTAGTGCAAATGAAGAGACAATGTGGTTCGAGCTAAAAACTTTTACTTTAATTTTAAAAAAATGGATGTAGAAATATTTTTACATACTACCCATTGTTTAAAACCTTTAACTAGATGGCTTGTTTAGGAAGTAAGATTATCTCATCTTAAAACTTGTCATAATTTCCTTTCCAAACATCACTCAAACACAAATACTTTTTAATTTTAAATCTTCAAAATTTTCATCTAGTCATTACCTGACCATTACAACTTTTTCAAACACTCAAACAAAACACAAAAAATCAGATTACCTTTTCAAATTTTAAAACAAAAATATTATTTTAACTCTATACCATTTTTATTTAACTTTTTCTCTCTCATTTCCTAAAACCCAATAAAATATATTAATTCAAACTAGTTTACTACTATTCACAAAATTTTCATCTCATCTCATCTCACTTGCCAAACAAGTCTTTAGAGCATTGGCATTGGCTTCATCAAAGCCAATGCCAAATGCATAAATTGATGAATTAGTGTTGTTTACCGCTGCATTGGTCTCGGCAAACAAGGATATGTGAAGTTTTGACAAACAGTAAATCACCCGTTTCCTTCAAATATGAAGGTGCACTATACACTCATCTTTACATTATTTTATTCCACTTTTAATGCCCAACCGCCTGATTATATTTTCCCTCTCTCTTCCCTCTCTCTATTTTCCTCCCTGCGTTTTATCTCCCCCGTGCCTCTCTTTTTCATTTTTCGCCATCGACAGAAACCAGTCTCTCGGATTCTTCACGCAGAACTGATTCATCAGAGAACACCGGTGTGTATCTCTCAGATTTCTCCCACGAGCTTCATCTCCAAAGGCAACCCGTATGTTTTCTCTCCCCGTTCCTCTCTTTCTATAGTTTTCAAGCTCAGATTACAGTGCTGCTCGAAACAGACTCCGATGATGGCATTCACTTTCCCCTATATTTCCTCCTAATTTCCCCCTCATTTCCTTTCCCTTTTCAAAAATCTCCCCGCACCACAGCAAGAGGGAAGGAAGAGCAGAGGGAATCCCATCTATCTTCTTGCCTTCCTAGAAGATTTCGCTACTCAGGTCCTTGCCTTCCTCCTCCCTCCTGCACTTGTGTTTGTATATGTGGGCATCCGTATAGCTACTGAATTCGCCTACAAGCGTATTTCAATTGTTGGCTACTGAGAAATTTGTGCAGGAAGAAAATATATTGAATTTTGAAAAGTAGCCCAAACTATTTTCTTGTAGGTTTGTTCGGCTTATTTGAGCCTTGATTTTTAATTTTTTTAATGCACGTATAATTACTGAAGTTTAAGTTTTAATCAACTCGCTCAAATTATGCATAATTTGTCTATTAATGTGTTAAGTCGGAGATTATGTGTATGAGTATGTATTTCTTGTGAAGGAGAGACCCACCAAAAATCTATTGAGCAAATGGAATCGAAAATGGCCTAATTAAGCGCAGTAGTCTTGTCAGGGTTAGGTGAATGGTAATTCCGTTTTGTTTCATAATTAAAGAGAAGCTTAGTTTGATTTTCCCTTCTTTATTTTTCGTACATTTTTCATTTTGGAACATGATTAGGGATGATCGCTTGCTTGCATGGGTTAATGTCTATTTGGGCACATCGCCTTGCCTGTGTTGTTTCCAAATTAAAATTGAGGATTATCAGAGGAGTTTTATTTAGACTCCTGTTCAACATAAGCGGAGTATGTCTTTTAGGTTCAGATATGAATGATTAAATCATATTGTGTCATTTACAAGTATACGCCATGTTAGAAAAGTATATGATATTAATTAATATCTCATGCATTAAGAAAGATAAGACATGTTATGTTACGTATAATACGTGGGGCCACAACAACTGTGGAGTACGTATTATATTTTATGTTACTTATAATGCGTGGGGCCACAACAACTGTGGAGTACGTATTATATTTTATGTTACTTATAATGCGTGGGGCCACAACAACTGTGGAGTACGTATTATATTTTATGTTACTTATAATGCGTGGGGCCACAACAACTGTGGAGTACGTATTATATTTTATGTTACATGAAGTATGGGGCCACAACAACTGTGGAGCATACACTACATGAGACACAGCAATTGTGACATGTAGAATACGTGGGGCCACAACAACTGTGGAGTACGTATTATATTTTATGTTATGTGTATTCATGGGGCCACAACAACTGTGGAGCATGAAGTATGGGGCCACAACAACTGTGGAGCATACACTACATGAGACACAGCAATTGTGACATGTAGAATACGTGGGGCCACAACAACTGTGGAGTACGTATTATGTTTTATGTTACTTGAATACGTGGGGCCACAACAACTGTGGAGTACGTATTAATGCACGTTATTAATCAAGACAATTGAATAATATTTCAAGTTTATGTTAAGTCCAGTTTCAGATCAAATACATGATAAGTCAAGTTTTAGATCAAGTCCATGTTATGTTATGCTCACGTATATGTTATGTTCATGTCATGTTATGTTCAAGTTTATGTTATTTTCAAGTTCTTATTTATGTTATGCATGTTTACGTTCATGCTATATTTCAAGTCCATGTTATGTTTCACGTTCATGTTATGTTGTTTGTTCATGTTATGTTTTAAGCTTAAGTTTATGCCATGTTAAGTCAAGTTCAGTTCACGTTTAAGTTCTGGTTAAGTCATGCTATATGTCAAGTTATGCTATGCTTATGTATGACTATACTTATGCATTTATGCTTTTACTGCCATGCATGCATTTTTAACCTGTGTGTGAGTTTTATGTTAACTTACTGAGATTTGTAATCAAATCTCACTATGGTAGTCCCAACTACCATTCCCCCCGAATGGTAGATCTTGTTACAGGACCCAAAGGAGAATTGGAATCTGACCAACTGAATACGGTCGACTAGGCCACGGTGCGATGTTGATGATGGTATAGTATTTAACTTAGGTTAATACTTGTACTTTTGGAGTTGTATCTCAAGTATTCTTTTGATCACAACCATTTTAGACTAGTGTGGTGATCACGGCTTTTTAGTATGCCTTTATGTATGAAATATGTTTCAAGTATTTGGGATATTTTTAGTTTGGTGCATAGTATTGCTAAAAAAAAAATTATCCGCTGCGAATATTGCATAATGCTAGATGCATGTTAGGAACATTGCATCTTATATGTCATGAACGGGGGCAGGTAACCTTGTGTTGCATGTCTCCGACGCTTCAAATGTCCGTTCAATCNCGACGCTTCAAATGTCCGTTCAATCCCAAGCGGAATTTGGGGGCGTCACAAATACCATTCAAGAGACTCGTCGTCCTTGTCAACAGCAGTGCCACAAGTGAGCAGGTTAGGATTAATCCTAAAGTAATATCGGTTAATGTGTTATCAGACGTATCATGTATAAAACATGTATAAAAATGATCAAAAAACAATTATTATTATATATATAGTAAAAAAATAACAACAACCAATTAATCGATTAAAAATTTTAAGTTTAGACTAAAACAAATTTATATGTTCACGAAGACTATAATAAATTAACTAATTCCACATGATATTGTATAAAAGTTCTTAATATCTTATCAAACATTTCTATTACCAGATAGTAAAACACGAGTTCTTATCCAAAGTTTCACTATATATGGCACGGGTAAAAAGCGTAGCACCATTATACTTTTGAATCTCCTGATTATCATCTTGTAGAATTAAATCTTTACCTGAAATAAGATAATACAAATTACGCGTCATTTCTATTTGTTCAAAATCAATAGCCATAACAACTGAAAGATTTTTCCTTTCGAAATGTCTAATGCTAATCGAGTTAAAGTATTTTCGAAGCATGTACTCCACCATTTGCCAATTTCCAAGCACAGCTGCCATGCTTAGAGCATTAGCATTGGACTCATCAAACTTATCTTCAAAATTTGATGAAAAGTATAAGTTTTTCATAAATTCAAAACCTTCATATCTATAATTCCACATTGGATTAGCCATTAGATTCATCAAAATAATAATATTATATTATTTTTTTAATAATAATATTTTTAATTTTTTTTCTTCATATTTTGTAATTATACTAACCATATGGACATTAATAGTTTAATTTAATACTTAAATAATTGATTCCCAATTAATTTAGAATAAAATAAAATAAAAGCATTGCCTATTAAAATTAGAATATAATATTAGTTTGAATGTGGAATAGTAGACCTTCAAATTTGAAGGAAGAGCAACAATTACTGTAGCTCAAAGCTTCCCATATACCTCTTTGATGAATTCAATGTAGGCTCATTTTAAATAAATTCATCAAAATTTAAAGATGCATTGGCTTTTGATGAAGCCAATGCTAGTGCTCTTAGAGCATTGGCATTGGCTTCATCAAAAGCCAATGCAAATGCATAAATTGATAAACGTCCACGAAATGCCGCTGCATTGGCTTCGGTAAATACAAAATCTGAAGTTTTGACATACAGTAATTCTTCCGTTTCCTTCAAATTTGAAGGAGCACTGCACATTCTTCTTCAACTTATTTTATTCCTCATTTAATGCCCAACCGCCATTTTATTTCCCCTCTCTCTTCCGTCTCTCATTTTTCCTCCCCGCGTTTTCTCTCCCCCGTGCCTCTCTTTTTCATTTTTTGCCATCGACGGTGAAGAAATCTCTCGGATTCTTCAGATTTTAACCGATTTCATCAGAGAAGAAGGGTGTGTTTCTCTCGGATTTTCATGCGAGCTTCATCTCCTTTCCAAAGGCAACCCGTATGTTTTCTCTCCCCCTTCCTCTCTTTCTATAGTTTTCAAGCTCAGATTATAGTGCCGCTCGAAACAGACTCCGATGATGGCATTCACTTTCCCCTATATTTCCTCCTAATTTCGCCCTCATTTCCTTTCCCTTTTCAAAAATCTCCCCGCGCCACAGCAAGAGGGAAGGAAGAGTAGAGGGAATCCCATCTATCTTCTTTTTTTTTCCCCTTTCCCTTTCCAGTTCAGAACCCTAGTTATTCAGTAGTTTCCCCGAGAAGAGGAAGAGGAAAGAAGAGAAGAAATGCCGAGGGAGATCATCACACTCCAAGTGGGACAATGCGGGAACCAGATCGGCATGGAGTTCTGGAAGCAGCTCTGCCTCGAGCACGAGATTAGTAAGGAGGGCATCCTTGAAGATTTCGCTACTCAGGTCCTTGCCTTCCTCCTCCCTCCTGCACTCGTGTTTATGTGTATGAGTATGTATTTCTTGTGAAGGAGAGACCCACCAAAAATCTATTGAGCAAATGGAATAAAAAATGGCCTAATTAAGCGCAGTAGTCTTGTCAGGGTTAGGTGAATGGTAATTCTGTTTTGTTTCGTAATTAAAGAGAAGCTTAGTTTGATTTTCCCTTCTTTATTTTTCGTACATTTTTCATTTTGGAACATGATTAGGGATGATCGCTTGCTTGCATGGGTTAATGTCTATTTGGGCACATCGCCTTGCCTGTGTTGTTTCCAAATTAAAATTGAGGATTATCAGAGGAGTTTTATTTAGACTCCTGTTCAACATAAGCGGAGTATGTCTTTTAGGTTCAGATATGAGGTAATTTGGCTTACTTGGGTGATGATTGATGCAATTTTTATCCAGAGCTTCCATGTTTTTTCTGACCTTTTATCATCAAAGTAATGCTGAATTTGTTGTTGGGGTTGTCAGTAGGTATTATTCTTTCTTATAGTTGACATATAATTTGTAGTAATTTGACTTTGAGATGCTGCAGGGAGGTGTTTTTTTCTACCAAGCTGATGATCAGCACTATGTCCCACAGGCTTTGCTGATTGACCTAGAGCCCAGGGTAATTAACGGCATCCAAAATGGTGAATATAGAAATCTTTACAATCACGAGAACATCTTTGTTTCAGATCATGGAGGAGGTGCGGGAAATAATTGTTGCTTTGTTTCCATATAGTAGGTTTTTTATGACAGTCTTTGTTGATTCTAAGCCAATGCTTTGAGGGCTCTGTGTGCATAAGATTTACTCTTAGGTGGTTGGTATATTTGCATGTTAATTAATTTATTCTTTAATATGTAACATTTATGCTTTAAATTCAGAACTAAGATGGCTCATGCCAATGGAGTGAAGTTCTTGTTGGAAGAAAGACAAGCTGCTTTTCTGTATGTAGTCAAAGTAACAAAAGTAGGGAATGCATTCAAAGACAAAATATATTTGTAATCTTACGAAGATCCTGACTAATAACAACACAGATCTATGAGTTTTGGCTATGGATGACCAGTCAAATATTTCTATTACACTAAAATTCTTTGTTTGTTGAATTTATTATTCCACATGTTCATACTTCTAAGTTGATTTTTATAGTCAGATTTTCTTTTGAATCACACATGCTTCAACCATTCGGAGAATAATTATTTGCACCAGTTTGTAAGAAACATTGTTATCTAAAATTCCTTCTATAAGCTTAAAAATTTTTGGATTTCACTTGCATGTGATGGTCTGCTTTTCATATTGTTCATATGGTTTCTAATTTATGATCAGGGGAAGGGTGTTGAAGAGGATATAATGGACATGATTGATAGAGAAGCGGATGGTAGTGATAGTCTTGAGGGTTTTGTCTTATGCCACTCTATTGCTGGAGGAACAGGATCAGGTTCTTTACTTCTCTGTCTTTTGCATTGTATAGCACATTCTTTTTATGGTATTACTGAGTGATAAAGTAAATCTAACATTGGCATTGGTTTCATTGTAGATTAAAACGAGTTCATAATTTCAAATTTTGAGAATGAACTTAACTGCTTTTTGTTTTTACTGAAGTTGAACAAAATTCGGATTACTGATAGCATCTTAAAGATGAATAAAACATATACATACAACCTTGAGCATCATTATGCTCATTAGCTCAAAATTTTGCTTCAATATCCGGCAATCTTTTGCTTACTTCACATTTTTTAGTATTTGCATGATGAAATCTACATGACTGCAAGTGCTCCCCTGCCTGTTCACTTGTTGATCATGCTCACCTTAAAAAACGTAGGTATGGGTTCATATCTGTTGGAAACCCTTAATGACCGCTACAGCAAAATTTGAAAGACCACTGTTTGACATTCATCCGCATATTTTATTGTAATTTTAATGACATTCTGTTTGACATGCAGTAGACTGCTAGTTTGGGTTTCCAAATAGTCAATTTTTACCTGCAAATATTTTAATCTGAATGTGGCTATATTAAGAAATATATATTGATGGTCCGGTTAATTTTCTCTCAAGGTATTGATGCATTTTGGCTATTAATCTGGTAACAATATTGGCTATTAACAATAATTTAAGTATCAAATTAAATTATTAATGTACATATGGTTAGTATAATTCCAAAATATGAAAATAAAATTAAAAATATTATTATTAAAAAATAATATTATATTATTATTTTGATGAATCAAATGGCTAATCCAATGTGGGATTATAGATAGGAAGGTTTGGATTTATGAAAAATTTGTACTTTTTCATCAAATTTTGAAGATGGTTTTGATGAAGCCAATGCTAATGCTCTTAGGAACATAGCAAGATATATAACAAGTAACAAAATAAGTGGTTCTCTAGTTTACATTCTCAAAGTCCTAATAATCTCCTCCATAGCAGCCATATGACCCTCTACCTTGGTCAGTCGACCAATGTCAGGCATCATGCTCCTCTCCATATCATCGAACAAACTCGTTCGTGGCTCAGTAATTGCTATGCTAATCTTTGTGGACACAATATTAGCAATTGCTGCATGTATCTTTGTGCACACAATGTCAACAAATGTTGCACGGATATTTGTGTCCACTATATCAGCAATGTCATCTTTATGTCCAGCTACTATGGTCAGTGTAGTAGGTCTCCCTGAGCCTAGAATACTCATGCCCTCACAAGGCTCTAACCGTTGCTGTCTATGTAGGTGGCTAGCACTTTTGCCTAAGGTCATGATATTTAGTGTCCTAGTTTGTGATTGCCGATGCTCAGTCGGAGTCACCTCCACTTCGGTAGACAAAAGTAGTCTAGAGATCATCAGTACATATGGAAGACTATTTCCAGTCAAGTATCATGACTCAGCTAGGATTTGGGTAAGGTAATATAAGGGCAAATCAATCAGATAGCGTCTCACCAATTGTAAAATGCATCTTGCATTATCGATTCTGAAATCTGTCTTATGCTTCCTCAAGTCAATGCTATATGTGACAATTAGCGCCAACATCTAAAAGAATTTTGTGTAATCAACCAATGTACTTCCTCGTTAGAATCTTGTCCTATGGAACTGTTTGGTCCATGAGCTCCTTGCTTCCATCCTCTTACTAAACTCCTTGTAAAGTAGGATATGCATTGAGATTACGAGGGATCTGACGAATCTCTACATTCTTGTCAGCTGAGAGTGTAATACTCACCCTTTGTAAAGTGAATGTGATACCTCATCTACCACACCCATCTTAGACACTCCCTGATAAAACCAACATACATGACGTAAAAAATTTTGTGGATCAAAAAAGAAAAAATCTTCTATAAATTTGAATGTGCCATCACCAAAATATTTCTGCAATAGAATTGTTGATCCTATAAATAGTTGGGAAAAACACACGTCCAAGAATGTGGATCAATAAATGTGGGAAAAAACTGTTCGAACCATAGTTACGACCATTGAAAGGTAAATTTCTGTTCAAATGGGTAATAGACTATTTGAATGGGAAATGTAGCAGTCAAACGAGGACATATGGTTTGGACGCCAATAGTAACATTTGAACTGTGTTAGGACCTATAGTTTGAATGAAATTGAACTATGTTCAAGCAAATTAGATATAAACTATCTTGTTCGAATGAGTCTTTAAGGTGTTTGAATGGTAAATAATTGTTGTTTGGCAAATTACATCGTTCAAAAACGTATAGCCTATGTTTGAATGGAAAGCTCGAGAAGACATCAATGGCTAAGTCAACTCCTTCCCGAGTCCAATACCAATGGATCTCCATGATTGGTTGGGTTTTCTCCCATAAACAAAAAGGGAGCCACCCATCACGTGTGGTTGTTGGAAAATCAGTCAATAGAGGGAATACCTGATTGTGTCGATGGGAACTAAGGGTTGCGTTATGGATGGTGGCTTGTGATGGCAAGAAAATTCAAACATGAGGATATGCTGGGTCCTAAAGGGATTGAATGCATTAGACGGAATGTTTCTTGTATTTGGACACAAGCATTCGTGTTTAAACGAGTTATAATACATTCGAACGGATCTTATGTTCACATGGGTTAGTTGTTGTTCGAATAGATTCATATGTTTTTCAAACTATATATGGATCGACTTGACCAGAAGGGACCATATTACTTGTATATATATATATGATATGATATAATATATATGTCATATTATATATGTATATATATTATATGATATGTAATTTGTTTATAATATGTCATAGAGATTATATGTATCATATAAAATATAAAAAATATACTTATCATAAACTTTAAATATTATATATATATATAGACTTATAATATATAATATACCATTCAAACATCCTATTTTCACTCTATATACCATTTGTGTAAGAAGCAGTCGATTCGAAACATAGAGTAGAGTATGCGTTCGAACACATGAAATGGTGTCCAAATGCTTGGCATCAATTGTAAAATTCAAATAAAATAAATTTTAAAAGCATCCACACAATTGTTGACCTTGTTATTAAACTGACACAAAATATTCATAAGATTGTGGAGGCATAAATTGTTGGAATATCATCATTTGTATCTCTTGAAGTATTTCTTAGAGTTGAATTTCTAATTCCCTCCGTAGCTCTTCTTGATATTGTTGTCTTAATTAGGGGCGATTCTCGCCCAGATAGGGGGGTGCCCCTGTCCCCACCCTCGCCCCCCCATATGGGCTGGGGAGGGGGGGGGGCATCTACCCCATCTTTGCCACCACCCACCCATGGCAAAAAATAACTGGGAAACACTAAAAAGATAAATAAATAAATGAAAAACCACAAGAAATCCATGAATCATAGGTCCATCAACAAAAACTCAGAAAACAACAAAAAAATTCAAACAATCAAACAACAACGGATCTAAGATTCTAGCAAAGAATCGTGGCCATTCGTGCTTCAAGAAGGAGAAGAAAAAGTGGAGGAGTTGAGGAGGAGGATAGGAGACTTAAGAGAGAACATGGTCGCCAGAGAGAGAGAGAGAGAGGGAGAAGTCAGGGGGTGGGGAGAGAGACTAAGAGAGGAAAGATTGCGAAGGGAAAGAAAGAGAAGGGGGAACCTAACCTTGAAACAACATTGCTTTCTTAATATATATGTGTGTGTATATATATATATATGGGATGGGCTAGGCAGATAGGGGCACCCTGGTGCTCCCAACTACATGCGAGCATTCACTCACATGTCCTGCATCTGCAAATGGGGAGCCATCCAGCCAAGTTTGATCTATATATGTACTTTATTTACATGACTCCTCTCCTACAAAAGGAAGCAAAATTATTAGTTGATATGAGATAGGAAAAATAAATTAATCATGAAATAAATGCATTTACTTGATATTCTGGCTCTTCAAACATATTGCATAGTTTCTTTCACTCGTCCACATGCATGCCGGACACCGGATAGAATAGTGATTATTTTGTGGGCTAGTTTCAAAAAATAATTCACAAGAAGAAGATAAGAGATTTGTCTAAAATACAAAGAAAAACTCTAAATACTAAAATTTGAAATTCTTTTATGAAGCTCATAAGCCAGACTTAAATAGCTACAAAATTTGAAATTGTGAATATTTTTCCAAAATTGAAAAAATCTAAATTATTGTATGAGAAATTAATACATAAATAAAATAAGAATTCTACGAAACATTTGGTCAAAATAAAACTCAGAATCACTTCCAAACTTGAAATCAAATATTTACTAAAAAGGCAAGAATGAGCATAAATATATGATTTGAAAGAAAATAACTGATATTATTATGAATGATTTTGAAGAAAGTAAATGATATCTCATATCAATTTGGATATGCACCATTTTCACCGGGTTGGAGAGAATTCACCCTCTAATTCTAAACTTTCTTGCCTCGATCTTTTAGAAGTCTAATTAGACCAATTTTTCTTTCCTTTTGTTGAATCGTCCCGATAATCATAAAAAAACTAAAGTTGATTTGATTAGTTCAAAATAAAATAACATTGAACATCTTATACTCTAAAATTAAGTTTCTTTTCCACATCTCAAATCCAAAAAAATATTTTGCAGAGGAGAATTTGAGAAAAGATCCACAACTCCAAGAAAATCAACATAGTTAATTGTCTCAAAAGTTGTTTCATAATCTTCAAACTTCAAAACTTCACCATCATTTTCTTTTTTCAAATTTTCTATGTTTTCAATAAAAATAGTTACCTCATCCACTAGGTTATCTTCATTAGGATAGGTATCTTAGATTGGTATGGAGTTCCACCCCCTATAGAAGAATGTCTATCCTCAAACTCTTCTTGCTCGAAGTAGCAAATCCATTCAACCTCGAGCAATAAATCAAAGAAACCTTCAAGCTGAAGAGTACCAGGAAATTCTGGTAAATCAATTTTAAAATGGAGATCCCCATGATGCTCCGCCCAACTACAGTTCTCCCAGAATAAAGCACGATTGTGATACAGGTTCTCAAAACTGGAATCAGAATCGTGATCTTCCATCTCACTATCATCGAAATCCTATGCCGTTAGGGTTAACTTTGCAACTTGCATTAGCAAATCCTCAATCATCACATCCTAAACGCTATGATCACGGTGCGGAACTTTTTCGTTCAGAACCTGCCCACGACGACCATGACCACTAGCCATAGAAATTGATGAGATATCACTTAGGAAAGATGTTGAAGTTCTAATGCCAATTGACACCGAATAGAATAGATTTATTCTACAAGCTAGTTTCAACAGATAAATTACAGCGAAGAACACAAGAGATTTACCCAAAACACTGAGAAAACTCAGAATAATATTGATTAATAGTAAAATTTGAAGTTATTTTATAAGGCCCACAAGCTAGACATAAATAGCTACAAAATTTGAAATTATGAAGATTTTTCCAAAATTGAAAGATCTAAATTATTATATGAGAAATTAATACATAAATAAACTAGAATTGATATGAACCCGTGGAATTAGAATCCCTTAAACCCACAATCAATTTAAAAATTCACTCAAAAAAGCCAAAATCAAGTCAATGGAAGATCTTAGATCCGTTGAGGAACTCGTTTCAAGAACCTAGATTATATGAAAATCTAGTCCCATTGAAGAACCTGACTCAAGAATCCAGATTACGAAGGAGGGACGCCACAAAGGTTGTGATTTACCTTCGATAAGTTCAAAAGTTTAATCAAGAACAAGAGGAGATAAACTCAATTCACAATAAATAAAATTCATCAAATTTCATAAACTGTTTAAAATGAGGCTACAAAGAGTATTTACACCAAAACCTAATTAAAACCCTAGACAAAATAAACTCCCATCTTCCAAAAATACCCCTAAGTGAATAGTGTTGTGACTACAATATCGCTATAGTAACTTAGCTTTTTGAAACCCTAATTCAATAAAATAAAACATATGCAACCTAAGCATCCTCAAGCCTAATTATTCTAGACTAATTGCTATAACTAAGAAAATAAGCCATTTTACTAAAATAAACAAGTCCAAGGCCTTCAATCACATAAATATAATAATAGGCCATAATTTATGTTGTACTCTTCCACTGCTTGTATCACATGGATGAGAATTGGATCTCCTTCTCTCAAACCCATCTTGAATATTGGGCCCTTGCTAGACTCGTCCCAAGTGGATTGCACCAATCCTTGCATTGCTTCCTTGCTCTTCTTAGCTCTCGATCTTGTGGTTGCCCTATTTGGAACTTGCAAGGGATCTTTAAGACTCGGTCCACCTTAGAGCCTATCATTCCCCCTCTCCTCAAAAGGGATCTTTATGCAATATTCATCTCAATTAATTTTCACTATTTTGCTCAAGGATTAGCAAAAAGCTAGTTAGGGGGTGTGATTGAGATGAGATATTGCATATTTTAACTATCTAAAACCAATGTACTTTAAATTCTTCATGACATTACTATTGGTTTTAGATGGAAAAATGGTTAATAAGCATAAATATGAGTTGTGATTTTTAATTGATTGATATTATGTTTATGCTTAATTTTATAACTATGATATAATTGGGCAATATCTCTTCATATATATAACATATTTATGATATTTATTTTTTTTCATTTCAATTTATGTTTGAGTGTTATTTTTATCTACTTATTTTCAGTTTAAATAAAATTCACATAGAATCTAAGACAAGATAATTTTTCGGTGATTGTTTATAGATGCACACAAACATTAGTGGAAACACACAAAACATGATTAAAGGAGGAGAGCCGTGCATTGACTTGTAGAGAGTGACAAAAATTGGTGGTAATTCAAAGCCAAGGGAATCAGCTGGATTAATCTAATTGGCTGGTTCTACTCTTTCATGTTGGAGTAGAGACGTGAGGAAATTGAAATGGAAGGAGAAGTGTCATGCTTGAATTTTCAACCAAGGGAAATGTGCTGCTCTTTCTCCACCGAATTGCTCCATCAATTGATCACCAAAAAGTCATAAAATTATGCTTCTATCTCCACCGAATGTGTGCTGCTATCTACACCAATTTCTTTCCACAATTTGATCATTGAAAAAGTCAAGAATGAAGGCTACTTCTCCACCCAATGTGTGCTACTTCTCCACCAAATTGCTGCACCAAAATGATCACCAAAAAGTCAAGAACATGTGTTGTTTCTCCATCGAATATGTGCTGCTGTCTCCACCAATTTCTTGCAACAAATTGAGCAACAAAAAGTCATCCAACATGTGCTGCTTTTCCACCGAATGAAGGCTGCTCTTTCCACCGAAATTCAGATGCTTCTCCACCGAAAATTCTGCATCAATTAATCATTGAAAAAGTCAAGAATGAAGGCTGCTTCTCCACCGAATTGTGCTGCTATTTTTCCACCAAATTCGACATTCAAGAAGTGGTAGATGGGTTCTTTAAATAGGGGTTGGACGTGTGGAGTAAGGGAGAAAAACTTTTATGCTTTGTTTTAGTGTTGTTCTTATGTTCCTTAGCAGTTTTTTTTAGTGAAGTTGTTGCTACTTTAATTCTTGCATGAAGTTTTGGTCAAGTTGTAATTTAATTGTTGCTAAGTTGATTTTTAAGTTGGTTAGTAGGTGGGGATGTGTGAATGAAATAAAGATGGAGTTGTGTTGAAATGCAAAATTCAAGTCTTAGTATTCGGAATTTTTTTTCTTTTGGTTGCAATGCTATGTTGTTTTACAGTTTTTATTAATTGTACTAAGAATTACTCTAGAATTTTATTTCATTATGTGTAATACTTTAAATTCTTGCAAGTGTGTTAGTTAATTTCAAGAAGTAAAAGAGTTGTTCTAGAGTTTTCATTAAAGGTTTGGAGATTAATTTTCAAGAGTGTTATATAAGAAGTTGGTTCTTTTTGTTTTGAATTTCAATTGAATGGTGAAGGGGAATTTTACACCATACTTTTCGTTCTCTATATTTTTTTTAATTTCAGTTTAAAGTTTATAGAATACTTTTGAGATTTTTGGTTTAGAAGTTTGCGTAATTTATTTTCTGTTTACTTATTTCGTGTTATTTATTTTTCTCACTTATTTAATCTTTCATTTCTTTGGGCATTTTAAATTTTTTGTGCATGTTTGTCAATTACTTTCTAATCTAGTTTAATTCTTAATTTAGTTTTATTAATTTCTGAATTTAATCTATTAGTCATTTACATTCAAATCCGACAATTAAAACAAATCTAAAAATATGAATCTAGTCCATGACTAGTAACCTCTCTATCCATTGCACATACCATCCACTTGTTTTCTCTTTGTGAAGTTTTTCACACTTTTTCAACGAGTTTAATTTTTGAGTAACTTTCCCTGAGTAGACGATCTAGGAATTTATTCCTTATTATTACACGACATCCTCCTGCACTTGGGAGTGCTACTCATTTTTGAGTGAGTCAAGTTTTTGGCGCCGTTGCTGGGGAAATTAATTTTACTTGAACTTAAACTCGTTATTTTTTTTTATGCTTCTCTAAACTAATGTTTCATGTCATGGGTAAGAGACAGTTCAAATTGGTTGCTTAGAGTCACATCGAGTGTTGAGAGTAGTATACACAGCTTGGAGATAGATAGCTCACCTGTCTTTTCTTTAAGTGAGTCAGGTGACGAAATTGAAGTTGAATCAGGAATCATGGCTGCACCTGCACCACGTACTCTTAAGGACTATTTGCAACCTACTCGTACCACTACACCTTCATGCATTATTTTACCAGAAAATGCACCCAATTTCTCTATTAAGCATGGCATGATGTCAGTGATACCTCAGTTCCACGGGATGGATTCTGAGAGTCCGTACCAGCAATTAACAGATTTTGAGTTGGCTTGTGCCACATTTATCACTAGGGCTGTTACTGATGAGTTCATTAGACTTCGTTTATTTCCTTTCTCTTTAAAGGATAAAGCGAAGATTTGGTTTAATTCTTTAAGACCTAACTCTATTTCTAGTTGGTCTGATATGCAGCGTGAATTCTTACAAAAAAATTTTCCCTTTCAGAGAACTCAATTTTTGCAAGAGCAAATCAGCCAATTCAATCAGAGACCTGATGAGACCTTTCAGGTTAGTTGGGAAAAATTTAAGGATTTGATGAACATCTGTCCACATCATGGTTTTGAATCTTGGAGGTTGGTGAGCTATTTTTACACTGGTCTCACTCCGGAATGCAAGCAATTTGTTCAGACAATGTGCAATGGGGAGTTCTTTAGCAAGGAACCTGATGAAGCACTATCATTTTTTGACTACCTTACTGAGAGCGCGCAACAGTGGAATACTCGTACTGATCGAGTTCCATCAACAGCACAACCACTGAGGGCTATTTCTGGAGGGGGTAGATACTAGCTTAAAGGGGACACTGATGTTCAAGCCCGAATAACTACATTGACTAGAAGAATGGAGGTCATGGAAATGGACAAAGTGAAGGCTGTGAAAGTAGCAGAGGCATGTTCTATATGTGCTGATTCAAACCATAAGACCAAAGACTGCCCGATAATGCCAGTATTTCAAGAAAGTGGGTCGGAGCAGATGCAATCAACTAACTGGGTGAATAGAGCACAGAATCAGCCTTTCTCCAACACATATAATCCGGGGTGGAGGAATCACCCAAATTTCTCATGGAGAAATGATCAACCTGGTCGGTCCCCACCACCTCAACAGCAACCATTTCATCAGAGTGCTCCTCAGCATCAGTATCCGTCATATCAGAATCCTCAGAGCTATCCTCCTGTAGCTCCGCCTGGATTTCAGCCTCATATGGCTGCACAGAGTTTTCAACCTTCATCATCTGCAAAGAAAACTCTAGATGACAGTATGGCACAGATGGCCAATACACTTCAACAATTCATGCAGATTCAGGCCACCACAAATAATCAAAATACTCAGGCCATAAATGAGTTGCGTGGCACTATGAATAAGATGAGCACAACCTTGAGCACCCTAGAGAAAGGGAAATTTCCAGCGCAGCCTCAGCCTAATCCTCAAGTATACAGGCAGCAACAACAACAAGTGCATAATGTCTCAGGGGACGTTATTGAGACAGCGAAGGCAGTTATTACTTTGAGAAGTGGGAAAGAAGTTTCCCGACCAGAGAGCCTATAGACACACAGGTAGTTGCTCCTACACCTGAAGATGTAACGGAACTGATGAAGTTGAGAAAGAACCAGAGATAGTGAGACCAGAGCTGAAGAAGCCTGTGAGTGTAGATGCTGAAACTAGTAAGGGATACCAACCTGTGGTTCCTTATCCTCAGAGATTGGCAGCTGGCCAAAAGAACAAGTATCACACGGAGATTCAAGAGATTTTCAAGCAAGTGAAAATCAATATTCCACTCTTGGATGCCATACAACAAGTGCCTTCATATGCAAAATTTTTGAAGGACTTGTGTACAGTGAAGAGGAAGCTGAATGTAAAGAAGAAAGCCTTCCTGACGGAGCAAGTTAGTGCATTGATATTGAGCGAGACTCCTCAGAAGTTTGGAGATCCCGGCTCTCCCAACATTTCCATTATGATCGGCGAATCACGCATTGGGAGAGCTTTACTTGATCTGGGGAGTAGTGTGAACCTGCTACCGTTCTCAGTGTATGAACAGTTGGGATTGGGTGAGCTGAAAAAGACCTCCATCACGCTACAGTTGGCTGACAGATCAATTAAGGTACCGAGGGGTATTGTAGAGGACGTGTTGGTCCAGGTGGACAAATTCTACTACCCAGTGGATTTTGTAGTTCTTGATATGCAGCAACCAGTCTCCACTATTTACCAAGCTCCTGTCATCCTTGGAAGGCCATTCCTAGCTACATCAAATGCTTTGATCAATTGCAGAAGTGGTGTTTTGAAGCTTACCTTTGGGAACATGACACTTGAGTTGAACGTTTTCAATGCTGGCAAAATGCCATCACATTTTGATGACACAAGTGATTTGAATGCTGTGGAGAGTTTGACACCAACAGAGTTTATTTGCTCAAATTCTCTTTTCTCTGATAATGATTCTATTTTTCAGACACCTGAATTTTTACTTAATAAAAAAATTGATCATATTAATGAAGATGACTTTGAATCTTTTGATTGTTTTGCAGATTCTTCTTTACCACTTCAAGAGTTCAACATCAACATTAAGGACAAGAAAGGAGTTGAAAACATGGTAGCTGACCACCTCTCTAGATTGTCATCATCTCCTTCTTCAAATGTCAGCTTTCCTCTCGATGATAGTTTCCCGGATGAGCAGCTGTTTGTGGTTGATAGAGCCCCCTGGGAAGTATTTTGAGTTGCTTCTCCTTCTTTACAGTTTTCTTTACTTGCATTTTCTTTTATTTGTTCTTTTGCATTTGATTTTATAACTCTTGTTGATTGTTTGTTTTGCTTGCTTAGTTCTGTGCACTTTGTTTCTTTCGTTCGATTCATTGAGGACTATGTCTCTCACTAGTTGGGGGGTAGCATTGTGCACAGTCTTTTAAAAAAAAAAAAAAAAAAAAACTTGATTCCCTCTGATACATTTATGATTGAGCATCTTGGTGGATAGTTGAGCGGTATCATTTCTGAAGATTTATTTTCAAGCTTAAACATAGAGCATGATTTTTGATGCATCATATTTTGTTGATATGTGGCTTGAAACACCGGGATGTTATAGTTATTGAGATGAAACTTGATAAGATTTCTGTAGAACAAAAGGCAAAGTTTGAAGGACATTTTGCATATGCTTACGCTTGTAGTGTTCCTTAAATACCATTCATTGATTTAACACTGGAGAAGTAAACTGCAGGACTATCGAGCCATGCCAAAAAGAAAAGAAAAGAAAAAAGATGTGAAAAAAAAAAAGAAGAAGAAGAAGAAATAAAGGCGGCTTAGCAAACTTTCCTAAGTAAAAAGGGCTAGAAACAGTTATCCAAGACTTTGGGGGTTGAGTGTCCAACCTTTAAAAACAGAGCTGGCGTGAAAACTGCTAGTTCCTTGGGCTCTGAGGTAGTTAGAATCAGCAATGATTAATCTTAAGGTTGAAAAATCCTATGACAAATCATGGCTAGTAATGAGGAACACACAACCAGTTTAGCTCCACACACACATTTGAGTCCTGAGATATTTGCCTTAATTCTATGTGAAAGATTGTTGAAGATAGTCTTGGTGGGTATAACCCTTGGGGGTTGAGTAGTAACGTGTCACTTTTGTGAGAATTCAGAATTGAGTTTGATTGTTTTTGTTTGAATTTCGATCTTTATGCAATATTCATCTCAATTAATTTTCACTATTTTGCTCAAGGATTAGCAAAAAGCTAGTTAGGGGGTGTGATTGAGCTGAGATATTGCATATTTTAACTATTTAAAACCAATGTATTTTAAATTCTTCATGACATTACTATTGGTTTTAGATGGAAAAATGGTTAATAAGCATAAATATGAGTTGTGATTTTTAATTGATTGATATTATGTTTATGCTTAATTTTATAACTATGATATAATTGGGCAATATCTCTTCATATATATAACATATTTATGATATTTATTTTTTTTCATTTCAATTTATGTTTGAGTGTTATTTTTATCTACTTATTTTCAGTTTAAATAAAATTCACATAGAATCTAAGACAAGATAATTTTTCGGTGATTGTTTATAGATGCACACAAACATTAGTGGAAACACACAAAACATGATTAAAGGAGGAGAGCCGTGCATTGACTTGTAGAGAGTGACAAAAATTGGTGGTAATTCAAAGCCAAGGGAATCAGCTGGATTAATCTAATTGGCTGGTTCTACTCTTTCATGTTGGAGTAGAGACGTGAGGAAATTGAAATGGAAGGAGAAGTGTCATGCTTGAATTTTCAACCAAGGGAAATGTGCTGCTCTTTCTCCACCGAATTGCTCCATCAATTGATCACCAAAAAGTCATAAAATTATGCTTCTATCTCCACCGAATGTGTGCTGCTATCTACACCAATTTCTTTCCACAATTTGATCATTGAAAAAGTCAAGAATGAAGGCTACTTCTCCACCCAATGTGTGCTACTTCTCCACCAAATTGCTGCACCAAAATGATCACCAAAAAGTCAAGAACATGTGTTGTTTCTCCATCGAATATGTGCTGCTGTCTCCACCAATTTCTTGCAACAAATTGAGCAACAAAAAGTCATCCAACATGTGCTGCTTTTCCACCGAATGAAGGCTGCTCTTTCCACCGAAATTCAGATGCTTCTCCACCGAAAATTCTGCATCAATTAATCATTGAAAAAGTCAAGAATGAAGGCTGCTTCTCCACCGAATTGTGCTGCTATTTTTCCACCAAATTCGACATTCAAGAAGTGGTAGATGGGTTCTTTAAATAGGGGTTGGACGTGTGGAGTAAGGGAGAAAAACTTTTATGCTTTGTTTTAGTGTTGTTCTTATGTTCCTTAGCAGTTTTTTTTAGTGAAGTTGTTGCTACTTTAATTCTTGCATGAAGTTTTGGTCAAGTTGTAATTTAATTGTTGCTAAGTTGATTTTTAAGTTGGTTAGTAGGTGGGGATGTGTGAATGAAATAAAGATGGAGTTGTGTTGAAATGCAAAATTCAAGTCTTAGTATTCGGAATTTTTTTTCTTTTGGTTGCAATGCTATGTTGTTTTACAGTTTTTATTAATTGTGCTAAGAATTACTCTAGAATTTTATTTCATTATGTGTAATACTTTAAATTCTTGCAAGTGTGTTAGTTAATTTCAAGAAGTAAAAGAGTTGTTCTAGAGTTTTCATTAAAGGTTTGGAGATTAATTTTCAAGAGTGTTACATAAGAAGTTGGTTCTTTTTGTTTTGAATTTCAATTGAATGGTGAAGGGGAATTTTACACCATACTTTTCGTTCTCTATATTTTTTTTAATTGCAGTTTAAAGTTTATAGAATACTTTTGAGATTTTTGGTTTAGAAGTTTGGGTAATTTATTTTCTGTTTACTTATTTCGTGTTATTTATTTTTCTCACTTATTTAATCTTTCATTTCTTTGGGCATTTTAAATTTTTAGTGCATGTTTGTCAATTACTTTCTAATCTAGTTTAATTCTTAATTTAGTTTTATTAATTTCTGAATTTAATCTATTAGTCATTTACATTCAAATCCGACAATTAAAACAAATCTAAAAATATGAATCTAGTCCAGGACTAGTAACCTCTCTATCCATTGCACATACCATCCACTTGTTTTCTCTTTGTGAAGTTTTTCACACTTTTTCAACGAGTTTAATTTTTGAGTAACTTTCCCTGAGGAGACGATATAGGAATTTATTCCTTATTATTACACGACATCCTCCTGCACTTGGGAGAGCATTAGTGCTACTCATTTTTGAGTGAGTCAGTTAGCATATAATTCTTATCATATTCAAGTTGCAATTACTTTGCATCTAAAATGATGACAAAGACATACCTTCTTGCTAAAGTATCAACCACAAAAATACTCTTACCTTGTGTTTACTTGATTACATGAGAAAAGGTCTTAATGAATTGCACCCACTTGCATGAGACATACCTTCTTGCTAAAGCATCAACCACAAAATTTCCCTTACCTTGCGTGTACTTAATTACACGAGGAAAGGCCTCAATGAATTGCACCCACTTGATATACATTCTACTCAACTTACATTGTCCTTTCAAGTATGTCAAGACTCAAGTACTTCAAAGAAAGGTTGGGTAGGGATTGTCGCACTTGGTACAAAATAAATGTAATGCTCTATTTCTTTAATAAACGGCAATCCACTAAATATATTGCAAGGAAACACGACCTTATATCCCTGCAACAAAGAGATAACAACACTAGGAAAATATTCTTTAAATTTGTTAGTATTAAAATTTGCCTTAGCATAAAAACTCATTTTTGTTTTTCATTTTCTCTCTGCAATCTCTCTTTTTTCTTTCTTTGGTGGCTCCACTCTTTTCTTTGGACTCTTAGCCACCTCTCTATTTTCTCTTTTACTCTCTCCTTCTCTTGATTCGCCTCATTCTATTTTTTCCTCTCACTCTCTTTTTCCTTTTCACTCTCATTTTTCTTTTTACTCTCTTTTTTCTTTCACTCACTTTTTTTCTTTTCACTCTACTTTATTTTACTCTCTTTTCCAACATCTTTTTTTGAACTCTCGGTTTCACAATTGTTTTTCAACTCATTCTCTCTTTTTCTTGAGGTTTCAGCCTCACCATCATCTTTTTTTTTCTCTCATCTCTCTCTCTCTCTCTCTCTCTCTCTCCCCCCCCTCTCCCCTTTTCTATCTCACCATTTCTTTCTTCCACAATCTCACTCCCACTCTTTCTTTTTCGCTCAACCTCACTTTTACTCTCTCTTTTTTTTTTTTTATCAATCTCAGTTTCTCTCTTTCTTTTTTGATCTACCTCACTTTCACCCTTTTTTGTGTGATCAATCTCACTTAATCTCTTTCTTTTTTGATCAACTTCACTTTCACTCTTTCTTTTTTGATCAACCTTACTTTCACTCTTGCTTTTTTGATCAACCTTACTTTTTAGCTTTAGTTGGTCCTCATGGTCCTGTGTTGGAGTTAAAGAAGCAAATTTGATTGTTTTTCCATCCCTTTCAAAACTATACATATTCCTAAACCTATCATGGATTACTCTCCTATCACACTGCCACGACTTCCCTAACAAAATATGGCTAGCATGCATAGGCACTACATCACTAAGCAACTCATCCCTGTACTTCCCAATTGAAAAAGATACTAGCACTTGCTTATTTACCCTAACCTCATCACAATCATTCAACCACTGCAACTCGTATGGTCTAGGGTGTTTCAAGATACGTAAATTCAATTTCTCAATTAAGGTAGTACTAGCCACATTTGTACAACTCCCTCCATCAATGATCATACTACATACCTTGTTGTTGATGTGGCATCTAGTATAAAAAATGTTCTCTCCCTGCTGTTCTATATCATCCATCTTAATTTGTGTATTGAGAGCATGCCTGGCAATAAGACACTCACCATGCCCTTCATTCTCATACTCATGTTCAATACTAGGCTCACGCCTCCTCCTATCTTTCACACCTTACAGATTTCTAATCACTGCACCTCATTGATCAATCCTATCCCTCACTTCCCCCAACGCCAAATTCAACATTTCAAACTTTTGTTGCATGGACTGCAAATCAAAGAATGAATTGTTTGCCACCCTCTTCAGTGTTGAGTCACTATTATGAGACATCGTAATGTGCTGCACAAAAAGAATGTTAGTGGTAAAAACCTCACACACTCCCTTACATGTTTACACTCAAATAGTTGCACTCCACTCGTGTTTCACTCTTAATTGATTTTTTCCCGATAATGATCTCACAATCTCTTGCCTCTTACCTCAAGAGCTTTTCCCACTCAAGTTCTTTAAGAACTAATTGAACTCAATCAAAACAATACAATCTTGTTTTATTCCAACTAGTAATTAGGTCGAAGAAACAAGAGCAAGAAATAAGGAAGGAATAAAATGACACGAGGCTCAAGTAATTTATATGAGGGAAAGAGTAATTACAAAACAAGATACCAACTAAAAAGATGTATACAACCCCTTTGATGATAAAACTCAATCAATGCCAAATCACTCAATTTTTAGATTGCAAGTATTTCAAACAACTATACCCAAAATCCTTTTCTTTCTCTTCTTTTCTTTTCCTTTCTTTTCTCTTATTTGTTTTTTCACTAATTTAATCACAAACAACAATATTCAATTGTGACAATCAAACAATTGAATTGTCACAATTGAATTCACACACACAAAAGACAAGGAATAGAAGAGAATCAATGAAACAGTATTCCAAGCAATTGACAAACTTAGAGATGCAAGAAATCCTAGAATTTTGAAACCCTAGATGATGCAATTTTTGGCTCCTAATAAATATGGCAGCCTAAGATCAAAACACAAAGAACCCTAATAACAGAATAATTTGGCAGCCTTAGGAAAAGTGAATTTCTTTAGTTTTTTTTTTTTTGGTAACCCTAGAACAATGAAGCCCTAGAATTAAATTTAAAAATAAAAGAATTAAAAGATAGAATTAGACCTGATTAGAAACCTTGCTCTGAATACCAAATGATATGAACCTGCGGAATTGGAATTCCTTGAACCCACAATCAATTTGAAAACTCACCCAAGAATGCCAAAGTCAAGTCAATGGAAGAACCTAGACCTGTTGAGGAACTTGTTTCAGGAATTTAGATTATATGAAAATCTAGACCCGTTGAAGAACCTGTCTCAAGAACCCATATTACAAAAGAGGAATGCCACAAAGGTTGTGATTTACCTTCAATGGTCTGGTGGTCCTCTCGTTACCTGAAATTAAGTTATACTTGAATATTACAATAGAATTAATAAATAATGTAAACATCATACTACACCATGTTTAATACACAAAGTATAAGCTATTTACATACCAAGTAGCACTTCTTTATATGGTACTTAACATCTTGTTGAACGTTGGCCTAAGATGATATAGCCATAGGTGCATAGGAATGAGTCAGGACACCAACGTGAGAAGTGATCCAAACCCCTGGATCTTCATTGCCATCAACGTGTTCATCATCAATATTAACTTTGATTTTTCCTGTCTTGCACAATTTCTCCAAGCCAACACCTCTATAATACCTTGAGCTCGATGATCTTAGTTGCACGATTCATGAAAGAATACATTTCATATATTTTTAATCATAATAATATTATTAATATATGTATTTATTCTTAATTAACATATTGTTCTCTAATTCATTAGATGTTGATATGCCATCCTCACTAGGCAAGTCTAACGGAGAGTCATGAATAAGTGTAGACAAAAAAATTTCTTTACTTTAGGTGGCATAGTTGTCTACAAATGTGAGTAATATCGAGTGTAAATATTGTGAATACCACCAATATTTAAAATAATATTTTAGAACATGCAACAAATAATCAGTATCAGTTTTACTTGACTCCCTCATCATCAGTTGAGGCATATGATCAGGATTCATTATTTCTGCATTTCATACATCAATAACTTTGGCTAAATGTCTCTCTATGAAGTGGAACCATGTTATATACAAATAATGTGATTCAGGTTCATTTTCTTGGTAGGCTTTGGTGTTAGAAGTAACATCAAAATTTTTATTTTCTTCAACTTCTAGGATATTGTCATAAATATTATGAGGGACAAACTTCTGCACCACTCGCCAGGCTCCCCCAAACTTAGGATCCTCCAAGTAAAAGATTTGATTTGCTTGGCTAGCAAGCATGAAAGGGTCATCTTCATACCATTTTTGGGATGTATTAACATTGATAAAAAAATTCATTAGTATGAACTAGGATTCTTGCATTGCTTACATCCCACCAATCACACTTAAATAACTAGACAATATGTTCTCCCAAATTATTAAACCCAATTATATCAGTGAGGACTACATCAAAATACATGTTTTCCTCTCCATGACTGCCTTCAACCACAATGCCGTAATTTTGTATTCATCTGTTCCTTTCCCTATCAACGGTGTGAAATCTATAATCTCACGCAATACATCTAGAGTATCAAACATCATGTATCGATGAACCATGTGCCAAAGCATACAATTCATCCCAAACCAGACACTTCAAAAAATCCTTGTATTGCTTCCAAAAGAGGACACAATCAATTTTGCATGCATTGATCAAATTATAGTCAAACCTGAGACCTCGCTTCAACTGCTTTGCTTTGTAAAACGTATAGGGAACCACATTATTTTCTAGTAATGCCTCTTTAAATAGATCCAACAACATCTTCACTGCCTTCGGGAAAGGCAACAAATAGATTTTATATGTAACAATCTAATTGTAGATGAAAATCTACTGTGTCATGTGCATTGTGATACCTCGTATTTTCATGTGTTTTAATTCAATAATTATTTTATTTATTATTATTAGCAGTTCTCTTGTTTTATATGTAACGTGAATTTCATTGTATTATTTTATGATTACTAAGCTGTGAAATTTATTTTAATATGCTTTTCTTGATATTAATTATTGTTTAATATTTAAATTTCTCTCTATTTAAATTTAGTTTATTGTTGGGTTTATTGTTTATTTTTATTAATATTTAGTTGTAGTATTTTTATTTATTTTATTGTACCATTTTTATTTTATTGGATCTTTATTTTTCAAATTGGGCTTGTTTAGTGTGTTTTAATTTCTGTTTTGGGCCCAGCCGATGGGCTTGCTTTCAACCCTTCCTTTCTCTCTAGCTACCGCCGTTTTTGGCCAGCTCTTAGAGCTTTAATCCTTCTGCTTTGTCCTACCACATCACTGTTTCTTCTTCCTCTTTCTATTTTCATTTTTCCTCCCTTCTTCCTTTGAAATTAGTTGCCGCAGCCCCTTTTTCTTATTCTTTTGGTAGTTTTTACTATCTGCCTTCATCTTCTATGCTGCACCTCTGATTATGCCTAAAGAATAAAGCAGTAATTGTAGCACATCTTTAGGGTTTCGATTCTACAGAGAGATAAATTAAAAAAATAGTAGAAAGAACAAACAAACTAAAGAAAAATAGTAAATGATTAATGGAGGAAAAAGATTAATTTTAAATGAAAATTAAAGTGAAGTAAAGTGACTAACAGAAAAAGTACTCAAATTTGACGTAAAGTAAAGCGTCGGAAATCCCTTGCACAAATCCGGTATTTTAATTTTTCTTAATTCATTGAATAACTCAATTGGAAACTCAATTCCCAAAATTTTCAATTTGAATGTATAGATTTATAAATTAAAGTGAAACCAAATATAACCATTTAAAAGATCATTTACCACTTTTAAAATATTAAATTATTATCACTATTGAGATGATCCAATGACGACAATATACTCAGGGAGCAATGATATTGCAGAAAAGAATTAACTCAGCAGAGATAAATAATTGATCCAAACATAATCAAAGAACTAATCCATTCAATAGGAAAAGCATGACTGAATCCATAAACGGAATAAATTCTATGATTATTCGGAGAAGAAAACATCAAGAATGAATTGAGAATGATAATGTAACATCCGTCCTTATGGTGGGTCCTTCTCATATCGATTTTGATAAAAATCGACGGGAATTACTATTCCTTTTACAATTCTTTTCCATACATGTCAGGATATAAAAGACTCCATGCTATAAATAAAATTCATTTTCTTAATTAAAAAGATTACAGCGGAAAACATTAAATTTCATAATTTAAGTTTTCATGTAAAAACATCTTGCCTAGGCCTTCGTGCTCTTCCCCCTTGGGCTATGCCCGTCCTGACCTATCATGCTCATCTTGTGCCTGGGAGGGCACACATAAAACTAAAATGATTCGATGACTCGTAAGCATTACTTCATACGGTCAAAATATAATAACATAGATTTTCAGTCATGCATTCATCATTCCATACATACATATCGTACTTAGCATGCATACGTCTTTCTTTTCATTTTAAAACGTTGCGAGGTGGGGTTTTTCGTTATAAACGTGCTTTCTTCTTTAAAATAGTTCCCCACGCATCGCTACCTTCATTTCTTAAAGAATGTTTTCATGCATTCATTCTTCTTACATACATTCATGCATACATACATTCATTTGTTCATCTTTCCTTACTTACGTACATTCATGCATTCCATTCATCCATACATACATGCATTCCTTTCTTAACATGCTACATGCATTCCTTTCTTAACATGCATCTGTTCTTTCTTTTCACTTTCATTGGCCATTTGCACACTGTTACGCCCCGTGTGCTGGGGTTAGCGATCTTTTGGACCTGATTCCGCCCGTGGCCACGGGTTTGGGAATCCATTCCGTCAGGGTGTAGCACTGCGTACTCTACCAGTACTACTTACCCGGCATTGCAATCTGCCCCTTTACAGTCCATTCATTTGGTACCATTCCTTTTCAGTCCACGTGGCCGTTACGTATTTTCATATATCATCTATTCAGTCCAGTCCATTCTTTCCTTTACAGTCCTTTCCTTTCCTTTACAGTCCATTCTTTCATTTCAGTCCTTACAGTTCTTACGTTTCTTACAGTTCTTACGGTTCTGCATTCCTTTCAATTCATAAGAGTTTTACTTAAGAAAATAGTTTTACTTAAAAGTAGTCCTTTGAGAGAAAATGGTTTTCTTCTTTCTATTTTGTAAAAAGTCATTTTAGAAAGAATCATTTTTTAGGAAAAATCTTGTTTTCTTTGTTTTCTTATCTTTCTTTTCATTATAGTTTCAGTCCTTGCATTCCTTAACGGTTTTTACGTCTTTTAAAGCTTCATTTCATTTCCTTTTCATGAACATACATACAATACGTACTACATATAGCATTTATTGACATGCGTACATGTACATACTTTCGTTGCGTAAAAAGGGGCTGCCAAGAAAGGTGTGATGACCCGCTTTTACGTGTATTTTCACTGAATGAGTGTTTTTAATTTAATTAATATATTGATTTATTTATTTTAAATTAATGTATTTTAATTGGCTTTTAATTTATTTGATGTTATGTTTAATTTATTTTAGTCGTTTTATGTTTTTATTATCGTTTTCGGCAGAGTAGTTTTTGGATCCCGGAAGTGAGGATTGGACCTCATTTCTTTTCGTTTCTCTTTTCTTTTTCCCTTTTCCTTTTTCTTTTTCTTCTTTTCCTTCCTTTTTCTTTCTTTTTCTTTCTTTCTCTTCTTCTTTTCCGCTCCGTCTCTCTCTCCCCGTGCTCTCCCTTCTCTTTTCTCCTTCCCGCCGCCCCTACTTTGGCCGATCAGTGCACCGCCGTCCGGCGGCTGTTTCGTACACGACCCTCACCATTCTCTTCCCCTCCCACCAGAGTTCATCCCCACCAATTTTCAGAGCCATCGGACCAACCGTTAGTCGCTACGCACGGCTTGAAGTTGCTGCCCCAGAACCGCCGCTCGCCGGCGGCGTGGCCTACACCACCCACCCAGTTTTCTTCCCCTCTCACCGGTAAACATCCCCACCAAGTTTCACCTCCATCCGAGCCACCGTTAGCCACCACGAGCTCCTCCAAGCCACACGGTTTTTCACCGTTTCCAGCGCCGTCGCACCACCTCCGGCCACCATCTCTTCACAGCTTCTTCCCCTACCTCTTGCCGTCCTAACCCACCTAATTTTGGCCCCGATCCATTTCCGGAGCAGCTCCCACGAGCTCAACTCCGTTCAGCCCTTTTTTACACTTCCACCACCGTTTCCACCGCCACCCATGGCCAAAGCTCACTTCGTTTAGCTTCATAAATATCTCAAGGCCTTTTCTTATCAATTTCGTGCCTTGGTTTGTCCCCGTTCGAAAGTGGGTAATTTATTACCCACGACCACAGTGTAAAATACATGTTACGTTGCTTTTCCTCCGCCGTTTACAACGCCGCGAGCTTTCGAAAAATACCTTATAGCGCTGTAAGTATTTTCCAAACTCTACTTTTAGATTTAAATATATTTTGCTCTTACAATAAATTATCTGATTGGTTGGTTGATTCCGGACTGAGTCCGAGGAGTTCGGGGGTTGGATGGATTGAGGACGGAGTTGCTTGATTTGTTGAGTTATGGTTGGTTGGTTGTGTTGTGCATTGAGATTGCATTCACATGGTGCATGCACGTGCATTTTATTTGAATTGAGAAAATCATGTTTTATTGGCGTAAATGCATTCACGAGGGTTTGCTTGGCTACGAACATGCCGGGCGCGGAACTAGGCATCGCTCTATGCATCGACTCCGCGGCCCTTCGCTGGCGAGGGCTAGAGGATGTTTGGCTACGAACGCGCGGGGCGCGGAACTGGACATTGCTCGTCTAGAGGATGCTTGGCTACGAATGCGCGGGGCGCGGAACTGGGCATCGCTCGTTTATGTGTCATACGCGTGGTGGATTCCAGCGGTGTGGCACAGGAGCCAGGGTGTGCAGATGACCCCTAGGGGAGGTCATGGTGCATACGGTTTGTTTGGAAAGGTTATGTTATGGGCCAAATGGACTTTTGGCGTGGTATTTGGAAAGGTTATGTTTTTGGGCCAAATTGGACTTTTGGCGTTGATCAGCTTATAATGTTGTCTTCCAAGCGTAGAAGCTGTCAAAGTAATACAAGGGTAAGTCCCAAGATCGAATTCACAGGGACAATGGGTTATCAAAGCGTTTGTGAGATTTTCTTTGTGTAAAAGATGTATCGATTATGAAAGATGAAAATGGATGTGGATCTATGTTTCTAAAATTACTAAAACTAAGAGACTTAGAGAAAGTGTGTAGCAAATGAATTAAACTTGCAAGAAATAATAAAACAAACAATTGGGTTGGGTTTGAGATTCTTTTTATTTTGGATTCTAGATAATTTCTCGATTAACAATCCAGTCAAGGAATTGATATTCGGAAGATAAAAATTAAGCTCACGTTTTTGCAATATTTTCTCAAGAAATTCTCTAATTTACTAGCCAAATTTCTATTCATAATCAATCGAAAGAGGCCTTGATAAATTCAAGCTTTTGTTGTGCCTTACGTCAACAACAAAACAAGAGCAAGAGCCGCAATCTATTTTCCATTTGAATCCGACTAGTAATTTAGTGAAATCAACATTAAACAATAAAATATTGCATCAAACTAGAATCTAAAAATAAATTAAATCTCATCCCACAACCTAAGCTTTAGAAATTAGTCACACATGATATTTTAAGCAACAAAAATAAATCTAAGTTAAGTCATAAAAAAATCTGTAAAATAAATAAATAAAACAAATAACACTAAGAATTCCACGCCGGCTCAACTAAGAATTTAGGAAAGAAAATTGGGCAACAAAAAAAAAATAAAACTGAAAATGAATCCTCTGAAATAATAACTAAAAAAAAACACTAAAATGTAAAGCAAAAAAATGAATCCGACTCTTCGAATTAACAACTGCTAACGTAAATGAAAAGATAAGGAAAATGACAGTAAAATAAATTCCAGCCGTACTTAAGTTCTAAACTAACAAGAGCGAAAAGAAAACAAAAGAACAACAAGCCGCCCAAAGAGACAAAACTGAAAACAAAAAAAACAACCCAAAACTCCAGCCACTTCCGTTTGCTATGTAAATAAGAAAAAAAAAACTATTGCTCTAAGCTTCCTACCCGAAGGAAAAACAAGAAATGAAAGCCTCTCCTCTCCGTAAAACTGCAGGAAAAATAAACCGTATTTAAAATACAAACTGCTACCAAAGAAAAGTAAAACCCGTGTGTCTCCCCAAAAGAACTCCCTTGCTGCTTCCGTCCACCTAGTTTTTATAAGTGTTGCCCGTGTGATGAGTGAGCTGAGTTCATATTTTGCATGTGCTGCTGCTGCTTCTTCTTTTTTCTATTTTCTGCATTATTTTTCTGCTTCTTCATTTGCTTTGGTTTAACTTCCGTGAGCTGCATGTGCTACTTTTTTTCTGCTGCTGTTTCTTCTTTTTTTCTTGCATGTGCGTGTTACTTTCTGCTTTCATTTTCTGCATGTATTTGTCTCCTGCATTCTCCCTTTTCTGCATGTGTGTTGCTGTCCGAGTGATGGCTGGCTGTTTTGATGCATGTGTGAGCTGCAATTCCATCCGTGAGTTTCCAGCATGTGTGCTTTCAATCCTCTGCATGTGTGTGTGAGCTGCGTTCCACGTTTGATGCATGTGTGTTGTCCACTTTCTGCATGTGTGTGTTTTAACTTTCTGCTGCATGTGTGATGGCTGGCTGTTTTGATGCATGTGTGAGCTGCAATTCCATCCGTGAGTTTCCAGCATGTGTGCTTTCAATCCTCTGCATGTGTGAGCTGCTGCCGTGGTCGGTTTGTAAATGAAAGGAATATAAAAAGCTGCAGCCGTGTTCCACGTTTGTGCATGTGTGTGTGTGCTTCTTTCACTTGCTTTTTGAATTAAAATCATTCTCAGCTTGGACGTGGGCTTCGGTAGTCTTTTATCTTCATAGATTTTTTTTCCAACTATGTAGGCAATGGCTTCACTCCTGGACACCGACCAAGATTCAAATATAAGTTTTACGTAAGCATTAGTCGGCCCCACATCAAAATGCATGCATCTATGTTTAATTAGGGGTAATATCTTATTTCGCATGTCAAATAAAATTAAGTCACATTATCTAATTAATACTCTTATTTTAACTCATAAAGCACTTTTAACTCAAGATATTTAAGAGTATTAATACCACATAATTGACCATTTATCAGGCGTGTGTGGAAAAATATGGTTCTTGGGACATGTGCATTGGCATTCTTTTATGCATATTGTTTGAGTTATCATATGTTTTTATCTAGTGGTGTTTGGATCTTACTTACCTGCGGCACCATTTTGGTACCGTAGATTTTGATGCAGGGATTGAGGAGGAGGAGGAGGCTGAGCCCGAGGAAGCGGCTCCGCCGAAGTATTGAGTTGGAGTTTATGCCTTGTAGTTGGCTTTGAAACAATATTTGTATTTGTAATAATTTACTATGTATGATTTGAACAGCTTTGTATTAACCTATGAAAAATTCTGGTACTTAGTTATATGTCGTTACTATCCGCTGCGTGTCTCTTCGTACACTTCTGTTGCTTACACACACTTGGCACTTGTCGATAGGATGGGGACCCGTGTTGTCACCATCCGAACGTCTCGATTTCCCCGTGTCCGTGCGTGGGGATTTGGGGGCGTCACAGAAGGCCGCTACATACTTATACTTGAAAACTCACGTTTCATTTTCATTTTCTTTTAGGAGAAAAGCTTTCGTCTTTTTCTTCTTTTCTATACATAAAAACTCTAGAAGAGTATGAACGTAAAACTTACTTGGACTTCATGCCATACTCATTCCATGCAGTCCATTCGTGTGTGTGTCAGATGGCAACCTACATGCATACACATAACCTTACGTCATCATCTATCTATTGCAATAGAAACTATTCTAAAAATAGAACTATGCCTCACTTGGAACACTCTTCATCCATCCCTAGGCTCTTACGTGTCATTTACTATACTAAAACCTTCCGAGTCTTATTCCTTAAAGCGAACCCTCGTGATTCACCTTAAGGTTAAGACACTAAGACCTCCATCTCATTCTTCTATTTCCACAATTTGATGCATGATTCCGACCGACAGAGTCATGCGTCCCAACCTTAGACAACTTACCCATTACTACGTTCACGTATTCTAGCCCATACGAAATCCTTATTCCCAACCAGTCAGGCTACATGAATTCAAGCCAACTTTGGGGCTAAAACACCATGTAACCATGATCAGGACAGATTACCCATTACATATGGTAAACCTATCCAGCATACGTGTCTCACCCGAGACACCTGCATCTCATCCCCTTTTTATCACCTAAGAACAACTTATAGTTCCAATGAACGCCCACTTGTATAAACAAGCTCCATACTCTAATACCAACTTGCTCAGACCCGGTTGATAGGATTCTTCATACTTCCCGACCATGTACAAGTTCATCCTAACACTTGATAGGAGAGGATTGCATCCACAAATGCACATTTGTCAAGTCATGCAGCTCAAGACTAATCTCAAGTCACGTTACGATACCCATCATGCTTCTGCTGCACGCTCTGATACTTTTCTACCACTTCCATATATTCTTAACCATAGTCAATCACAAGGTGAATCTCGTCACCCCAGACTACAAGCCACATCATCACTGCTTCAGGACACTGTCACACAGTTCCCTCCACTTAACAAGAGGACTGCATCCACAAATGCCTCTGTCACATTATGCAGCTCAAGGCACATTCCCAATTAACAGAACAATGCCCATCATGCTTCCGCTGCACTCTCTGATGTTTTTCCACCACTTTCATATACTCTTAGCTATAGTCAACCACAAGGTGAATCTCGTCACCCCGGACTACAAGCCACATAACCACTGCTTCGGGACATTGTCACACAGCTCCCGCCACTTAACAAGAGGACTGCATCCACAAATGCGCCTCTGTCACATTATGCAGCTAGACAAATTCTCGAATAACAGCACGATGCCCATCATGCTTCCGCTGCACTCTCTAATACCTTTCCACCGCTTCACACATACCTTCAGCCACAAGTCAGCCTCAAGGCAACACCCGTTACCTTGGACTACAGCCACATCAGCATTGCTTCGAGACACTGTCACACAGTTCCCGACGTTACACCATACACTCCACACTTCTCTGCTACACCATCCAATCCTTCGTGATATGCCATTCGGTGTATCACGACCTAGTACAGAGTACACTCACGTGAACTCTCTTCCATCCACACTAAAGCACACATCGCTACGATACACACCTCACGGTGCATCACTACGCGACATGGAGTACGCGCCATGCGTATTCCTTTTGCTACAACACTTATCAACACGATACACATCACACGGTGCATTGCCATACAACATGGAGTACACTCCAAGTACACTCCCTTCCTTCTACGCCACACATCACTACAGTGCACGTCACACGGCGCGTCGCTGCATTACATAGAGTACACTTCACGCGTACTCTCTTCACACTACATGCCGTATCACATCTACGGCATCCATCTCATACCCATACTTCACAGCACAGTCCACAATACTGCATAATCAAGCCCAACAGTTCACAACTACACTTCACTTCACAACTACACAGCGAACTCCACAAATACTAAGTACACAGTCTACAATCGAACCAATCAACTACTTTAAACGTAAATAACTAGAGATAGAGGGTTATACCATCGATGGGATAACCCGTGCATCGCTCGCTGCTCGTCACAATCAAGCGTCGGAGGAGCGTACATGGCGGTAACACCGCGTACGGTGGCTGTCCACCACATAAAGTGGCGGTTTGGGCTTGAGAATAGCTAGGCGTGGTCTTGGAAAGGCTCACGGTGGCCTCGTGGTGGTCAAAGGTGGTGGAGCACGGCGGCATCTCGCCGTGAACAGTGCATCGGAAAATGGTGGGAGTTGCTTGAGGTGGAGGAAGGCCATAGAACTTCATGGCAAGCTAGGGAAAGGTAGATGAAGATGTGGTGGAGCTATAGTGGCGAGGTGGTGGCCATACGGTGGCTCACAGCGGTGGATCGGCCATTTGAAGTGGATTTCGGCCTTGGAGAGTGAGGGAGAGTGAGAGCTACACATAGCTCCGTTGGCCATGAAATTTCTTGGGGAAGTTTGTGGTGATGAGAAGAACAAGGTGGTGGTGGTGAAACACCGTGGGTAGCCGTGTACGGTGGTGCAATCGTAACTAAGGCCATGGAGATCCATTACAGAAATAGTGAAGTTAGGGAAAAAGAAGGACACGGGGAAGAAGCCCATGACATGGTGAATCTGTTGGTGGTGCTTGGTGGCCGTTTTGGCTGTGTATGGTGTCCCTAGGTGGAGGAAATGGGTGTAAAACCCATTTTGAGGGTGGTGCCATGGAGGGAGGAGGAGGGCACGTGATGGCTTGCCAATGAGAGGGAATGATGATCGGAGGGTGGTGGTCATTCGGTGATTAGAGGTGAGACCATAGCTACCGTGTACGGCGGTGTGGAGGAGGCAAGTGTATCCTTACCCATTTCGGCTAGTGAAACCGTGGGATGAGAGAGAGGGGCCGTGTGGCTTGGCCGACTGGAGGAGGTATTGGCCGGCATGTAGGGAAGGATCGGTGACTGGCGGTGAGACCTACGGTGGCCAGTGGTGGTTGGGCTGGAAGCTTGAAGCTCATGGTGGAGGCAAAGCCATGTATCAGCTAGGCATGCATGGGAAGAGAGAGAAGAGAGAGAAAGAAGAAAAGGAAAAGAGAAAAAGTGAGAAGGAAAAGAGAGGGTCCTGGGTATTTAACTTCAGTCATACGCTTCGGGATCCTCAAACGATCTAACGATGAGTTTAAATACTAATTTGAAAACTCATAAGTGTTTTATTTAAAATAAAACACTTTAATGAAACACTAAGAGGAATTAAAGTAGAATATTATTTTATAAACTAAAGTTTATAAAATAATATTTCTTCATTATTATTTAAAATGATAAAGCATCGTTAATTACTCAAAGAGAATAAAACACTTAAATAAAACACTGAGAGGATTTAAGATAGTATATTCTTTTATAAACTAAATTTTATAAAATAATATTTCTTCATCATTATTTAAAATGATAAAGTATCTTTGATTACTCAAAGAGGATAAAACCATTTAATTTAAATAAGAGTTTTCAACGTAAAGTTAAACCTCTTAATAGTTTAAAACAACTAAAATATTTAATTTAAGTAATTATCCACAATTATAATATTTTCAGAGCTCATTAAAATATTATAATTGTGCTACTTTAAAAACAAGCTTATCTAATAACACTGGAAATATCTCCTATAGATAGTTCCATGATATTTAACATATCTGTCAGCTTTAAAGTATCTATCTTACTTTGAAACCCGGTGGATAACTTTTGGAACACGCCATCAAGACACAACACTAAGGATAAGGCTTAGCATGTAGATCGAAGCTCGGCACATAGACCGAAACTCGACATGTGGAACGAGGCTCGTCATGTTGATTGAAGTCCAACACGTAGATTGAGGCATGTACGTAAAGAAGAAGAAAGAATGAGCGGATATCACAGATAAAACAAAAGAGTTTTAGTAATTGAGAATCAAATACATAAATTAAAAATACCATCTAATGTGCAAGTTCATCCCTAGTCCTACTTGAGAATTTAGTTACCCATAAATACAATGGACAACAAAAATCTCTAGAGAAAAATAAAGCAAATGGCAGTCATGGAAGTGATTTTCTCCTCTATTCAAATATATCTCTTGTGCCTCTTCTCCCTTTCCATTTTGTGCTAATGATATGCTTATATAGGGTAGGAAAGAAACTCTAATGTCTTCATAATTTTGACATAAAAAAATCACCTAAATTTTAGGACTCATCTTGGTAGACACATACGTACTTCAGGAATTTGAATTTGGAAATATTTAACAGAATCAAGTTTATAGCCATTTAAGATAGCTTTCTACCGCACCAAAAATCACATCAATCTGATATGTGAGTGAAAAGTTACGATTAAAATACTAAAATATGTACAAACTGCCTCCTTTTGAATTTCGATCTTGGACTTCTTGCAGTTTCCTTTTGTTATTTTTTTTCTTTTTTCTTCTTGATCCAAATTGCTCTCAATATCCATGAAATTCCTCCTTTGAATTTGACTGGGCTTTGACTTGCTCTTTTATAAACTCTGAATTTAGACGTAAAAATCTGCTTAGGAGTAATCCCAAAGTAAATAGAAATTCAATTCAAGAATACACATTAATTTATATTATTTCTATTCACATTTTAGCATTTTAATTCAATAATAGTATATTTAGAGTGCACTTTCACGCACTCATCACACCTCTCAACTTACTCATTGCTAGTCTCTAGCAATGTTTATGCCAACATAATGAAAGAGATTAAAGAAAATCTCACACAAAGGCCACCAAGTCACACTTTCTAAATTTACATATCAAAGCAATTTTAGGAGTTCAATAACCCTATCAAAAGCAATTCACCTATAGCAATCCACAGAGTGTGTGTGTGTTCCAAACTATATCCATCTAAACAAAAGCTCTGACACATGCAACATCAAGAACACCTGAAGCGAAAGGTTCAATTCCATAACTCACGGGTATAAAAATGTTTCGTTTGAGGATTCTCTTTATGGAGTTGATAATGGGTGTACACACACTCTCATAGAAAATTAGTCAATGTACAAGCAACAAGCACACATTGATCTTATGATAGGAATACTAACATATGAAACTTCCACCACTCTTTCCAAATGCTTACTTAGCATCAGAATGGTCAACACAAAAGGTTGTAACATGGTTTGGGTTCAGGGCTATATGAAAAAAAAATGATGGAAATGATTCAAAAACTTCCAAGTACATACAAATGGAATATTATTAAATATCTTAGTAGACCACACTTCTTACTTGATGTACTCTCCAACTTTTCAGATCATCGAATAATAATGCTTTTCCTTCTTCTTCCTCTTCTTTTTTTTTTCAACAATTTGATAAGCAAACATTTGCCACTTTGGTATTCTTGCCATTTCTACCCAACCTTTATTTATTTTTTATATTTTGTAGAACCCAACACAAAAGAAAGAAAATGCAAATTCCACACCTAATATACACTTTGAAGTAAAAATGGTAGAAAAATCAGTATATAGGCTATAATCCAATGTGAAGAGGCATGGATGGTGTGAGCATATGAAAAGAAAAAGCTACATGTGTTTATTGGCTCAAAGTTGTCTACTAGGGGTCTATGACGGAAAGAGTTAGCTTGAAAGGCTCAAACGTTGATCCTAAGTTTACCTTCGTCATATCCCAAGTATATCCACGATCTTATCACAAACCATGTAATGATATTCTCAAAAGAAGTGCCTAATTCAACCGATCAATGAATGCTTATCACAATTTACTACATTTGTAGGCTCTCAATCCTCTCCAAAACTCACATGAATACTTAAGCAAAAAAGTTCTCTAGCTACATGTGTCAAACCACCATCTTACCACAAAGTTTGGATGAGTGCATTAGAGGTTCTGTGAATGATTCAGCAAAAAATGATTATGGTGGATTTAGTGAATTAACGAAGATGGTTATGAATGAGAATGAGTACACATGTGTAAAGGATGCACATGTGATGCACATTTTTTTTAAAAATTGACACATGAAAATATGCCACAAAGTTCCAACAAGCATTTTAAATACTGAATTTGCACCACCACCCTCCAACTTAAATGAAACATTGTCCTCAATGTTTAAGAATCAAAATTGAATTGGGAGTAACTAAAATTGGTAGAATACACCTGATGAGTGACATGGGTAGCTCGCTAAACACCAAAGATGGTAACCTAAAATGGTAAAATAAAACTAACCTGCAAACAAAAACAAAGAAAAAAACAGCAAATAAAAAGGAAAAGAAAAAAAATAAAACGAAACAAACAAAATAAATAAAGAAAAACATACTTGCGTGGTGTAGTCAAGGTTGATAGAGCAAATTCACAAGTGCAATGCCTTCCACTTCCAGAACTTGCCTATCAATTAATACTTTAAGGTATTGACCATTTACTTTAAAGATCCAACCATCCTTAGGATCCTCTATTTCTACCACACCATTTTCAAAAATATGTTTCACTACAAAGGTGCTAGTCCACCTAGACCAAGTTTACATGGGTGCTTATGAAGTCTAGAATCATATAAGTATACTTGGTCATTAGGCTTAAACGTTTTTCTAAGAATATTTTAACCTTACATATTTTAGACCTGGGTAAAGATTTCAATTTAACTCTTATTGCTTCCATACTTGAAGGAATCTGTTTTTCACCTTTCTTAGGCAACTCCTCAAATTTCAGTTGCCATGCCCGTATGCCATAATCCTAAGTTTTATAAAAAATAACACCAATATCAAATGAATCACTAATAGTATCAAACTCAGAATTAACAAGTGAATATTCAAGGGGATCAAAATCATGAGTTGCGTGAACTTTCTTGTCTATGAGTGCGTCAATCATGTATGTTTGGTCGCACTTGTCATCTATTGGCTATTTCTCAATATGAGAAATGTTGACCTCCACGGTCATGTTTCCAAAAGATAGTTTCATCAACCCATTCCTACAATTTATAAGTGCATTAGCTGTAGTAAGGAAATGTCTACCTAATATGAGAGGAACCTTAGAGTTAGACTCAACAACCAACTGAGTGTCCAAAATTAAGAAATCAACAAGATAATAAAACTTGTCAATTTGGATAAAAACATCCTCAACTATCCTTTTCGGTTTCTTAACTAAACGATCAGCCAACTGAAACACAACAGAAGTAGGCTTAATTTCACCCAAACCGAGCTCAAACTAAATGGAATAAGGCATCAAAATTAACACTAACTCCTAAATCTAGCAAGGCTTGCTCAAACTCATGATTCCCAATATTACATGCAATCGTTGGACAACCAGGATCCTTGTACTTAGGAGGAATTCGCTACTCAATTAGAGCACTAACTTGCTCTATCAAAAATACTGTCTTCTTAACTATATACAAATCTTTAAGAACTTTTACATAAGTAGCAACATGCTTAATAACATGCAAAAGAGGGTGGTTAATCTTTACCTACCTGAGGTTCTCCAAGATATCATTACCAAAATCCAAAGTTTGCATACAAAATTTTAAAGCTTGAGGAAATGGCACCTAAACTAGGCTCTTGATTACCTTGACTTCCTTGGGCAACTCAAAATATCATTGCTTTGTTTCTCTTCAACATTCTCTAGCTTATAAGGTGGTGGAATGTGTAAGGATTTGCCACTTCATGTCATAATGGAATTAACATCCTTCAAATTTTCTTGTGCCCTACGTTGACCTTGGGGTGTGGATTGAGCTTGAGAATGGACCTTGCCATGCTCATTCACACTTAAGAAGCTCATCATTTTGGATATATGGCTCTTTATCTCCTTATTTTCTTCAACAACCTTCGTAATCAAATATTCAAACTTTTGGTTAGTCTTACCCTGTGCTTCAATAAAAGAAAGTAAAGTATCTTCTAACCTAGAATAAGAAGATGATACATGATACGATGCAGGATAAGCTCTTGGTGGCTGTGCAAGCTACTGGTTTTCAAATTTCCTAAGGATTGTAGGCGTTGCGCCTAAACTTTGTCTCAAACTAATGAACAAAAAATTTAGTGCAATTTTACCTGCAAGTATACAGGTGTTGTAGTACCTCACAAGGTTGAATCTGTGACGCCCCCAAATTCCCACGTACGGACACGGGGAAATCGAAACGTCCGGATGGTGACAACACGGGTCACCACCCTATCGAAGAGTGCCAAGTGTGTGCAAGTGACAAATGTGCACGAAGAAACATGCAGCGGATAGCAAAGACATATAACTAAGTACCAGAATTTTTCTTAATTTAATACAAAGAGGTTCAAAACATACATAATAAAATATTACAAATACAAATATTGTTTCAAAGCCAACTCTAAAGCATAGACTCCAACTCAAAACTCCGGCGGAGCCGCATCCTCGGGCTCAACCTCCTCCTCCTCCTCGTTCCCTGCACCAAAATCTACGGTACCAAAAATGGTGCCGCAGGTAAGTAAAATCCAACACCACTAGATAAAAACATATAAAAACTCAAACAATAAGCATGAGAGAATGCCAATGCACAAACCCAGAAAACCGTATTTTTCCACACACGCCAAAAACATAATCTTTACAAATGTCACGCCAAAAGTTCATTTGGCCCATATCCATCTCAATCCAAATAACCCATTAATTCGTATGCACCATGACCTCCCCTAGCGGTCATCCGCACACCCTGGCTCCCGTGTCACAGCGCGGGTATCCACTACGCGTATGACACATAAACGAGCGATGCCCAGTTCCGCGCCCCGCCCGTTCGTAGCCAAGCATCCTCTAGCCCTCGCCAGCGAAGGGCCACGGAGTCGGTGCATAGAGCGATGCCCAGTTCCGCGCCCGGCGAGTTCGTAGCCAAGCATCCTCTAGCCCTCGCCAGCGAAGGGCCATGGAGTCGGTGCATAGAGCGATGCCCAGTTCCGTGCCTGGTGCGTTCGTAGCCAAGCATCCTCTAGCCCCCGCTCCTGTTGTCCCTCAGTTCCGCGCCCCGCGCGTTCGTAGCCGAGCTTCGACTCAGGGGACGTCACTCAGTATATTACTCTCCCGAGTGACCAGAGGAGCTCCACCGAGATAATACCCCAACCCGGCTTGGGGTCGTGGTACACACGCACCCGAAAATCCATTTACGCCAATAAAACATGATTTTCTCAATTTAAATATAATGCACATGCATGCACAGTGTAAATGCAATCTCAATGCACGACACAACCAACCAACCATAAATCAACAAATCATGCAACTCCGTCCTCCATCCATCCGACCTCCGAACTCCTCGGACTCAGTCTGGAATCAACAAACCAACCAGATAAATTATTGAAAGAGAAAAATATATTTAAATCTAAAAGTAGAGTTTGGAAAATACTTACAGCACTATACGGTATTTTTCGAAAGCTCGCGGCGTTGCAAACGGCGGAGGAAAAGCAACGTAACAGTGCATTTTACACTGTGGCCGTGGGTAATAAATTACCCACTTTCGAATGGGGACAAACCACGGCACGAAATTGATAGGGAATGGCCTTGAAATATTTATGAAGCTAAAGGAAGTGAGCTTTGGCCGTGAGTGGCTGTGGAAACGGCGGTGGAAGTACAAAAAGGGGCTAATCGGAGTTGAGCTCGTGCGAGCTGCTCCGGCAACGGATCGGGGCCGAAATTAGGTGGGTTAGGTCGGCAAGAGGTAGGGGAAGAAGCTGTGAAGAGATGGTGGCCGGAGGTGGTGCGACGGCGCCGGAATCGGTAAAAAACCGTGTGGCTTGGAGGAGCTCGTGGTGGCTAACGGTGGCTCGGATGAAGGTGAAACTTGGTGAGGATGTTCACCGGTGAGAGGGGAAGAAAACAGGGTGGGTGGTGTAGGCCACGCCGCCGGCGAGCGGCGGTTCTGGGCGGAGAAAGAAATCGGCAACAGGGGAGAAAACAGGGCAGGGGCAGCAACTTCCAAGGGCTCGTGGCGGCTAACGGCTGGTTCGATGGCTCTGAAAATTGGTGGGGATGATCTCTGGTGGGAGGGGAAGAAAATGACGGGGGTGGTGTATGACACCTCCGCCGGACGGCGGAGAAACGGCCGGCCGAAGTAGTAGCAGCGGTAAGGGAAAAAGAGAAGGGGAGAGCGCGCGGGAGAGAAGAAAAACGGGGAAGAAGAAGAAGAAAAGAAAAAAAGGAAAGAAAAGAGAAAAAGAAAAAGGAAAAGGGAAAAAGAAAAAGAGAAAAGAAAAGAAATGAGGTCCAATCCTCACTCCGGAATCCAAAAATAGATCCGCCGAAAACGATATTAAAAACCGTAAAACGATTAAAATAAATTAAACACAACATCAAATAAATAAAAAAAACTAAGAAAATATTTTAAACACAACATAAAGCTAAGATATAATAAACAACTAGTAAAAACTAACTATTTAATTTTAAATCCAAAAACAAGCTAAAATAAATTAAACAGCAATTTAAACTCAACAGCGATTAAAATCCGATAATTTAAAATAAAAGAACTATTATTTTAATTAAATTAAAATATATTTTCAGTGAAAATACACGTAAAAACGGGGTGTCACATCCTCCCTCCCTTAAAATAAATTTTGTCCTCGAAATTGGCAAGATCAACCATCAGCGCCAAACAGATACAAGATACAACTCCGAACATATTTGAGAGATACATATCATCGACAACTCCTAACAAAACCAATGGTTAAAAACTTCACACCATAAATCACTAATATCAACGACGTCTCTGCTTTACATTTCAAACTTTCACTCCATTCCAACTTTGGTAACCTAAAAGCCACTTCCAAAGTTAACCATTCATAAACCAAATTGCATGACCAAATGATTAATCTCCCATGAAAACTTCGAATCACTACTAAGTCTTCAAATTCGATACAAAATTTGAACTTCTAAGTATCTCCAAAAATCATGTTTTCGCGCGCACTCTGATAATTCATCAAAATACTTAAAGGCTATATCCTCAAAAATTAATATCATGAAGTACATGCTCAATCCACACCTAATCACAAGGAAACCTTTACCACATTTCTATAGAAAATCGTACGCCTCCAAAAACCACAAATCTCCACTCATTCCTCAGTTGGCCATCGCTGCCCCAGACGAAAACCAACATTCCGCAAAAATATACCCATTGATTGATGACAGAAACTAGTACTAATCAACCTCCAGGCCCCAAATTGAAAACACATAACATCATCCCGAAATACACCTGTCTCTTTGACTCACTCAAAAATGAGTAGCACTAATGCTATCCCAAGTGCAGGAGGATGTCGTGTAATAATAAGGAATAAATTCCTAGATCGTCTCCTCAGGGAAAGTTTACTCAAAATTTAAACTCGAAAAAAAATTGTGAAAAACTTCACAAAGAAAAAAAATAAATGGTATGTGCAATGAATGGAAATTTTACTAGTCATGGACTAGATTCATGTTTTTAGATTTGTTTGTCAGATTGGAATGTAAATAACTTAATAGATGAAATTCAGAAATTAATAAAACTAAATTAAGAATTAAACTAAATTAAAAAATAATTGACAACATGCACTGAATAAAACCCCAAATTAAAGATTCAACATAAAGTTATGAAAATTAAATAAACATTATCTATAATAAAAATAAAATACACAAAAATAGCAAAAGAACATAAAATTGAAAGAAGAGATAACAAATAAATAAAGATGCTCTACTCCAAAGAAAATAAAAGAGAAAGGTATCTGAAATAAAAGAAACGCTGAACTGAAAAGCGATTAAAATGCTGAACGGAACAAGGAAATGTAAATAGAGAAGAAGAACAGTAAGAATAAAAATTGTATCCAACTTAAAAATGAAACATTAACCAAATAAAAACAAAATAAATCGCCGTCTTCAACAAGGTCTGGAATTCCACTGCAGAAGCTAAAGAAGAACCATTAAATTGATCTCTCCTGCTTCTCTAAAGAAATCCCAACGTAAAGAAATAAAAAAATTAAAATAAAATGAAGCTGCTCATAGAAAGAGTTTCGCCTATGCCCAGTCCAAACGAAAGAAAGAAAATAAAAACTGATTGAAAAGTAGTCTAAAAAACTAGTAACTTCCGTCGACTCTACTCAACGAAAATGTAAGAAAACAATCCAAAAAAAATTAAATAAAAGGAGCTGTTCGCTACAAAAACCAAATGTAATCTATGATGTAAACAAAAAGAGCAAAAAAAAAAAAATAAGAAGAATAACTAAAGTTACAATCTAGAAGAAAATCAAAGATGCTAAAAAAAAATAATGAGATGCCAATATAAAAGGTACTAAGCATGAAGGTTCTCTCAAACGTAAAAGGTACTAACCAAACGTAAAACGTAAAAGGTTCTCTCAAATGAAAAAAAAACTCTCTCAAACATAAACGAAGAGAACAAAAAAAAATAAAGAAGCAACTTCCTGCACTCTCACGTAACAAAAAAAAAACATAGTGAAAAAAATTAATAACACCAGCCGAATGACTGGTTTGCATTAAGATCCCAACAAAAACTAAAACTGCTGAGAGAAATAAAGGAAATGAACACTGAACTAAGAAGGAAAGAAAAACTAAAACTTCTGTCTTTAACAAGGTCTGAAACAAACGAAAAAACAAAAAAAAAAAAACAACAAAACAAGCTTCTGCTGTAATGCTCTGGTGCAGAAGAATTTCTCTGTGTCTATATGCCCTTTAAGCTTCCAGCCCCTCAGTATTTATAAGTCAGCTTGTGTGTTTGCTGCCCTCTCATTTTCTGTCCGTGATTTATGCATGTTTTCGGTGCATGAATTCCAGCTTTGATTGTTTATTTTGCAGGTGCAAGTTGCTGCCTTCGGTGGATTCTTTTTCTGCATTGATTTTCTGCTGCTGCATATGCATATGTGTTGAGCTGCTTGTGACGTGAATGACTTTGTTTTCCTGCATGTGTGGCTGTCGTGAGTTGCTGTCTTGACTTTCTATTTCTGTGCTTTATATTTTCCTGCTTGTTGTGTATTTTTCTGCAGTTGGTAGTTGCTGCTTTCGGTGCATGCTGGTTTTGTATTATCTGCTGCAATTTTTCTGCTGCTGTCATTTTCTGCTGCTGTCCAAGTGAAGATGCCGTGTGTTACTTTCATGCATGTGCAAGTATTTTCTGCATTTTGCCGCGTTCTGCATGTGCTGTGGGCTCCAGCATGTGTTATTTTCTGCTGTGAGTGATGCTTGCATGTGCTGGTTTGCCGTGAGTTGCATTGGAGTGAAGGTGCCGTGTATGATCTGCATTTCTTTTATTTTTCTGCTGCTGTTTTTGACCGAGTTTGATTGGTTCTTGAGATACTTGTAGTAACGATGAAAGGCTTCAAGACAAGTTTCCATTTGGGTTCCGCAGCTTTGGCTCAATGTTTAGATGTTCACCTCCTCCAAAATAGTAGGCCCATGAATTTGCATCAAGGAGTTGTTTCACAATGGGGGCATATGACGCATTTAACCAAGAAAAATCCTCAACGTTTTGCACATCTATGGCAGACCCCTTTAAGTCGTTGCTAAGGAACCAAGCCTGCATTCCTCCATAGTTGACTCCATTGGTGACAATATGGAAGACCAATTGCTTCGGATGATCAGCATTGGAGATAGTGGATTTCACAACTACAGAGGTAGCCACTACATTATCTGAAAAGATACAGAAATGGTATAGATTGTTGTCTGTAAGTCGAGGAGAGTTTCTCTTGTCATCTACGAGTTCTTGCAGAGATTGCTTTTTATGCCAGTCCTACTCCAACCACTTGCAACCAAGAAACAATACCGGTTTTTTCGGATCTTGTGTTCATAAATCCTCCGAACTATGCAGGGGCTCAAATGGACAGCCGTCGCGATCAATGGAGCCCATCTGAACCCCCATCCCTTGCTGTTTTACGTAATCAGTCCTAAGCTCCTGAACATGAAAGTCCCCTGGTCAAGCACGCACGGCTTCTCCAATCAATCAAGCACCAAAAGCATCCTTAATTTCTGCACTCAATTCCGTCTCCTTTTTACGTCCAACTAGTCCACCGAAAGCACCCCCAGACAACACGTGAAACTGCTTCTTGACTTTACATAAAAACTTCACCGTGTGCTCTCGTGAATTTTATTTAATCTGAAAATAAAGAAATAAAAATACAATCGAAATAAATTAAAAAGAAAATAGATTATTAAAAAAAATATTATATATGTGAGGAAATATTGTCCAATTAAATCATAGTTATAAAATTAAGCATAAACATGATATTAATCAATTAAAAGTCATAACTCGAATTTATGCTTATTAACTATTTTTTTCATCTAAAACCAATAAATAATGTCACGAAGCAATTGAAATACATTGGTTTTAAATAGCTAAAATATGCAATATTTCAGCTCAATCACACCCCCCAACTAGCTTTTTGCTAACCCTTGAGCAAAATAGTGAAAATTAATTGAGATGAATATTGCATAAAGCTCGAAATTCAAACGAAAACAATCAAGCATAATTCTGAATTCTCACTAAAATTGATTCGTGACTATTCAACACTAGGAGTTGTATCCACAAGAAAAGTCTCAACAATTGTTCACATAGAATTGGGGCAAATGTCTTAGAACTCAGATATGTGTGTGTGGCTAAACCTCTGTGTGTTCCTCATTAATAAGCATGATTTATCAAAGGATTTTTCAACCTTAAGATTAATCATTATTGATTCTAACTACCTCAAAGCCTAAGGAACTAGCAGTTTTCACGCCAGCTCTGTTTTTAAAGGTTGAACACTCAACCCCCAAAGTCTTGGGTAACTGTTTCTAGCCCTTTTTACTTAGGAAAGTTCACTAAGCCGCCTTTATTTCTTCTTCGTCTTTTTTTTTTTTTGGCATGGCTTGGTAGTCCTGCAGTTTACTTCTCCTATTTTAAATCAATGAACATTAGTGAGGAACACTACAAGTGTAAGCATGTGCGAAATGTTCTTTCAAAACTTGCCCTTCATTCTATATAAATCATACTAATTCTCATTTCTGTAAATATCGCATCCCGGTGTTTCAAGTCACTCTTCAACAAAATGTGATGCATCATAAGTCATGCTCTATGCTTAGGGTTGAAAATAAATCTTCACAAAATAATTCCGCTCAACTACTCCACCAAGATACTCAAATTTCACAAAAAGTCAGAAGTGTGTTAATCCTTTATGTTTCAATATTCCTCACAAATTTTTTTTTTTTTTTTTTTATACTAACACATCTTCCACAGAAAACTTCAACAGAAAACCCTCCCCCCAACTAAATTTGACATTGTCCTCAATGTTCAGCAAATGAATTTTCGACGACATATGTTATGCAGGCATGAATTGAAACAAGATAAACACTGCAGAACATATATTGAAACGAAAGAATAAAGAGGAAAGATGTCACCTGAATTACTCGAGTGCACACCGGGAGTAAATTTCAAATGATATGAATATGAAAGCAATGTTTCTTAATCCATTTTTTCGTCAAAATAACAAAAAAAATCGTACCTGCAAAAAGAGAATACGAGAAAATTAGCAAAAGATTACTAAATTTTTTTTTTTTTATTTTTATTTTTTTTGTCACGAAGAATTTAAAATACATTGATTTTAAATAGTTAAACTATGCAATATTTACGCTCAATCACACCCCCCAACTAGCTTTTTGCTAATCCTTGAGCAAAATAGTGAAAATTAATTGAGATGAACTTTGCATAAAACTCGAAATTCAAACGAAAACAATCAAGCATAATTCTGAATTCTCACAAAAAAATCGATTCGTGACTACTCAATACCAGGAGTTGTGTCCACAAGAAAAGTCTCAACAATTGTTCACATAGAATTGGGGCAAATGTCTTAGAACTCGGATATGTGTGTGTGGCTAAACCTCTGTGTGTTCCTCATTAATAAGCATGATTTGTCAAAGGATTTTTCAACCTTAAGATTAATCATTATTGATTCTAACTACCTCAAAGCCTAAGGGACTAGCAGTTTTCACGCCAACTCTGTTTAAAGGTTGAACATTCAACCCTCAAAGTTTTGGGTAACTGTTTCTAGCCCTTTATTTTAGGAAAACTTAAACGCTTTCATATATATATTTTTTTCTTTTCTTTCTCTCTCTCTCTGTTTTTTTTAATATATATATATAGGCTCAGTAGTCCTACAGTTTACTTCTCCTATTTTAAATCAATGAACATTAGTGAGGAACACTACGAGTGTAATCATGTGCAAAATGTTCTTTCAAAACTTGCCCTTCATTCTATATAAATCATACTAATTCTCATTTCTGTAAATATCACCTACCGGTGTTTTAAGTCACTCTTCAACAAAATGTGATGCATCATAAGTCATGCTCTATGCTTAGGGTTGAAAATAAATCTTTACAAAATAATTCTGCTCAACTACTCCACCAAGATCCTCAAATCTCACAAAAATGCTAGGAGTGTGTGTTAATGATTTATGTTGAATGCACCTCACAACAGATTTTTTTTTTTTAAAAGACTATGCACAATGCCACCCCCCAACTAGTGAGAGACATAGTCCTCAATGAATCGAACGAAAGAAACAAAGTGCACAGAACTAAGCAAGCAAAATAAACAATCAACAAGAGTTATAAAATCAAAGCAAAAGAACAAATAACTGTAACGAAAACTGTAAAGAAGGAAAAACAAATCAAAATACTTCCCTGGGATCTTGCACAAGCAAGATCTTTTCATGTGGATCAAAATCCTTCAGAAATGACTTTAGACGTTGTCCGTTGACAGTGAAGCTATTACCATTCTTCGGATTGACAATGTCTACCGCGCCATGATGATGAACAGTCTTTACAATGTACGGCCCACTCCATCGGGATTTCAACTTTCCAGGAAATATATGCAAGCGAGAGTTGTAAAGAAGAACTTCCTGGCCAAGTGTGAAATGCTTTGGATGAATTTTCTGATCATGCAGAATTTTCATGCGTTCCTTTGCCAATTGTGCGTTGTCATAAGCATTCCGACGAGCTTCATCCAATTCATTGATCTGCAATTTTCTCAACCCTGAAGCTTCATCAAGTGACATGTTAACATGTTTTATGACCCAAAGAGCTTGATGCTGAATATCAACAGGTAAATGACAGGCTTTACCATAAACTAATCGATAGGGAGACATCCCTAGATTTGTTTTAAAAGCTGTCCTGTAGGCCCACAAAGCATCAAGAAGCTTAATCGACCAATCTTTCCTATTAGGATTTACCGTTTTCTCCAGAATGATTTTTATTTCTCTATTTGCCAATTCAGCTTGCCCATTTGTTTGGGGGTGATAGGGGGTGGAAACTCGATGTGTAATACCATATTTTTTTACAAGTGTAGAAAATGGTTTATTGCAAAAATGAGAACCCCCGTCACTAATGATAACCTTGGGCATGCCAAATCGAGCAAACAAAGATTGTAAAAATTTTAGTACAACATGATGGTCATTGGTTTTGCAAGCGATGGCCTCAACCCACTTTGAAACATAGTCCACAGCCAATAAAATATATGTGTTTCCAAAGGAAACCGGAAAAGGTCCCATGAAGTCTATTCCCCAACAATCAAAGATTTCTAAAGTAAGAATGGGGGAAAGGGGCATCATGTTTCTTTTGCTAATAGCTCCTAACTTTTGACAAGACACACACGCTTTGCAAAAATTGTAAGCATCCTTAAACATAGACGGCCAATAAAGACCGCTTTGCAAAATTTTTGCCACTGTTTTCTTCGCTGAAAAATGACCACCACATGCACCCATATGACAAAATCTCAATACTGAAGAAAACTCATCATCAGGAATGCATCTTCGAATCAATTGGTCCGAACAATATTTGAAAAGATAAGGGTCATCAAAGTAGAAATGTTTTACCTCAGATAGAAACCGACGCTTATCTTGGGTTGACCATTCAGAAGGCATTTGCTCAGTCACCAGATAATTGACTATGTCAGCATACCAGGGAACTTTATTTACCACAAACAGGTGCTCATCCGGAAAACTATCATCAAGAGGGAGGCTGACATTTGAAGAAGGAGATGACAATCTAGAGAGGTGGTCAGCTACCACGTTTTCAACTCCTTTCTTGTCCCTAATGTTGATGTTGAACTCTTGAAGTAATAGAATCCATCGAATCAAGCGTGGTTTTGCATCTTTTTTAGCCAACAAATACTTAAGAGCAGAGTGGTCAGTGAAAATAGTAACAGGAGAACCAAGAATATAAGCCCTGAATTTATCAAGTGCAAAAACCACTGCAAGCAGTTCTTTTTCAGTAGTGGTATAATTTTTCTGGGCATCATTCAAGGTTCTACTAGCATAGTAAATCACACATGGTCTATTATCCACACGCTGACCCAAAACAGCTCCTAAGGCATAATCACTTGCATCTGTCATGATTTCAAAGGGAATGTCCCACTGCGGGGGTCGCACAATAGGAGCAGTGGTAAGCGAATTTTTAAGGGTATCAAAAGCTTTTTGGCACTCATCAGTCCAAACAAATTCAATGTCATTTTGTAAAAGAGTGCACAAAGGTTTTGCAATAGAACTAAACCCTTGAATAAACCGCCTATAAAAACCAGCATGACCAAGGAAAGAACGAATATCCCTAACCGTCCTAGGAATAGGAAGTTTAGATATTAATTCAATCTTTGCCTTGTCGACCTTTATACCTTCAGAGGAAACAATGTGTCCCAAAACAATGCCCTGAGTAACCATGAATTGACACTTCTCCCAATTAAGTAAAAGATTTTTTTCCTCACATCTTTGGAGAATACGTGCCAAATTATGCAAACAACTTTCAAAAGTTTTTCCAAAAACAGAGAAATCATCCATGAATATTTCACAAATATCATCAATCATGTCAGAAAAAATACTCATCATGCATCTCTGAAAAGTAGCTGGAGCATTACACAAACCAAAAGGCATTCTAGTAAAAGCAAAAGTGCCAAAAGGACAGGTGAAAGTGGTTTTCTCCTGATCCTCAGGCGCTACAGCAATTTGATAATAACCAGAATAGCCATCCAAGAAACAATAATATGCATTTCCAGCCACTCTTTCCAAAATTTGATCCAAAAATGGTAAAGGAAAATGATCCTTCCTACTGGCTGAATTAAGTTTTCTATAATCAATGCACATTCTCCAGCCAGTAACCATTCGAGTTGGAATTAACTCATTTTTCTCATTTTGTATGACAGTTAAACCAGATTTTTTTGGTACCACTTGAGTTGGACTTACCCACTTACTGTCTGAGATGGGGTAAATGATACCCACTGCGAGTAGCTTAAGCACTTCCTCTTTCACAACTTCCTTCATGGTAGGATTGAGCCTACGTTGAGCATCACGAACTGGTTTAGCATCGTCTTCAAGATGAATTCTGTGGGTACATATAGCGGCATCAATGCCTTTGATGTCGGCTATTGTCCAACCAATTGCGCCTCGATGCTTTCTTAATATTTCAATCAATTTGGCTTCCTCCTTCTGATTTAGTTTTGAGGAAATCACCACCGGAAAAGTGCCTTCTTCAGGTCCAAGGAACGCATACTTTAAATCTTGAGGAAGCGGTTTTAGTTCCAATCGGGGAACTTCTTCCTCTGAAGATCTAAGCATGTCTGGTGGTGGTAAAGCTTCGAACTGGGGTTTCCATCTTGCTCCGGCAAATTGTACTTCAAGTGGTAAAGAATCTGCAAAATAATCAAGAAATTCAAAGTCATTTTCATTGATATGATCAATTTTCTCATCAAGTAAATATTCAGATGTCTGAAAAATATAATCATCATCAGAGAAAGGAGAGGTTGAGCAAATAGACTCTGTTGATGTCAAACTCTCCACAGCATTCAATTCACTTGTGTCATCAAAATGTGTTGGCATCTTGCAAGCGTTGAAAACGTTCAACTCAAGTGCCATGTTCCCAAAGGTAAGCTTCAACACTCCACTTCTGCAATTAATCAAAGCGTTTGATGTAGCTAGAAATGGTCTTCCAAGGATGACAGGAGCTTGGTAAATAGTGGAGGCTGGCTGCTGCATATCAAGAACTACAAAATCCACTGGGTAGTAGAATTTGTCCACCTGGACCAACACGTCCTCTACAATACCCCTTGGTACCTTAACTGATCTGTCAGCCAGTTGTAGCATGATGGAGGTCTTTTTCAGCTCACCCAATCCCAATTGTTCATAAACTGAGAACGGTAGCAAGTTCACACTACTCCCCAAATCAAGTAGAGCTCTCCCAATGCGTGATTCGCCGATCATAATGGAAATGTTGGGAGAGCCGGGATCTCCAAACTTCTGAGGAGTCTCGCTCAATATTAATGCACTAACTTGCTCCGTCAGGAAGGCTTTCTTCTTTACATTCAGCTTCCTCTTCACTGTACACAAGTCCTTCAAAAATTTTGCATATGAAGGTACTTGTTGTATGGCATCCAAAAGTGGAATATTGATTTTCACTTGCTTGAAAATCTCTTGAATCTCCGTGTGATACCTGCTCTTTTGGCCAGCCGCCAATCTTTGAGGATAAGGAACCACAGGTTGGTATCCCTTGGTAGTTTCAGCATCTACAGTCACAGGCTTCTTCAACTCTGGTCTCACTACCTCTAGTTCTTTCTTAATTTCATCAGTCTCCGTTATATCTTCAGGTGTAGGAGCAACTTCCTGTGTGTCTATAGGCATTTCTGGTCGGGAAACTTCTTTCCCACTTCTCAAAGTAAGGACTGCCTTCGCTGTCTCAATAACGTCCCCTGAGACATTATGCACTTGTTGTTGTTGCTGCCTGTATACTTGAGGATTAGGTTGAGGCTGTGCTGGAAATTTCCCTTTCTCCAGGGTGCTCAAGGTTGTGCTCATCTTGTTCATAGTGCCACGCAACTCATTTATGGCCTGAGTATTTTGATTATTTGTGGTGGCCTGAATCTGCATGAATTGTTGAAGTGTATTGGCCATCTGTGCCATACTATCATCTAGAGTTTTCTTTGCAGATGATGAAGGTTGAAAACTCTGTGCAGCCATATGAGGTTGAAATCCAGGCGGAGCTACAGGAGGATAGCTCTGAGGATTCTGATATGACGGATACTGATGCTGAGGAGCACTCTGATGAAATGGTTGCTGTTGAGGTGGTGGGGACCGACCAGGTTGATCATTTCTCCATGAGAAATTTGGATGATTCCGCCACCCCGGATTATATGTGTTGGAGAAAGGCTGATTTTGTGCTCTATTCACCCAATTAGTTGATTGCATCTGCTCCGACCCACTTTCTTGAAACACTGGCATTATCGGGCAGTCTTTGGTCTTATGGTTTGAATCAGCACATATAGAACATGCCTCTGCTACTTTCACAGCCTTTACTTTGTCCATTTCCATGACCTCCATTCTTCTAGTTAAAGCAGTTATTCGGGCTTGAACATCAGTGTCCCCTTTAAGCTCGTATCTACCCCCTCCAGAAATAGCTCTCAGTGGTTGTGCTGTTGATGGAACTCGATCAGTACGAGTATTCCACTGTTGCGCGCTCTCAGCAAGGTAGTCAAAAAATGACAGTGCTTCATCAGGTTCCTTGCTAAAGAACTCCCCATTGCACATTGTCTGAACAAATTGCTTGCATTCCGGAGTGAGGCCAGTGTAAAAATAGCTCACCAACCTCCAAGATTCAAAACCATGATGTGGACAGATGTTCATCAAATCTTTAAATTTTTCCCAACTGGCCTGAAAGGTCTCATCAGGTCTCTGATTGAATTGGCTGATTTGCTCTTGCAAAAATTGAGTTCTCTGAAAGGGAAAAATTTTTTGTAAGAATTCACGCTGCATATCAGACCAACTAGAAATAGAGTTGGGTCTTAAAGAGTTAAACCAAATCTTCGCTTTATCCTTTAAAGAGAAAGGAAATAAACGAAGTCTAATGAACTCATCAGTAACAGCCCTAGTGATAAATGTGGCACAAGCCAACTCAAAATCTGTTAAGTGCTGGTACGGACTCTCAGAATCCATCCCGTGGAACTGAGGTATCACTGACATCATGCCATGCTTAATAGAGAAATTGGGTGCATTTTCTGGTAAAATAATGCATGAAGGTGTAGTGGTACGAGTGGGTTGCAAATAGTCCTTAAGAGTGCGTGGTGCAGGTGCAGCCATGTTTTCTGTTTTAATTTCAATTTCGCCACCTGACTCACTCAAAGAAAAGATAGGCGAGCTATCTATCTCCAAGCTGTGTATACTACTCTCAACACTCGATGTGACTCTAAGCAACCTATTTGAACTGTCTCTTACCCATGACATGAAACATCAGTTTAGCAAAGCAAAAAAAAAAAAAATTAACGAGTTTAAATTTAAACTACTTTCCCCGGCAACGGCACCAAAAACTTGACTCACTCAAAAATGAGTAGCACTAATGCTATCCCAAGTGCAGGAGGATGTCGTGTAATAATAAGGAATAAATTCCTAGATCGTCTCCTCAGGGAAAGTTTACTCAAAATTTAAACTCGAAAAAAAATTGTGAAAAACTTCACAAAGAAAAAAAATAAATGGTATGTGCAATGAATGGAAATTTTACTAGTCATGGACTAGATTCATGTTTTTAGATTTGTTTGTCGGATTGGAATGTAAATAACTTAATAGATGAAATTCAGAAATTAATAAAACTAAATTAAGAATTAAACTAAATTAAAAAATAATTGACAACATGCACTGAATAAAACCCCAAATTAAAGATTCAACATAAAGTTATGAAAATTAAATAAACATTATCTATAACAAAAATAAAATACACAAAAATAGCAAAAGAACATAAAATTGAAAGAAGAGATAACAAATAAATAAAGATGCTCTACTCCAAAGAAAATAAAAGAGAAAGGTATCTGAAAGAAAAGAAACGCTGAACTGAAAAGCGATTAAAATGCTGAACGGAACAAGGAAATGTAAATAGAGAAGAAGAACAGTAAGAATAAAAATTGTATCCAACGTAAAAATGAAACATTAACCAAATAAAAACAAAATAAATCGCCGTCTTCAACAAGGTCTGGAATTCCACTGCAGAAGCTAAAGAAGAACCATTAAATTGATCTCTCCTGCTTCTCTAAAGAAATCCCAACGTAAAGAAATAAAAAAATAAAAATAAAATGAAGCTGCTCATAGAAAGAGTTCCGCCTATGCCCAGTCCAAACGAAAGAAAGAAAATAAAAACTGAACGAAAAGTAGTCTAAAAAACTAGTAACTTCCGTCGACTCTACTCAACGAAAATGTAAGAAAACAATCCAAAAAAAATAAAATAAAAGGAGTTGTTCGCTACAAAAACCAAATGTAATCTATGATGTAAACAAAAAGAGAAAAAAAAAAAAATAAGAAGAATAACTAAAGTTACAATCTAGAAGAAAATCAAAGATGCTAAAAAAAAATAATGAGATGCCAATATAAAAGGTACTAAGCATGAAGGTTCTCTCAAACGTAAAAGGTACTAACCAAACGTAAAACGTAAAAGGTTCTCTCAAATGAAAAAAAAACTCTCTCAAACATAAACGAAGAGAAGAAAAAAAAATAAAGAAGCAACTTCCTGCACTCTCACGTAACAAAAAAAAAACATAGTGAAAAAAAATAATAACACCAGCCGAATGACTGGTTTGCATTAAGATCCCAACAAAAACTAAAACTGCCGAGAGAAATAAAGGAAATGAACACTGAACTAAGAAGGAAAGAAAAACTAAAACTTCTGTCTTTAACAAGGTCTGAAACAAACGAAAAAAAAAAAAAAAAAAACAACAAAACAAGCTTCTGCTGTAATGCTCTGGTGCAGAAGAATTTCTCTGTGTCTATATGCCCTTTAAGCTTCCAGCCCCTCAGTATTTATAAGTCAGCTTGTGTGTTTGCTGCCCTCTCATTTTCTGTCCGTGATTTATGCATGTTTTCGGTGCATGAATTCCAGCTTTGATTGTTTATTCTGCAGGTGCAAGTTGCTGCCTTCGGTGGATTCTTTTTCTGCATTGATTTTCTGCTGCTGCATATGCATATGTGTTGAGCTGCATGTGACGTGAATGACTTTGTTTTCCTGCATGTGTGGCTGTCGTGAGTTGCTGTCTTGACTTTCTATTTCTGTGCTTTATATTTTCCTGCTTGTTGTGTATTTTTCTGCAGGTGGTAGTTGCTGCTTTCGGTGCATGCTGGTTTTGTATTATCTGCTGCAATTTTTCTGCTGCTGTCATTTTCTGCTGCTGTCCAAGTGAAGATGCCGTGTGTTACTTTCATGCATGTGCAAGTATTTTCTGCATTTTGCCGTGTTCTGCATGTGCTGTGGGCTCCAGCATGTGTTATTTTCTGCTGTGAGTGATGCTTGCATGTGCTGGTTTGCCGTGAGTTGCATTGGAGTGAAGGTGCCGTGTATGATCTGCATTTCTTTTATTTTTCTGCTGCTGTTTTTGACCGAGTTTGATTGGTTCTTGAGATACTTGTAGTAACGATGAAAGGCTTCAAGACAAGTTTCCATTTGGGTTCCGCAGCTTTGGCTCAATGTTTAGATGTTCACCTCCTCCAAAATAGTAGGCCCATGAATTTGCATCAAGGAGTTGTTTCACAATGGGGGCATATGACGCATTTAACCAAGAAAAATCCTCAACGTTTTGCACATCTATGGCAGACCCCTTTAAGTCGTTGCTAAGGAACCAAGCCTGCATTGCTCCATAGTTGACTCCATTGGTGACAATATGGAAGACCAATTGCTTCGGATGATCAGCATTGGAGATAGTGGATTTCACAACTACAGAGGTAGCCACTACATTATCTGAAAAGATACAGAAATGGTATAGATTGTTGTCTGTAAGTCGAGGAGAGTTTCTCTTGTCATCTGCGAGTTCTTGCAGAGATTGCTTTTTATGCCAGTCCTACTCCAACCACTTGCAACCAAGAAACAGTACCGGTTTTTCCGGATCTTGTGTTCATAAATCCTCCGAACTATGCAGGGGCTCAAATGGACAGCCGTCGCGATCAATGGAGCCCATCTGAACCCCCATCCCTTGCCGTTTTACGTAATCAGTCCTAAGCTCCTGAACATGAAAGTCCCCTGGTCAAGCACGCACGGCTTCTCCAATCAATCAAGCACCGAAAGCATCCTTAATTTCTGCACTCAATTCCGTCTCCTTTTTACGTCGAACTAGTCCACCGAAAGCACCCCCAGACAACACGTGAAACTGCTTCTTGACTTTACATAAAAACTTCACCGTGTGCTCTCGTGAATTTTATTTAATCTGAAAATAAAGAAATAAAAATACAATCGAAATAAATTAAAAAGAAAATAGATTATTAAAAAAAATATTATATATGTGAGGAAATATTGTCCAATTAAATCATAGTTATAAAATTAAGCATAAACATGATATTAATCAATTAAAAATCATAACTCGAATTTATGCTTATTAACTATTTTTTTCATCTAAAACCAATAAATAATGTCACGAAGCAATTGAAATACATTGGTTTTAAATAGCTAAAATATGCAATATTTCAGCTCAATCACTCTTCTAAAAATAAGGAACATCTCCAAAAAGGCCCAAGTCCTTCCCGGCCAACCAACGAGAGCGCCTACAACTTCTGTCCGATATCCCACACTTCAAGCTCATTACCTATATTTTGAATAACATACAATCTTGCAATGACTAACTCACTATAAACTACCATTGACTTCACCTAGACATATTAGAAACGCTCATGGTAACTCTCCCACCTACTTGTACCCTCAAAAACTTTAGTTTTTAGTACAACTAATTCCTTCAATAACGCTTCACAAATAAATCTCAAGACAGGCCATGCTGTTTAAATCTTCAATCCATCAAAAACCATTAAACAACACTCATGGATCCTACTGCTTTATTACTTCATACGCCAGACATGGTGACCTAACGATCTCTTTTCAAGTTAAATAACCATATCCCCCATTCTCCCAACTAGATACTTGATCTCCAAAGAAAAGTATAGCCTCAGCAATTTAAATTCCCATGACTTCAAGTCGCAATTAATTCACAAGATAAACACAACAATCGTTTCAAACCACCATCCCAAAGGGTAACCCGCATCGTCTGCACATTCCGTTCAACTTACCAAACAACTCAAAGCCAAAAAAAACTCTTGAATTTAATATTACCACACAGATTCCTCTTCAACTCCTACCAAGCCAAAAATAGATGAGGCTAGGACTAGCACTCTCCGAAATCCATACATACGTAGCATTACTACTCATCGATCTCATACACTCTCAGCCAACACCAAAAATCATTCAAACGTACAAGTGATCCATTATCACATTTCCATCATCTGGACTTATATCCTCAACTCAACAAGAATCATTCCTGATTTTGCTCAACTTATATCCTTAAATCAGAAACTAGCCATTGCTTAAAGTTTGGTACCGAGAATGACCTTAAACTTGCTAAGAATCCATTCCCAAAGTCTACGGATCATAAAGCCTCAAATTCAATCGTATTCAATACCAACACAAAATCTACTATTTCTAACACCCTGATGGGCCTATATCTTTCGAATCGATAAAAATCATTTCCTAAAATCTGCTACTACAACCTCAAGTTAACAATAATTATTTTCTAAACTAGCTCAATATCTTCATTCCTCAAAGAAATACACGAACTAGATCATTACCTCCAATCCTCAAAGAAATCTACTCTAGAAAAATTTTCATATCAAATAAGAATCATCTTCCGGAACTTCTAAGATCAATGAACTTAGATCCCATAATAGAAAAAATCGAATTCTCAAATCTTTCAAATCCTAAAACATTAATAGATAATAAATCATTTTCTGAAATTCTCAAGATTGGTGGCTTTAATTCAAAACATTCACCTTAAAAGCTTGCAAAATCTAATGCCCTAATTGCCACCAAATTACTCATCCGAATCACGAAATCTAAAACTTAAAATTTAATTATTTCCCCCCTAAAACTTGTCGAACCTTATACCTTAATTACCATAAACTTATATTCCTAAAATCTATAAGGCCCTAACTTTAAAACTTTGTTGAAACTTCATAAAATCCATCCTTGAAATTTGTTGAACTTACAACCTACTACGTTATAGACCATTTCATAAACTCCATGGAACCAAAGAACTCAATTATTCTACTTCCCTAAAAGATCACCCTGATCATGCCATTCTCTCCAAGCCTCGATAATATACAAAACAAGCCACACAAGGCGTTCATCACGAAAGATTAGATTAGACCCATACCTGCCATAACTCCAGCATTCTGAGTCTCCGTAACCTCGCCTCCAACGGTACCAAGAGTCACTACGTACATTCGAGCCCGAGCTAAATGCCTCTGGTTAGCTCTACCCACTGTGACGAGTTCCACGGCTTTCTTGAACTCGACTAGGGCGCTCATGAGCAAAATACCCCATCTGGCTGCATTCAAAACATTGGTTACTACCCAGACGACACTCGCCTCCGTGAGCCCTATTACATCTTCCACAAACTGGCACTCGTCCTCCCATACGCACTCCCGAGGTTGCTTGTGGTCGAGTCCCGGTCCGTTGAACAAACTTTTGAGGTGAACCTGAACTACTTCCTTCACCAGTAAAACTCCGCCTCTTTTGTCCAGGAGGGGAGCCCGTACTCAAATCATTCTCTCGCTCCACAAGAGTGGCCACATCCACTAAATCTTGAAAAGTTGCAATCCGGTGGCAAACTACCATTTTGCATAAATCTGGTCGTAAACCTTAAATAAAATTCCCTTAAACATATCCTTAACGTTCGTTGAACCTACACTCTCCAATCCTATAGCCTCGTTACAAAGATTCTACAAAACCTTGACCTCAATCATCTTAAGCGACTTAAAGCTAATTCCTCTCCTCATTGCTACGTGAGTTCCCACCTTACAAAGATTGCTTAAACCATCACATTCCCTTCAAACCTCAACATCATACAAGCAAACCACATCGTAAAAAATTCAAACCTACTACACTAAATGTTCATGCCTAATAATAGTATCCTCGATTATACCGCCTTCCTGCCACAACATAACCCTTGACCCCCTTTAAGAAAAACGAATAAAACCAACAACATAAAACCAAAACCAAAACCGAAACCACATAACAAGAAAACAAAAAGAAACCAGCATGCAATAACATAACTAAATATATAAAACAAGCGAACAAGCTCAAACAAATTCAAAACAAATAAAACACGTCAAAAAGCAACTTTACTTAAAATAAATTTTAAAACACAACTTTAAAAACATTCTGGTACTACTTACGGGACATGTGGTTTTACCCAGAGTCAAACCGCTCTGATACCACCTGTGACGCCCCCAAATTCCCACGTATGGACACGGGAAAATCGAGACGTCCGGATGGTGACAACATGGGTCACCACTCTATCGACGAGTGCCAAGTGTGTGCAAGCGACAAATGTGCATGAAGAAACACGCAGCGGATAGCAAAGACATATAACTAAGTACCAGAATTTTTCTTAATTTAATACAAAGCGGTTCAAAACATACATAATAAAATATTACAAATACAAATATTGTTTCAAAGCCAACTCCAAAGCATAGACTCCAACTCAAAACTCCGGCGGAGCCGCATCCTCGGGCTCAGCCTCCTCCTCCTCCTAGTTCCCTGCACCAAAATCTACGGTACCAAAAATGGTGCCGCAGGTAAGTAAAATCCAAACACCACTAGATAAAAACATATAAAAACTCAAACAATAAGCATGAGAGAATGCCAATGCACAAACCCATAAAACCGTATTTTTCCACACACGCCAAAAATCCCATTTGGCCCAAAAACATAATGTTTACAAATGTCACGCCAAAAGTCCATTTGGCCCATATCCATCTCAATCCAAATAACCCATTAATTCGTATGCACCATGACCTCCCCTAGGGGTCATCCGCACACCCTGGCTCCCGTGTCACAGCGCGGGTATCCACCACGCGTATGACACATAAACGAGCGATGTCCAGTTCCGCGCCCCGCCCGTTCGTAGCCAAGCATCCTCTAGCCCTCGCCAGCGAAGGGCCACGGAGTCGGTGCATAGAGCGATGCCCAGTTCCGCGCCCGGCACGTTCGTAGCCAAGCATCCTCTAGCCCTCGCCAGCGAAGGGCCACGGAGTCTGTGCATAGAGCGATGCCCAGTTTCGCGCCCGGCGCGTTCGTAGCCAAGCATCCTCTAGCCCCCGCTCCCGTTGTCGCTCAGTTCCGCGCCTCGCGTGTTCGTAGCCGAGCTTCGACTCAGAGGACGTCACTCAGTATATTACTCTCCGAGTGACTAGAGGAGCTCCACCGAGATAATACCCCATCCCGGCTTGGGGTCATGGTACACACGCACCCAAAAATCCATTTACTCCAATAAAACATGATTTTCTCAATTTAAATATAATGCACATGCATGCACCGTGTAAATGCAATCTCAATGCACGACACAACCAACCAACCATAAATCAACAAATCAAGCAACTCCGTCCTCCATCCATCCGACCCCCAAACTCCTCGGACTCAGTCCGGAATCAACAAACCAACCAGATAAATTATTGAAAGAGCAAAATATATTTAAATCTAAAAGTAGAGTTTGGAAAATACTTACAGCGCTATACGGTATTTTTTGAAAGCTCGCGGCGTTGCAAACGGCGGAGGAAAAGCAACGTAACAGTGCATTTTACACTGTGGCCGTGGGTAATAAATTACCCACTTTCGAATGGGGACAAACCAAGGCACAAAATTGATAGGGAATGGCTTTGAGATATTTATGAAGCTAAAGGAAGTGAGCTTTGGCCGTGGGTGGCGGTGGAAACGGAGGTGGAAGTGCAAAAAGGGGCTGATCGGAGTTGAGCTCGTGCGAGCTGCTCCGGCAACGGATTAGGACCGAAATTAGGTGGGTTAGGTCGGCAAGAGGTAGGGGAAGAAGCTGTGAAGAGATGGTGGCCGGAGGTGGTGCGAGGGCACCGGAATTGGTAAAAAACCGTGTGGCTTGGAGGAGCTCGTGGTGGTTAACGGTGGCTCGGATTGAGGTGAAACTTGGTGGGGATGTTCACCGGTGAGAGGGAAAGAAAACTGGGTGGGTGGTGTAGGCCACGCAACCGGCGAGCGGCGGTTCTGGGCGGAGAAAGAAATCGGCAACAAGGGAGAAAACAGGGCAGGGGCAGCAACTTCCAGGGGCTCGTGGCGGCTAACGACAGGTCCGATGGCTCTAAAAATTGGTGGGGATGATCTCTGGTGGGAGAGGAAGAAAATGGCGGCGGTGGTGTATGGCACCTCTGTCGGACGGCGGAGAAACGGCCGGCCGAAGTAGCAGCAGCGGTAAGGGAAAAAGAGAAGGGGAGAGCGCGCGGGAGAGAAGAAAAACGGGGAAGAAGAAGAAGAAAAGAAAGAAAGGAAAGAAAAGAAGAAAAAGAAAAAGGAAAAGGGAAAAAGAAAAAGAGAAAAGAAAAGAAATGAGGTCCAATGCTCACTCCGGAATCCAAAAACAGATCCGCCGAAAACGATATTAAAAACCGTAAAACAATTAAAATAAATTAAACACAACATCAAATAAATAAAAAAAACCAAGAAAATATTTTAAACACAACGTAAAGCTAATATATAATAAATAACTAGTAACAACTAACTATTTAATTTTAAATCCAAAAACAAGCTAAAATAAATTAAACAGCAATTTAAACTCAACAGCGATTAAAACCCGATAATTTAAAATAAAAGAACTATTATTTTAATTAAATTAAAATATTCTTTCAGTGAAAATACACGTAAAAACGGGGTGTCACAGAATCCATAGAGATTGACTTATGTGATAAAGAAAATAAACTCAAACAAATGAAAAGAAAATATTAAAAGAAACGTGCGATTGAATATAAAATGAGATTACTGAGATGAAGATTTTTGAAATAACTGAATAAAACCAAAATGATAAAATGAATTGATATGGAGAAAGTCTAAGGTTTCGAGGATCCGTCTAATAATTTATAATATTGTTTCCGATCAATTTACTTTAATTAAATTAGAATACTGATTCCGTTTAATTGGAAGATTTAACATTTACGATTAAGAAAAATAGTCACTAAAGATTAAGCATGAATGATTGATGATTATAACCTTTACAAACTCATTTGAATATCACAAGGATTTTTTTCAAGCATTCACTATATTCAAAAATCACAATGAATCTAGATAAATATATAGATAATCAAAATATCCAATAATAAAATCCTTCAATTGATCAAGCACACAAAATAAATTTTACGTTGATCCGAAAACAATGTTTAAATCATTAAACTTTACCTCTAACCTTAGTACAAGAATTTAGCCAAACATGTTCATCACAAGTGCTATAGAAATTAAACAAATATTTTCCATGATAATACTAAAATAAAATATACGAAAAAAATTATAATAAAGTAAAAATGGAGATAAGATTGAGCTAAAACAAACTCCCCAAATGAAGTATATTCAAACGTGGTCCCAGCGTTAGACGCAACAAGTTTCTGCCCTATCTATTCCATGCGCTAGCTGCCTCTTCCTTTTGCATGTTCTGTCCAGCAAGTAACTCAGGTCCAGCTGCCAAGAACTCCAGTTTGAAGCTTCTACTTGTGTTCCGTCTCCTCAACTTTTTGTCCGGCGTCAACTCTAGGCTGTTTCATGTGCTGTTGAAAAAACTCTAGTGTTCTGCGTCCATTCACGTCAACCAGCTCCTCCCTTCTCCTTTCACGTATAATTTTTTTCTGGTTTACGTTCCTTCAAACCAGCTCCTCCCCTCTCCTTTCATGTGTGTCTGAGCTCACAAATATTCTTCACTCACTTTATTTCCTTCGGTTCAACTCCACCTAAAAATCAAAACTCAATGCTTTGTTTCAAGGTAGAAAAACAAGGGCTTTAAATGGCTGGACTCCGTGAAGTGTACGAATGCTGCTAGGCATAGTGATGGAATAAGATGGCGTGAGGTTGAAGGAAGACGATATGCGAGTGACGGGCTGGCTTGAAGCTAGTTATGGCATCGAAAGGCAGAAGCAAGAAATGGAATGGTGTGGGCTGGAACGTGGTGGCTTCATAGGTGAGCAGTCCAAAGTCGCTCTCCCACGTAAGTCCTTGTTTTCATCTCCAAAACCAGAACAGGAGAGTCTTTTTTTTTTTCCGTTTGATCTCTGTTCAAGCCTCCTGCTCTCCTGTCCCTCACTCTTTGTAAACGTCCAAACTGAACAGACCAATGTGTCTTTCTCCGTAACCTCTCTCCTTTTTTGTAAGCCTCTGTTGTGGTAATAAGAAAATTTTCCCAATGAGCAAAAATCACCCCTCGAGCCTTTTTTTTAGCTCCTTTCTTCTTCTTTTTCGTCTATCCTCCCTGAACGTCCTCCTAGATTTTCGTTCCAATGTTTTTCTTTTTCCAAACCTACTCCTTGACTTTCAACCCCCTTCTATGACTTTCACGTTGCATGTGTTGTCCACCGAAAACTATTTTCTTCACCGTGTGCGTCTATGAACAACCCAAGTAGGAAAGTCACCACCGAAAGTTATTTAACGTTCAAAGTCATCCTCATTTTGTGTCTTTTTCATCTGCCCAAGTCCACCGCTTCCTACCTTCTCTTTGTTTATCTTCTGCATATTTCTTTATGTTTCCTCTCAATTAACATGCTTTTTTGGTCTAAAGTTCCAACCGAATCCCATGTGAATTTTATTTAAGCTGAAAATAAGGAGGTAAAAATAACACTCAAAAATAAATTAAAATGAAAAAATAGATTATCAAAAATATGTTATATATGTGAGGAAATATTGTCCAATTAAATCATAGTTATAAAATTAAGCATAAACATGATATTAATCAATTAAAAATCACAACTCGTTTTTATGCTTATTAACTATTTTTCCATCTAAAACCAATAATAATGTCGCGAAGCATTTAAAATACATTGGTTTTAAATATATAAAATATGCAATATTTCAGCTCAATCAGTAAGTATTGGAGAAAGGTGGATAAGGATTGGGGTGATTACACCACCCAGGATTGTAGGTATTGGAGAAAGCCACATAAGGCTTCTTGTACATACCAAAGGCAGTACATTGTTTCTCATACATTTATCTCATTTTAGCAAATGTGGGACACTCTTGGGTGAGGTGATCTACCCCACCACACATAAAACAAGGTCTAAAAGATTCTGCATGATTAGCCACGTGTGTTATCCTCTTCCCTTAGATGGTAAATTTGACCACCATTTGGGTTTCTTGCAGGTCGTGACCTATTTGTGCTCTTAGTAGTACTAGGTCCAGTTCAAGTATGAGCTTTTTCAACAAGCTCATTGAGATATTCTATGGCCTCATCAGGATTTTTCTGTAAGAACTCACCATTACACATCATCTCTACAAATTGGGTTCTCTAGGTGTAAGTCTCTCATAAAAATAGCTCACTAAGCACCAATTCGCATACCCATGGTGAGAACACATACTCAAAACTCTTTAAATCGCCCCCAAGACTGATACAAAGTTCACTATCCTTTTGTGCAAAGGTGGAGATTTACCTTTTTAAAGCATTGGTCTTATGTTGGGGAAAGTATTTATTAAAGAAGACCTGAGTCATCTCATTTCATGACCAAATAGATCATGGTCTCAGCGATTATAGCCAACTCTTAGCTCTATCATTTAAAGAGAAATGAAAGAACTTAAGTCTCACAATGTCATTAGTTGCATTTTGACTATGAAAAGTCACAACTAATTCATCAAACTTCCTAATGTGCACATACGGATTTTCATTTTTCAAGCCAAGAAAAGTAGGGAGTAACTGTATTATTCCTGTTTTAAAATCCTGTTGGCGAGTATTAGCTGGAAACATGATGCATGATGGTGTGGCTGTGCGTGTAGGGTAGAGGTAATCCTGAAGGGTTCTAATGGGTTGATCTCCGTGTTCACTCATTTCCTCAGACTTAGAAAAAGTATCAAATAAATTATTAGAAAAATTAGACTATGACTCTGACTCTAACATAGGTCTACAAGCAAGTCGACCCAAGGCGTCACTGTACTTGTGCATGCAAGGTAGAGAAAAACGCAACAATAAAAAAAAACCTAGAATAAGAAAAAGAAAAGAAAATAAAGATGCAGCAAACTAAAAGAGGGAATAATGTTACCGCCTTTACAAACTACTAGAAAGAAAAACTATTTAGCAATTCTTCTATCGTTTCCCCGGCAACAGTGCCAAAATTTGATTACGCTCAAAGAATAATAGGATAGTTGTAGCACAGTTTGTGGGTGTTGGTTTAACAGAGAAACAAATTAAAAGATTAGTAGAAAGAAAAAAGAAACTGAAGAAAAATATTAAATGATTAATGAAAAATAAAGATAAATTTTAAATGCAAATTAAAGTGAAGCAAAGTGACTAACGGAAAAAGTACTCAAATTTGACGTATAGTAAAGCATCAGGAATCCCTTGCACAAATCTAGTATTTTAATTATTCTTAATTCATTGAATAACTCGATTGGAAACTCATTTCCTAAACTTTCCAATCGGAAGATATAGATTTATAATATATTCCTAAACCATTTGAAAATTATTCACCACTTTTAAAATATGTAAATTATTATTAATATTGAGAAAATCCAACGATGACAATATACTCAGGGAGCGATAATGCAGAAAAAATTAAATCAATATAGATAAATAGTTGATCCAAACATAATCAAAGAACTAATTCATTCAATAGAAAAAGCAATACTGAATCCATAAATAGAATAAATTCTATGAATATTAGAAGAAGAAAAAATGATCAACAATGAATTGAGAATGATAAAACAAAAGATTTTTGGTAATTAAAAATCAAATACATAAATTAAAAATACCCTCTAATGTGCTAGTTCATCCCTAGCCCTACTTATGAATTTAGTTACCTATAAATATAATGGACAACAAAAATCTCCAGAGAAAAATAAAGCAAACAATGGCCATGGAAGTGATTTTATCCTCTATTCAAATCTGCATCTTGTGCCTCTCCTCCCTTTCCATTTTTTGCTAATGATATGCTTATATATGGTAGGAAAGAAACTCTAATGTCTTCATAATTCTCGCATAAAAACATTACCTAAATTTTAGTACTCATCTTTGCAGCCATGAATGCACTTCAGGACTATGAATTTGGAAATTTTTATTAGGGACACATTGATATCCCTTTAAGATAGCTTTCTAATGCATCAAGAATCTCATCAATCTGATATATGAGTGAAAAGTTACGATTAAAATACTAAAATATGTGCAGGTTGTCTCCTAGTGAATTTCAGACTTGGACTTCTTGTAGTTTCCTTTTGTGATTTTTTTTTTCTTGATCCAAATTGCTCTCAAACCCCATGAAAGTACTCCTTTGAATTTGACTGGGTTTTGACTTGCTCTTTTATAAACTTTGAAATTAAACATAAAAATCTGCGTAGGAGTAATCTTAAAGTAAATAGAAATTCAATTCAATAATACACATTAATTTCTATTATTTCTATTCACATTTTAGCATTTTAAACCAATAATAGGATATTTAGAGTACACTTTTGCACACTCATCAGTTGTTGCATTTCTTCTTCTTCTTCTGGTTTCTTCTTCATTTGCAAATCTGTGCTGTTATTGCTGCTTCTTCCCGTTTCTTTTTCTTTTCTTGCATCTCCTTCTATATCTTTTCATCTCTTCCATTTATTTTCTTTTGTTGGTTTCTCTTCTCCTACTGCAACCCGTGACTTCTTTCTCTATCTTTAAGTTGCAATGCCGCCCACCATCGCCAGCCCAGCCTCAACTTGTGGCCTTGATTGCGATTCCTTCCGCCATCGATCCACACCACCACATTTCTCCCCAAAATTCAAGCCCTATTTTTTGGCCTTACTGCGCCCTGTTTTTAGCCACTACCCATAAGTTTCCTTTTGATTTGCTTGGTTATTTTTCTCCCATGTCGTGCATGCCATTGTCCAGCCTTTATGTTCTAGTTTTTATTTTGTAAATCAGTCATTTTCTTCCACAAATTTCACTTCGAATTTCCTTCTTTTTGAGTCCCATTTTCAGTCTCAAAATCGTGCTTGTTGGTATTTTATTTCAGGTTTGCTTTCAGCATTAATCAGGTGCTTGTGTACTTTGATCTTCCAGAGTTTTTCCTTTTCACCATTGTAAGTTATTTTCCAAATAAGTTAAAGATATTTAAATGTATTTTTACACTAACATATTTTCCTACAGTCTGTTTGGTTATGCCAGGCCTTAGGTTTGAGGAGTGTGGATTTTTGGGTCAGATTGGAGGTTGGGTATATTTGTAGAGTTTGGCGGTGTGTGGGTTTTTTATCTATTGTGTATTATGTCATGATGTTTATCATTATGTTACATGCATTTTCATGTGTTATGAATGAAAATTGGGTTTTCATATTGAGACAGGATTTTTGGATACATGCGCACCACAACCCAAGCTGAGATGAGGTATTATCTCAATGAACCTCCTCTGGTCAATTAGAAATGGATAAAACTGAGTGACATCCCCTGGGTTGTCGTTAAGAGACAACGAGATCAGACGAGTTGGTAACGCTCTTGTGTCGACTCTATTGCCCCTCTGCTTGTGGGGCAAGAGGATGCCTGGTCAAGAACGGGCTGGGCGCAGAGCTGGACATCGCTCGTTACAAAGTCACATGTACGATTGTTACTTGTAGTTTGATGAAGGGAGCCAAGGTGTGTGGATGGTCCCTAGGGGAGATCATGGTGCATACAAGATAACTTGGATAATGGGTCATTTTCTAGAAAAATGGTGGATTTGATAAATGGAGATGTGGACCATTTTCTGGAAAAATGCGAGATTAGATAAATGGAGAAGTGAACCATTTTCTGCAAAAATGGTAGTTGTGACTTGTTTTGGGCTAAATGAGATATTTGGCGAGCGTTGGAAAAATGGTCACTTTCAGGAAAAAAAATTATGGGTTGGTCTCAAGCATGTTTCAGCATGTGCCTGCATACATGTTGGTTGTTTAAATGTGTTTTTATCTCTTGAGTTGTTTGGTTGGTTACTTACTGAGACTCATAATCTCACGTGGTATTCTTTCTTGAGGATTCATTTTATGGAATCGTAGATTTTGATGCAGATGAGGATGTTGAGCTTGAGATTTCGACTCTGCCAGAGGAGTGACCTGGGGTCGCTTTTCGTTTATTGGGATTTTTTTCCCACTTTTGATTATATATTTTGGTTTCTATTGTATTTTACTGGATAACTGTATAACCTTTTGAAAGGCCTTTACTTTTGTGAATCTGTATTTAAAAATTATGGTACTTAGTTGACTTCTTTTATTTATCTGTTGTGACTTTTGTTGTACACCTTTTTACATATACACACTTAGCACTTGTCGTTTGGGGTGTATGTGTTAGGGACCTCGGTCTAGTCCCTAAACACTATGGTTCTCTAGATTAACTTCACCCAACTATGACCGAAGAGCCTATCCTTCTTGCTTGCCCTTTACTTGAGTTCTTGACTTGAGTGATGAGATTTGGTTAATATGGATGATTTGTATTGTGGTTGTGAGTTGGGATCTTGATGGAATGAATATGGTGTATGGAATTATGATGACCGAATGGTGAGATCTAGGGTTTATGGTAGGCCCCCCCTTGGGTGGTATTTTGGTAATTATGGAAGTGAGGCTAGGGTTTAAGGTTTCCTAAAATATCGGAAATCCTTATGGAGGCTAGGGCTTTGTGTAGGAATTATGGAAGCACTAGATCTACATTAGATCTAGGGTTTTATGATGAAATGAATTAGATCTAGGATAATGGAAGATTGTATGGAGGCTAATATAGTGTTTGGATGGTAGCAAAGTGAATGAAAAATGATGGGAAAAGTCCAACAAAGCTAGATCTTCTTGGAAAAGTAGATCTAGTGTGTTGGAATGGTGGATCTATGAATGGAATGGATGAGACATGTTGTATAGTGGAAATTGCAATAAGAATAATGCAAATAATAAATAAATAACAAGAATGCAACTCAATAATGAAAAAGAGAAACAAACTTGCTCATAGATTGATAATTGAAGCAACACCCGTCCACAAATGTCAAGGTGTTGAATCTCTATTTGGGATTCACACGGGTTGCACCCAAATAGCCCAAGTGCCATGCACTGGACGAGATCTCAAGAACAAATAAACCGTCTACAAAGGAATTTGTCAGAAGATAATAAAAAATGGAGCTAGGGTGGCCTTTATATAGGCTTACAATATGGAGACTCCTAATGACACTTGAATAAGGAAATAATTCCTAGTAGTACTAAAACAAGGAAATAAGAAAATAAATAATAGAATAAGGAAATAACTCCTAGTAGTACTAAAATAATGAAATAACATAAAATAATAATATAATTCTAGCCGTTGGTCCCATGGGGGGCCCACCGCTTGCTTGGTGTTAGCCCGTGCTGAAAATGGCCCATGGCATGAGCCATGGGCGTTGGTTGGCTAGTCATGGTTAGAACGCATGGCTGGTGCCATGGGCGCTGGCTGGCTGGGCTGGTCAGGCTGCATGGCTGATGTCCAGCACGCATGGCCTGCGTGCTGGTATGGCTGCTGGGCATGCTGGCCGACCAGGTGGGTCTTCCTGCTGGGCATGCTGGGCAAGCAGGTGGCTTGCTGGCCTGCCTGATGGGCGTGCTGGTCAGGCAGCTGGGTGTGGTGGCCAGTCTGGTGGGCGTGGTGGCCAGGCTGATGGCTTGCTCATGCTCCAGGCCTGGCATGGCCTGCGCACTATGCAAGCTGGCTGTGCGCGCTGGGCGGGCCTCTGTGCATGCAGGGTAGCATGCTGTGCTGCACGCTGGCTGGGTTGGGCAGGCAGATTAGCCCACTAACCTCGCCAGCATGCTGCTGCATGCTATGTGGCACGCGGGGTAGGCCAACAGCCTCGCTGGCATGTTGAGGCATGCTGGCCGTTCTGCTGGTTGGCTACTACATGGGCTTGCCATGGCATGGGCCACGGCATGCTGATGGCTCATTAGTGGTGCCGACCAGGTATGTCAGTGAGCGTGTCGCAGCTTGGCCCGAGGACACTTTCCTTGATGGTCTAACATTCTCCCTCTCTTCAAGTACATCCTTGCCCTCAAGGATAAATTGAGGAAATGTCCATGCCCTCTCCTCATTCTCTTCCGTAGTCATCTCCATGGCAAAACAATGTGCCCCTCATTTGCCCAACTTTTCTAACATTGAGACCTCACCTGACTTGGCCTCCTTTGATACTAAAGTTACTCATACATTCTTCTTGGACCCTAGCTTGAATTCCATGGTCCTTTTGTTGTAGTCAAGCAGTACCCGTCCAAGGCCCTTGAGCCATGGATTGCCCAATATAACATCAAGCTCTACCAAAGGAAGTATATGTAAATCCACCACTACTCTCACTCCTTGCACATTCATTTTTACTTCTTGCACTAGCCCTTCACATTTCATCTTGTCCCCACTAGCCATCTTTACCTCAAATGGCTCTATAGCAATTGGATTCAACTCAACGTTGGCAACAAGGGTGGAGTTGATGAAGTTGTGTGTGGAGCCACTATCTACCAACAAAGGGACTTCAATTGTTCCTATCCATGCCATTACCCTCATGGAGGTATGTTTTTGGGTCCCCATCAAGGTATTAAGGGACAACTCGGCCTCATCATAATTTTTATTCACTTTGGTCTCCTCTTGGTTGTACTCTTGGCTAGAGGATTCCACAAAATGACCATCATTCTCTTCCTCGCTTTTCTAATTAATCAATATGTACACTTGCCCCGACCTACATTTGTGCTCTATGCCCCATTTTTCTCCACACTTGAAACAAAAGGCCCTTTTTATTCTATCTTGGACCTTTTCTCTTGAAAGTTTCTTCACTTCAAGTGGCCTAGATTTAGAAGCACTCCCCATTTCCTCCTTGCCTTTCCAAGAAACATTGGTTTGCAAGGGTATAGTAACCTTACTCCCCATTTCCTTAGATTGACGTTTCTCCATATTAGTACTCTCTTCGAGGATCTCCGCCCTCCTTATAGCTTCTTGAATCTTAGAGGGTTGCTTCAACTTAATTTCCTTGGCTATCCAAGGCTTTAACCCATCCACAAACGTGCCCACAAGGGCCTCCTCGGACCACCCTCTCACAAGAGTTTGTAGTTGCCTAAACTCTTCAATGTAACTATGCACTTTGCCTTCTTGCCTCAACTTGGCAAGTTGGCCATGGTGGTTAATGGTAGGGGATGGCCCAAATTGCATGAGGAACTATTTTTCAAAAGCCGTCCAACCTAATCTTCTCCTCTTCTTCTCGTATTAATCCAAGATCCACCTCCACCACTTATTTGCTTTCCCCTCTAAATAAAAACACGCCGTTGACACCCTCTCATGTCTAGGCACCTCATACACATGGAAGTAGTGGTCAACCTTGTCAAGCCATTCATATGGATCTCCCCCATTAAACTTGGGAAAGTCTTCCTTTGGCCTCTTTGGTCCCCGATCATAAGCCCGGTTTCCTCTTCTATCATCATGGTACTCATCATCATATCGTCTCCCATAATGTCCTCTATCTCTATCATGGTGATGATGTCTTCTCTCATGGTGATCTCCACAGCCGTAAGGCCTTTCTCCTTCGCCTCATGGTCTTCTTCTCTTTGTGGCCCTTGAAATCTCACATCTTGTGGTTCTTCTCTTACACTAGCGGGATCTAGTGCATTGATCCGGATTCCGGATCCATCTCTCAACCGCTACACGGTCATTCTCAACACGACCACCTCTTCTAAACTCACCCCCTTGTGGCTCATGCATAGACTCGGTAACACTTGTCTCAACCCCATCAACAAAGACATCATGCCTTGGTTCATTGGGATTAGGTGGTGGCCCTTGGCCATGCCCTTCGGCTAATCTTCTTTCAAATCTTTCCATGTCTTTATGCCTTTCTCTCCTCAAACTTTCAATGGCCCTTCTATTTTCTTCATTGCTTCGGTTGCTCACATTCATGGCCATCCTTAATTCAGCCAAGGTAGTCATAACCTCGTCAAGGACGCTATGGATCCGTGTACTTTGTCCCTCAAGCACTTCAATTCGGTCTCTATGGGAACCACTTGCCCTCTCGGGCCCCGATGTGCCCTCTTGCATGGTAAGGACTTCTCTAGATCTCTTGAGCAAAGCAAATCTCTCAATGAGAGCACCAATTAATGTTAGGGAACTCGGTCTAGTCCCTAAACACTATGGTTCTCTAGATCCGCTTCACCCAACTATGACCGAAGAGCCTATCCTTCTTGCTTGCCCTTTACTTGAGTTCTTGACTTGAGTGATGAGATTTGGTGAATATGGATGATTTGTGTTGTGGTTGTTAGTTGGGATCTTGATGAAATGAATATGGTGTATGGAATGATGATGGCCAAATGGTGAGATTTAGGGTTTATGGTAGGCACGCCCTTGGGTGGTATTTTGGTAATTATGGAAGTGAGGCTAGGGTTTAAAGTTTCATAAAATATAGGAAATCCATATGGAGGCTAGGGCTTTGTGTAGGAATTATGGAGGCACTAGATCTACATTAGATCTATGGTTTTATGATGAAAGGAATTAGATCTAGGATAATGGAAGATTGTATGGAGGCTAATATAGTGTTTGGATGGTAGGAAAGTGAAGGAAAAATGATGGGAAAAGTCCAACAAAGCAAGATCTTCTTGGAAAAGTAGATCTAGTGTGTTGGAATGGTGGATCTATGAATGGAATGGATGAGACATGTTGTATAATGGAAATTACAATAAGAATAATGTAAATAATAAATAAATAATAAGAATGCAACTCAATAATGGAAAAGAGAAACAAACTTGCTCATAGATTGATAATTGAAGCAACACCCATCCACAAGCGTCAAGGTGTTGAATCTCTATTTGGCATTCACACAGGTTGCACCCAAATAGCCCAAGTGCCATGCACCGAAGGAGATCTCAAGAACAAATAAACCGTCCACAAAGAAATTTGTCAAAAGATAATAAAAAATGGAGTTAGGGTGACCTTTATATAGGCTTACAATGTAGAGACTCCTAATGACACTTGAATAAGGAAATAATATCTAGTAATACTAAAACAAGGAAATAAGGAAATAATATAAAATTATAATATAATTCTGGCCGTAGGGCCTATGGGGGCCCCATGGCTGCTTGGTGTGACGCCCCCAAATTCCGCTTGAGATTGAACGGACATTTGAAGCGTCGAGAGATGCAACACAAGGTTACCTGCCGCCGTTCATGACATATAAGATGCAATGTTCCTAACATGCATCTAGCATTATGCAATATTCGCAGCGGATTATTTTTTTTTTTCTTTAGCAATACTATGCACCAAACTAAAAATATCCCAAATACTTGAAACATATTTCATACATAAAAACATACTAAAAAGCCGTGATCACTACACTAGTCCAAAATGGTTGTGATCAAAAGAATACTTGAGATACAACTCCAAAAGTACAAGCATTAACCTAAGTTAAATACTATACCATCATCAACATCGCACCGTAGCCTAGATGACCGTATTCAGATGGTCAGATTCCAATTCTTCTTTGGGTCCTGTAACAAGATCTACCATTCGGGGGGAATGGTAGTTGGGACTACCACAGTGAGATTTGATTACAAATCTCAGTAAGTTAACATAAAACTCACACACAGGTTAAAGATGCATGCATGGCAGTAAAAGCATAAATGCATAAGTAAAGTCGTACATAAGCATAGCATAACTTGACATATAACATGACATAACCAGAACTTAAACGTGAACTGAACTTGACTTAACATGACATGAACTTGAGTTTAAAACATAACATGGACTTGAAATGTAGCATGAACGTAAACATGCATAACATAAATATGAACTTGAAAATAACATAAACTTGAACATATCATGACATAAACGTGAACTTGAGACATACTGTAAACGTGAACTTAACATGATGTGAACATGAACTTGGAACATAACTTGATCATGAACATAACATGTACGTGTACATAACAAAACATGAACTTGATCTGAAACTTGACTTATCATGCACTTGATCTGAAACTTGACTTAATACGTACTCCACAGTTGTTGTGGCCCCACGTATTCTACGTGTCACAATTGCTGTGTCTCACGTAGTGTATGCTCCACAGTTGTTGTGGCCCCATACTTCATGCTCCACAGTTGTTGTGGCCCCATGTATACACGTAACATAAAATATAATACGTACTCCACAGTTGTTGTGGCCCCACGTATACACGTAACATAAAATATAATACGTACTCCACAGTTGTTGTGGCCCCACGTATACACGTAACATAAAATATAATACGTACTCCACAGTTGTTGTGGCCCCACGTATACACGTAACATAAAATATAATACGTACTCCACAGTTGTTGTGGCCCCACGTATACACGTAACATAAAATATAATACGTACTCCACAGTTGTTGTGGCCCCACGTATACACGTAACATAAAATATAATACGTACTCCACAGTTGTTGTGGCCCCACGTATACACGTAACATAAAATATAATACGTACTCCACAGTTGTTGTGGCCCCACGTATACACGTAACATAAAAAATAATACGTACTCCACAGTTGTTGTGGCCCCACGTATACACGTAACATAAAAATATAATACGTACTCCACAGTTGTTGTGGCCCCACGTATATACGTAACATTAAATATAATACGTACTCCACAGTTGTTGTGGCCCCACGTATTCACGTAACATAAAATATAATACGTACTCCACAGTTGTTGTGGCCCCACGTATTATACGTAACATAACATGTCTTATCTTTCTTAATGCATGAGATATTAATTAATATCATATACTTTTCTAACATGGCGTATACTTGTAAATGACACAATATGATTTAATCATAACATTTCATGGCATACTTAACATGGCATACTTATAACATACATCATTGTATGATAGAAAAGATTATGTAACAGATAATTATTCATGAGAGATTAAATCATACGTAGCAGATAAACATGTAATGACATAGCATGACATGGCATATACGATAACATACATACATAAATTGTAGTTCTCTTACCCATCACACATACACAATAAACTGATAGTAAGTTAGAGGCTAACTTACCTCGATTGTCACGTTCTACGAGAATAAAGTGCGATATACGAGAAACTGTAAAAGGTCATTCTAAAAGTTAGAAATTTAATTACTAACAATTAGAAACATGGAAACAAGTTATCTTAGAGTAAAATTATCATTTTACCCTCTACATGTGGGAAAACGACCATTTTACCCATAACTTAAGGATTTCATATCCTAACTCCAAAAATTTCCAAAATTTACATTCCTCATGTAAATTTTGTTCTAAACTCAAATATCAACTCAGAAAAAAATTTAAAACAAAACAACACTATGGAAAACACACTATGGCCGAAACATCCATAGGCCATTTCTCTTGATTTTTGTTACAATTCCTTCCAACTTCAAAACTCATGCTTAAACCAAAATTTTACAACAAACATCTTCCAATCCTAAGTTTAAAACCATACTTGAAACATCCATTTAGAAAAAGCTAATAATCAACACCAAACTTTTTTGTAAAAAGATCAAAACACTTGAATCACAAGCTTTGTCCTTAAATCAAAACATCTCCAAGAATTCCAAAAAATCTAATCTTACTTCTAACATATTCATAACATCATCCTCAGATAAACCATGCTTTAAATCATCAAACTAAAGTCACCAAAATCACAAAAATAACACTTGGAGTTTTTGATTTTACACTTAGTCCAAAAACAGAAACTTTTTCTTAACTAGCTTTGATAAATCTCTTGATCAATGGCTTAAGAAGGTGAGATCTTTGAAATAAAGTATCACATGGTTTAAAAACGTGTCCTAAAGAATATCCAACCATCAAAATTAAAATCACATGGCTAAAACCCAATAAAACATGGATCTAACCTAAAAACATCAAATCTTAGGCCTAACCGAAATTCTCTTGCATAGAAAAATCATATCTTTGAAACTAATACTAAATATCTCCAAAATAACATCCTAACATGAAAATAAGAGACTTAGGATCATCATATAAAAATATCAAAGCCTTTAGAGTAAGATCAAACCTCAAAATATTCAAACTTTATCCAAATAAAAACTGTTTTGTCACTTCCAGTTTTCATGTTTCTAGATCTAATAAAATCTATCATCAAAATCTTTATTCATGCAACAAAACCTCAATGAAAACTCTTAAACACATTCTAAGAACACTCCATAAAATTTTCGGACCAAGATATATCCATTAGCTTGGTCAAAAACTCCAAAACATAACACACTCTCCAGATTCACGCCCAGAATGACCTTTCCATGGTTAAAAATACTTTTGACCGACCAAATGACCATGGAATGATACGAAAAATACATCTACGGAAACTAGACTCAAAGAGGAACAACTTTTATGAAGGAGTCATCGTGTGAAAATACTTACAAAGGGTCGAAAAACTCCACGCAAAAAGACCCAGAAATCTGCCCGAGAGAGCTCTTTTGGGTTTCTCTCTAAGAACGGGGTGAAGAAATGATTAAAGTGAAGTAAGTGTGTCTTGCACGACTCAATACTTCTGTAGGGAGAATATTTGGACCTTAATGATCATTTAGTGGAGGTGTAGACATGTGATATAATGTAGAGGATAGTGGGGGGCAAAAGACAACTTACAAAGGCTATGAGACATGGGACTTGATGGGGTGGGTTCCTCCATATTAATGAGTGCAACTTGATGCAATGAATGGTCTACCAAGTGGGGAAGGAAATTTCTCCAAGAAGATAAGCCAAGGTGGCCAAAATTCGTGGGCTTTAGTGGGCCTTAATGGGCCTCAACCAAGTGGGCTTTAATTTGGGGTTTAAAGGGGGTTTGGTTAGGGTTTGAGATGCTATCAAGCCCAAATCCAATTTTTCTTGGCCCAATCAAATTTTCAAGGTTTAAAATGTTGGATAAAGATGTCATAATAGGAATTTGAGAAATTAATAGCATGTGGAAGTGATTTAATCAAGTGATTAAACACAATGCTAGAAATTGGATCAAAAGGGTTTGAAGGCCAACTTTAGGGTTTGGGGAAACCGTTTAGGGTTTCGGTTTCAACCAAGTTTTTGGGGTTTCAAATAGATTTCAACCATTTAGGGTTTCACTAGGGTTGAAACCCTCTTTAATCTGGCTCAATTTGGTTGATCAGATGAAAAAAAAGTTTTGCTTAGGTGGCATGATTTCACACATTGATTTTCCTTCACAAATCCATCTAATGGTTTCTCTTTGTGCCAAGTATCTAATACTATTCATTATGTGTGGTTAAAATCTTTCCAAGTGTCCAAATAAAACTTCTCTAACCTAATTTGGACATTTCACACTGTGATTTTGAAACCACTGCACTTAGTACGCTTATCGAGGTTACTATTCACTCCGAAAAAGTGCATAATAAACTTAGTACTGAAAAAACATAAATATTCAACTGAGTCTAGTGGCGTAAACTATAACGTAATCTGACACTTCTAACTACCTCAAACAAATAAAATCGCATTTCTGGCACCATAGTGAGTGATAATACTAACTATGTTGACAGACTAGAACTTATGCGATTAGCCGATTCGTAAAAACTTATGGGGTTTTCACGAGGTTTCTAATGTCTATAGAAATTCCACCATTAAATTTCTAGGGGGCTGTTACACTTGGTGCTGGCCCGTGCTGAAAATGGCCCATGGCCTGAGCCATGGGCGTTGGCTGGCTAGTCATGGTCAGGCCACGTGGCTGGTGCCATAGGCGCCGGCTGGCTGGGCTGGTCAGGCTGCATGGCTGATGGGCAGCACGCATGGCCTGCGTGCTGGTCTGGCTACTGGGCATGCTGGCCGACCAGGTGGGTCTGCCTGCTGGGTATGTTGGCCAAGCAGGTGGCTTGCCTGATGGGTGTGCTGGTAAGGCAGCTAGGCGTGCTGGCCAGCCTGGTGGGCGTGCTGGCATGGCCTGCGCGCTGTGCAGGCTGGCTGTGCGCATTGGGCAGGCCTGGTTGGCCTGCCTGCTCACGCTGGGCAGCATGCTGTGTTGGATGTTGGCTGGGCTGGGTTGGCAGACCAGCCCACTAACCTCGCCAGCATGCTGCTGCATGCTATGCAACATGCAGGGTAGGCCAATAGCCTCGCTGGCATGCTGGCTGCTACGTGGGCTTGCCATGGCATGGGCCACGGCATGCTGATGGCTCATCAGTGGTGCCGACTAGGCATATCAGTGAGCATGTCCTGGCTTGGCTCGGGGCCACTTTCTAGAGGGTCTAACAGTGTGACCCATGTTGTCATCATCCCAGTGTCACAATTCCCATCTTTCCGTACGTGGGAGTCAGGAACTCCACATGCATGCCTTACACAACTCTTGTTGAAAGTTCACCCACAACCTTACAAAATTATCATTTCTGGTCATACCCTCAATGCTTGTCCCCATTGTATATCCATTCCCAAATCTTCTCACACTAATATCACCCAACTAGTGTGAGTGTGTTTGCCTTAGTGTGAGAGGTCTTTAGTGTGAATCTATATTGATGAGATGGGACAGAGGATTCCCCGAACCATTATGCAAAACGTTACCATGTACATCACACGAGAAAGATAATGCCTGGTGGGGAGTGGGGTGAAATTGTGTCGTATTTGGCCCCACCAGTTGGAATGTGGGATCCCCCGGCATATCACGTGGTGATGTCCTTGAGTTGGTTGGCCAGGTAGAGCAATATTTCGGTTGCAACAAGTTTCTCTGTGTGAGATGCAAGTGTGGGGAATACCTGCCTGTATGGTGAATGTCTATTTGATGAGCACTTGGGTGGTGGAAGAATGTTACTAGACCAAAAGAGGAGTGCTACTTTCACAAAGAAATTATACAAAAGTAAATCCACAAATTGATTTGGATTCATTTGATCATTTAGATTTACTTTACAATAAAAATAATTTTATAATTTGATGAACTACATCAAGACACGTCAGTTTGTGAGATTGCTTTTGTGTAATCCCTTTATGGATAGAGTATTTCCCCTATTATATTGATCAAATGTAAACAAACTGTAGAATAATTGTAAACATAGTATATCCTTCATTCTCCATATATGATCACTAAGATCCCACACAACCTACAAATGATCATATATATATATATACTTCATGATCAATTTCTTTACATTTGACAAGTGAGAAGGTGACTCGGTCTCGAATGTGCTTTCAAGTGTAGAAGTATTAAGTTGTATCAAAGATAAGTCCAGGATCGTATTCCATAGGGATGGACAAAGGATTATCAAAGCATTTGTGAAATTTTTTTATAAAAAAAATGTATTGACTATGAGAGATGAAAAATAAAATAATGAAATGCAATGTGAAAAATCTTGAAAATGAGTTAAAAAAAAAGTATGAATTCAATTTCAGCAAAAATTTAGTCAAAGCTGGAATTAAAGTTTCTAATAAAAAAGACAAATTAACAAACATTGTTTTTTTCAGAAGAGCCGGAAGCCACCCACATAGCAGCCTCGTCCTAAGTTTATTAATAAACCCTCACTTGTGGTTGAGGAATACTGTGGTTACAACCCGAGGTCGGGGGTTACAAAAAGCCCAAAACCCAGACCTCCAAACAGAAAAACCAAGAAAACACAACCACAGTACAAAAAAACCAAAGGTAAAAACCACACGCAGCAACCTGAAAACACCTGCAAAACCAAAGAGTAAGGAAAAAAAACAAACCAAAGGAGAAACATACCTGGAGAGAGCCCTAGTCATGCCAAACTAGGAACGAATGTATGCCATATCCAACTTGTCCAGTCTCACAAGGCCTCTAATTTCTCGAGGGAGACTCTGTATATCCGAGAACAGCATGTCCGCACCCTGAGCACCAGCCTTGGCTAGAGCATCAGGCACTGAATTTCCTTCTCTGGAGCAATGTTCACACACAACATCCATCGCCTCCATGTAATCCACAATTTGGTCCCAAAAATCCCATAAATACCAAAGAGAGCACTTTTTGGATTTCACCCAAGAAACAACCAACTGAGAATCACAATCAATCTCCACCTCCCTCCAGCCGGCAATACTAAAAAGGCGTACACCTTCCAGCAATGCACGGAGTTCCGCCTCAGTATTCATGCAATTCCCAAAAGACTTGGAAAAAGCGAAGATAAGATTACCCTCCCTGTCACGAAGAACACCACCACCACCACCACTTCCCGGATTCCCGAGACTACTCCCATCCACATTCAGTTTAACACGTCCTTGAGACGGTTTGCACCATCTCACTATCCTCTCATAATTATGGATAGGAAAAATAGGAGAAATACCAAGCCTCGCAAGGATCTTCGCATCCCCTGCACTAAGTTTAGTAATTTTGGAAATGTTCTCCATAACAACATGCAACCAAAATTTAATAGAATGCCAGACATCGTTAACAGATTCTCTCCTATCTTCCATTCTAGCCTTACAACGGTGTTGCCACAAACGCCACACTATAATGGACGGGAGTAAACCAGTAAGGATCCCAACTTGAGAATGATGAGATGCACGGCGAAACCATGCTACACGACGTTCCTTCCAACCTTGAATAGCCACAAAAGGGAAACACATTTCGGCATAAACTTTCCTCCAAAGAGCACTAGCGAAGACACCACTCCCCAAAACATGATTCAGATCTTCACTCTGACGAATCTCACAGCAATTGCAACAAGAGATGATATGAATACCAAGCTTACGAACTTGTTCATCCACACTGAGACAATTAAAATAAGCTTTCCACATGCATGTCGATATTTTGCCCGGCAACAAGTCGTTCCAAATCCAAGACGCATTCTCCATTTTAGGGAATTTAACACGAATAATATCCCAAGCCGATCTGGTAGAAAAAATACCATGTTTATCAGGAAGCCAAATTAGCATATCCTCTGTATTCTTAAACTCGCCAACCGAACCCATCACCTCCCCTACCAGCTGGGTACCAACAAGAGCCTTAAGTTTTTCCACATCCCAACAATTTTGAATCACTAAATCTTTCACACGAATAAGAGGCTCTGTAATGCAGTTCACCCTAGAACAAAGGGGTCCATCTTCCATAAATTTATCGTACCATAAGGAAATATTCCCTTGTCTCACTTTCCATTGAGACTTCTGAAGAAGCAGCGGGATACCCTGAAGAACATTCATCCAAAACTGAGAACCAAACCTCCCCTCTTGCATCAGAGAAACATGAGAATTCTTCACATATCTAGCACGGAAGAAATTTGCCCAAAGAGAATCCTGAGTCAAAATCTGCTAACCAAACTTTAAAAACATGGCCTGCTGGACCTCATCAAGATCCCTAACACCCACACCGCCCTCATCACACGGAACACACAATTTGTGCCAGGCTTTCCAATGTCTTTTCTTCTTCTGATCCTCAATACCCCAGAAAAAATTAGCAAACATGCTGGAAATTTTCCTCTTCACAGTCTTAGGCATATGGACCACCGAGAGCAAATGTATAGGCATGCTAGTAAGAACATGCCTCAAAAGAACCAACCGGCCCCCTTGTGATAACAACCTATTTTTCCAGCCCGCTAGTTTTTTAGCTACTCTGTCGATAAGCGGATCAAAATGAGCAACTTTGAGCCTACCATCTACTATCGGAGCTCCCAAATACGTGATAGGAAAGTGACCCTAAGAAAACCCTGTCACATCCAGAATGTCCCTGGTACGACTAGGCGATAACCACTTAGACCAGAACACAGTAGATTTATCATAATTAATCTGTTGGCCCGACCAAGTCTCAAATGTACGAAAGACCTCCATCAAAACCCTGACAGTGCGCTTAGAAGCATTAGAAAAAACCACAATATCATCAGCATACAAGAGGTGCGACAACATAGGGGCCCCAGAAGGCAGAGAGAAACATTTAATTCTCCCCTCCCTCACCCTCATGGAGATAAGCCTAGATAGCACTTCTTGGACCAGAATAAAGAGATAGGGGGACAGAGGATCACCTTGACAAAGACCCCTCTCTGATTTAAAGAAACCCTTATACGTACCATTCATCATGACAGAAAACCATGGAGTAGAAACACAATTCCACACAAGCTTGCAGAAATGATCAGGAATCCCAAAAGAACGAAGAACAAGCATAAGAAAATGCCAATCAACATGGTTGTAGGCCTTGCTCATATCAATTTTCATGAACAAATTACCTCCCCTTACCTTCTTATGCAGCATTTTAAGCACTTCTTGGGTGAGCGAAATATTCTGAAAGATACTACGCCCCTTAACAAAAGCACCCTGTTCAGGAGAGATAATCTTTGCAAGGACAGGAGATAATCGATTAACCAACAACTTAGCAAAAACTTTATAGATCACATTGCACAGGCTAATCAGGCGAAACTTATCAAAAGTCAAGGGATTCGACACCTTTGGGATCAGCACAATAAAAGAGGAAGAATAAAAGCGAGGTAAGCTACTACCTTGTGAAAAAGCCGTGGTTCTACACAACACTTCACCTAGAGGGGGGGTGAATAGGTGTAATCCGATTTTTATGGTCTTTTTTTTAAAAAAACATTGTTAAACAACAATTAATCAAAGCAATAAACAACACAAATAATCAACACAAGATTTTGTTCACGGAGTGGAAACTCATTTGAAGAACATCTTCAAAATCTAAAACCACTCCGGGTGTAAGACACCACCTCAAATCCACTATAGAAAATATAGTTTGTTACAACCAATTTAGAGACACTCACAAAACCTTTGTAGTAGCTAAACTTGGCTTGCAACACCACGAGCGACCCACTCGATCTCTACACGCATGTAGTGTCGGAACTCCGACCTTTCTATAGCTTCCCACGAGAACCTCTCGATCTCTGCATCACCAGCAGCTCCGGACTCTACCGGCCAATGAACTTGTCCACTCCAATGGACTCAACTAAAGTTTGATGTTGAATGTAGTGTGGTGGAGATGTGTTTATCCAAGAGAGAATCAACCAAGTGGGGGAGAGGTTGCTCTAAAAGATCTTGGAGGCCCTTAGGGTTTTTGCTCTGATTCTCCACACACAGAACAGCAGAGAAGCTGTTCTATTTATAGTACCACTCAAAGGAGGCGCATGAAAACCCTAGGTTTTAAGTCATCTGGAACATTCGCTCGAGCGCCGAAATCTGTCTGAGTTAGCTCGAGCCAAGTGTCGAGCAAGGGTCAAGCAGTATAATCTGCTTGAGTTCGCTCGAGCCAAGTGTTGAGCGAGGGTCGAGCGGTCAAATCTGCTTGAGTTCGCTCGAGCCATGTGTCGAGCGAGGGTCGAGCGGTTCAATCTGCTTGAGTTCGCTCGAGTCATGTGTCGAGCGAGGGTCGAGCGGTCCAATCTGTTTGAGTTCGCTCGAGCGCCCTGTCGAGCGAGTGTCGAGGGGTGCAATCTGCTTGAGTTTGCTCGAGCCATGTGTCGAGCGAGTGTCGAGCGGTGACACCTATTTTGACCAATGATCAGCACACTTCAATCCTTTCGCTTCAACACTTGTTACAACACTATTTTACACAGGTTTTCACAAGAATATGCCAATCAACTCATTTTTGCCTCAACAATCTCCCCCTTTGGCATTTCTGTGACAAAACCTCTAACCTATACATATGACCTAATCCTAGCACACCCATCACTAGATTCATATTCTTGAACAAGATGAAATATTTCTGCACATACTTAGCAAACGGTTAAACATATCGCACAAAGAATTGTTTGTAAATCACAAACCACAATTCATGAATAGATATGACAAGTACAGGCTTTAGAGACAAAATATTTCATTAAACAATTAATCAGAAAAAGAATTCAAGAACAATTAGACACACAGCAGCAGTAAACATGAGATATAAAACCAAAAGATAAAAACCAAAGACTGCTGTTCCCAAAACAAATGTGTTGCTAACAACTAACACTCCCCCTGAGTTAGTATCCAAAACTCCCCCAATCTCCCCCTTAATCAGTACTGTACTACTCCCCCTTTTTGTCACAAACTGACAAAGGGTCTCAATCATCTGCAGGACTGCCACCATCTTCATCATCTTCATTAAGAAGCTCTTCAATGTCATGGAAGCGTTGGGTCACATGCTGCTGCAGGCTATCAACCCGGGCGTCCAAAGTATCAAATCGGGCATGAACGGTAGCATCTAGAGTATCAAACCGGGCGTCAAGGCGTGCTAAATACTCAAGAACCTACTGAATACTGGGCTTGGTCGAGCCGGGTGCCGAAGGGGAGGGGGCTGAGAAGTGGATGGCCGAGAGCTGGAGGGCTGAGAGCTCGAAGGCCGAGAACTCGAAGGCTGAGAGGAAGGTGCGGGAGGATGCTCAACACGGATAGGATGTGGGGTGGTGTGAGCACGACTGAGTTGCACCGTCCTACGACCTATGGAAGCCTTAAGAGCTATTCTAGGTTCTTGTGGTAGAAAGGCAACCGACTGGGAAAGTGCGATTCGGGTGATGAGACATGCAAACGGCAAGCCAGTCCATTTCTTGGAGGACTGAAAAGCCTCAATAATGACCCGATAGAGAAGAGACCCTAGATCAAGAGGGACATCATTGATCAAAGCAAACAGAAGAATGGCGCGGTCAAGACCCACGTCACTCTGATGACCCGTAGGATATAGATTTGTAAGAACAATCCTACTCAGAATGAGATTGTCGGGCGTAAAAAGAATAGTTTGGAGAGGGCTCTTCCCTTCCCAATGACTGATCCCACCACAAAGACAGCTAGCAATAGCTTGTGGAGTAGGAGGAGATGTCCGTATATATGGATAGTCAGGATAAGGCACACGAGGGGCATTCAGCAAGTTTGCTATCATGCCCGGAGTCACCCGGAAGGAAATGTTCCAGAAACTAACCTCAAAGGAGTCATCAATAGAAATAGCATGAATGTTGGAGTAAAACTCCCGAACCATCTCCACAGAAGGAGTGGGATGACCAGTGGTCAAGGCCTGCCACTGGCGAGACTCAAAGATGTGAGGGATTATAGTTTCAGAAAGCTCACCAAGAGAGACATCACGCTCAACAATAGGGGTACGTTGAGAGAAGTTCTGAGTATACGGCTCCTGAGCATGTGCACTATGGAACTGAGCGTGAGCGGGTGCAGGAGGGTTTTGGCGAGGACGAACACGTCGAGACGACATGGCTTTTGGCTGTAGATAGAGTCAGTGACGTTAGACAAGGCTAAAGATGATGTGACGACTTGATGGATGCATGTCTAAAATGCCAAATGCATGAGGATGATAAAACTCAAAAACTTGACCTTCATGCCCATCCCAACTAACCACGTGGATGTTTCACCAACCATGCTAACCATGAGAAAGCAACAATGCCAATCATGCCAATCCCAACTAACCATGTGATGAACATGCGAACACGATAATGCCAATCATGCCGACCATGACAAACCAACAATACCAACCAATCATGCTCATGAAAAAGAGACAAACACCATATTGCAATCCCTACTAAGACAAGGTTGGGAATTTTAACTTCAAAACATGACCCATGCTCTTTCTAACATAAAACCCTTCAAACCCAATGCAATTCCAAGTCAAATGACTACCCAACACTTGGATATGCATGAAATAGGTATATGAACAATGCTATGCCAATGCATGATGAAAAATAAATAAATAAATATCATTGGGGCATTTCATCAAACACTTGGAGTGCATCCAAGTGAGCAATTCGGGCAACATCCCATGGGAGGTTCAAAAACCTCCTTAATACAACCACACAACCAAAACAACTCCATAGGAGTTTCAATCAACCAAAAACAATGGAGATTTTTCAAGAAAAACACTCCAAATAGACCCAAACCGAAACCAACGAAAATAACCAAGAAAAACAAAAAAAAAATGCACGAATCCGAAATAATAAACAAGAGAAATGTTTTTACCTTGATTTGGAATGATTTCGGAAGAGAAAACCGGTTGAAAATGAAGAGATTTGAGAGAGTGAGAGAAAACGCACGGAATGAGAAATTGGGGAAAAACTGTGAGATTAGCTCGAGCGGCGCTTGCTTTATACCAGTTATTCGCTCGAGCGAACTTAAACCCTCGAGCGAACTGTCGAGCGGAGTCGAGCGGAGTGTTGAGCGAGACCTCCAGATTTTGCAATTTTGCCCAGTTTTGAAACACACACCACTCACAAGACTCACATGACTTTGACAAACACTAGGGAAGTCAATTTTCAACCCAAGAATACATATCAAATGAAGAGAAGCATCATATTCTCACAAAATACGCAGGTAAAAACAAAGTATCTTAAGTAATGTAGACATGCGTGTTTAAACTGGTCCTTGCTCAATCAAGAAATTTCAACCGATAAGCATGAGCGGGGTTGGGCTGAACAAGAAATCATAAATTCTTGGGAAGCTCTTTCCAAGACACAAAAAGTCAAACCCAATGCTGCTAGGACCTGAATCCTTCTGTTTGAGTACTTGTTTCAGCATATGCAAGAAACAGAAAACTTATTCTGTTTTTCACTTTTTTTTTTTTTTAACAACATCACTCTTTCTTTTCCTTTTGATGTGCTATATATTTGCACAAGAGAATCATGATGAGGTCATCTAGCCCGTGGTCAATTCTGTGTGCAAGTAGAGCTTCTTAACACCTTTGATTGCCTCCCCAATACTCACAAGTGGCGAAATGTCAATTAACTGAGCCAAGAGTGAAGTGTGTGATGCTAGTCATAACTTACACAAGATACTCATGTTCCAAACCTTTGTGAACCATAAGTATATGATACAAATCTCAAAAGATGCATGCCCTTAGATTATAGAATTAACAGCCCCACCATTATATAGCACAATCATGGAGTGCATGTATGGACAGCAATTAACAACAAGGAAACTAGACAACTAACAAACACAAAATAAACACCAACAACAAAATAAAACAAAAATGCATGTAAGAATGTAATGCATGTAATGCATGTTTCAGTGCTCAAGTCAAAGCACATACACCAATAGCCTTTCTAAGTAGTTCAAACCGAAGCCCATCCAAGGGTTTGGTAAAAGGGTCGGCTAGTTGATGCTCGGTGGGAACATACTCAAGAGTCACAACCTGTGTTTCCACAAGCTCCCGAATAAGATGATGTCTAATGTCAATGTGCTTAGTCCTAGAATGTTGGACAGGATTTTTTGAAATGTTTATAGCACTGGTATTGTCACAAAAGACGCTCATCACACCTTGGTCAATGCCATAGTCACATAGCATTTGCTTCATCCACAACAATTGCGTGCAACAACTTCCTGCAGCAATATATTCAGCCTCAGCCGTGGACATGGAAATCAAGTTTTGCTTCTTACTCATCCAGGCTACCAGGTTCGTCCCAACATAGAAACACGCACCAGAGGTGCTTTTCCTATCATTTGCATTACCTGCCCAATCAGCATCAGAATACCCTGCAAGTTCTGTATTAGAGTCTCGAGAATACCAAATCCCATAGTTAACTGTCTCATTCACATAACAAAGTATGCGTTTGACAGCTACCAAATGTGATTCTTTTGGATTGGCCTGAAATCTTGCGCAAACCCCAACACTAAAGGCAATGTCTGGTCTACTTGCAGTGAGATACAACAAACTCCCAATCATGCTCCTATACAAGGATTGTTCAACATTCTTGCCTGACAGATCAGCGCTAAGCTTAACACTAGTGCTCAAGGGAGTTCTAGCATGGCTTGTGCCATCTAATCCAAATTTTTTGATAAGATCCTTTGCATATTTGGATTGAGAGATGAACAAACCATCATTCAACTATTTTACCTGGAGTCCCAAGAAAAAGGTTAGTTCACCTACCATGCTCATCTCAAATTCATTTTTCATTTCATTTGCAAACTCAAGAGCCAGAGTGTCAATGGAAGATCCAAATACAATGTCATCCACATAGATTTGGACAACTGTTATGTTTTCTCCAGCTTTTCTAATGAACAGGGTCCTGTCAACATTTCCTCTAAGAAACTTGCGGTTTTCCAGATAGGAAGTAAGTCTTTCATACCAAGCTCTGGGAGCCTGTTTCAAACCATAGAGGACTTTCTTCAACCTGTAGACATGATTAGGATATTTTGGATCCTTGAAACCCTTTGGTTGTTCGACATAAACTTCTTCTTGGAGAATTCCATTAAAAAAAGCACTCTTGACATCCATTTGATAGAGCTTGAAACACATGTGGCAAGCAATGCTTAACAGTATCCGGATTGATTCAAGTCTAGCAACCGGAGCAAAAGTCTCATCAAAGTCTATACCTTCCATTTGGGCATACCCTTGAGCAACTAATCTTGCTTTATTTCGCACGATTGTTCCATTTTCATCAGACTTATTCTTGAAGATCCATTTTGTGCCTACCACATTGTGACTTTCTGGTCTCGGCACCAAGTACCACACATTGTTTCTCACAAACTGATTTATTTCATCATGCATTGCATCCAACCAATTCTCGTCATTCAAGGCTTCTTCAACCCTTTTTGGTTCAATTTGTGAGATGTAGCTGGAGTGAGCCAGTTGATTTATCACTTTCCTTCTTAGTCTCATCCCTTCGTCTATGTTTCCAATAATGTTTTCTTGGGGATGATTCAACTTTACTCTTGAAGAAGGCTCTTTTTGACTACTCACCTTTTCATTTGAAAAGGACTCCAAGTTTTCGTTTAGACCATCAGAATCTTTTCTTTCAGTTTCACTTGTTGAGTGAGATAGCTCATCCTTATTCAATTTTTCTCCAGGAGCATCATTCACTATCACATTTATGGACTCTATTATAGTTCCAGTGCGCAGATTGTAACATCTATAGGCACGACTATTCCTAAAATATCCAAGAAAGATCCCTTCATCACTATTAGGGTCAAACTTAGCCAAGTTTTCCCTATCTCTCAGAATGTAGCATTTGCTTCCGAACACCCTGAAGTACTTCACATTTGGTCTCTTTCCTTTCCACAGTTCATACGGTGTTTTGGAAGTGCTTGGTCTTGGATAGACTCTGTTCACAATATGACATGTTGTGTTTACAGCTTCTCCCCAAAAGTGGGCAGGAAGAGTCTTACTATGTAACATGACTCGAGCCATTTCTTGAATAACTCTATTCTTTCTTTCGACTACTCCATTTTGTTGTGGGGTGATAGGGGCGGAAAATTCTTGACTGATGCCCTCTTCATCACAAAAACTCTCAAGATTTGAATTGTCAAACTCTCTTCCATGATCACTCCTAATTCTGACTATCCCCCTTCCTTGCTCATTTTTAAGTTTCTTGCACAAGGTTCTAATCACATTAGGAGCTTCAGCTTTTTCTCTCAGAAACTCGACCCATGAATATCTGGTAAAGTCATCCACCATTACCAGAATGTATTTCTTTCCTCCCAGGCTTTCAGTCCTAAAAGGTCCCATAAGGTCAATGTGCAATAACTCCAATGGTTGTTCAGTTAGGATAGCTGTTGTTTTCTTGTGAGCTGTTCTAACTTGTTTTCCCAATTGACATGACCCACACACCGGAGTCTTCACTTTACTCAGCTCAGACATTTCTACCACCATCTCTTTCCTGGCAATTTTGGACAGATTTTTATGATTCACATGTCCAAGTCTTTGGTGCCACAGGTCTGTAGCATCACTTTTAGCACTATTGCAACCATACTGAAGATTAGGACTGATGCCATAACAATTGTCAGACATCCTGGTTCCCTGCATCATACAATTTCCATCCTTATTTGAAACAATGCATACTTCTTTTGAGAAACGAACTTCAGCACCATTATCACACATTTGACTTATACTGAGGAGATTTGCTTTTAATCCATCTACAAACAGCACTTCCCTCAAGATGGGTAGTCCAGGTATTTCAATTTCACCCTTTCCAATTATATCAGCTTTTCCACCATCTCCAAAAGTCACTGTTCCACACTTGTACTCCTCAATAGCTTTGAACAGACTTCTATCACCTGACATGTGACGTGAGCATCCACTATCAAGATATCACACATAGGTGTCTCTAGCCTTTAGAGCAATGTGTGCCACATGACATGTGTTTCTTTCTCCAGTTCTGACCCACATCTTTCTAGCTTTTGGAGGACTATCCTTTTTGGTAGTCGACAGTTGGTCTAGCTTGACATTAAGCATCTCATTCTGCCTAGTTAAGGCCATGACTTGATCCCAAAGATTCAGATGCCCTCTTTTTGGCTGGTTATCTACATTTCTCATGGGATTCTTCTTAAGCTTATAGCAATTTGGTCGGATGTGACCAGCCCTACCACAATTATGACACACCCGGTTTTCTTTGCTATCTCTTTGTCTCCTGAACGATGAGGTATCCTCATACTTGATGAATCTTTTCAGCTTAAAACACTCCGTTACAACATGACCTATTTTACCACAGTGGTGACAAATAGGACTTCTAGCTCTTGGTTTCACGTGAGACACAGCACCCATTTGGATATTTGAGGATTTCTTGCCATTGTTAGATGGGTGAGTCTTCCCATTGGCGATTGATTCACGAACAAACACAGTTTTCTTCTCCTTTTTGTGGGAGACCTTTGAGCTGGTTGCAACCTCAGATTATATTGGATCATATCCTAGTCCACTCTTGTCACTAGGGAGCTTTCCAAAGCTTAGGATTTCATCCAATTTTTGCTTGCCATTGGAGAAGGATTTCAGTTTTTCCTTCAGCAAAGTTATCTCACTTTCTTGAGTTTTTAACTCATCTTCCAGAAGCACCTTCTTCATTTTAAACTGATCAGCTAGACCAATGGCTTCAGTTAATTTTCCTTGAAGCTCTCCATTTTCTTGTTTAATGAGGTCTATCTCTTGAATGTGAGCTTTGTTGAGTTTCCTCAATTTTACACATTCCTTGTATAGCTTCTCATATACTTCTTGCAACTCATCTTCATACTCAGATTCATTTCCAGACATGTTCTCATCATCCGACACATTTTCACTATGTTGACTTTTGCTATCTATCGAGACAGTGAATGCCATGTAATTCAGATTTCTTTTCGGGGAAGAGTTCTCCGAGGAATCACTTGACTCCGACTCACTCTCACTTAGGGATGCCATTTTTGCTCTTTCTTTTGCCTTTTTGTAGTTTGCACATTCCAGTCGAATGTGTCCAAAACCGTGGCATTCATGACACTGCACACTAGACTGACTCTTGTCTCTATTTGTTCTAGTGTGCTTTTCAGAGTTTCTATCCTTGTTCCCTGCTTGAGCCTCTGTTTTATTTTTCAAACTTTTTCTTTTCAAAACTCTGATTCTTCTTATTTCTAGCCACAAACATTTTTCTGAATTTCTTAGCATAAAATGCTATTTCCTTGTCACTCATAGCCAAATCATCGGATGACTCATCTGACTCTTCTCTAACAGTATTGAGAGTTATGGACTTGTGCTTCTTGTCTGCTGGAAGAGTATGTTCATATGTTTGGAGAGAGCCCACCAACTCTTCAATTCTCATAGCATCTACATCCTTGCTTTCTTCAATAGCTGTGACCTTAGGATGAAATCTCTCAGGAAGAGATCTGAGAACTTTTCTCACAACTCTATTCTCAGGGATTCTATCCCCTAGATTAAAGCGAGAGTTGACGGTATCATTTAGGTTGGCATAGAAAGCATCAAATGTTTCATCGTCCTTCATTCTTAATTCTTCAAAACTAGTGGTCAACATTTGAAGCTTAGAGTTCTTTACAGCCTTGGTACCTTCATGAGTGATCTCAAGAATATCCCAAGCTTCTTTGCAATTTTGACACATTGATATCCGTTCGAACTCTTCTTGAGACACAGCCATGAAGATCGCATTCAGCCCTTTGCTATTCCAACCACATTCACTTATTTCATCCCTGGAATAATTTTCTACACTTTTGGAAGTTTGAACTCCATCAACAATAACCTTTGGTTCTGTCCAACCATTTGTTAAGGAAAACCACACTCGTTCATCCACAGATTTTAAGAATGCTCTCATTCGAACTTTCCAATAAGCGTAGTTGTTTCCATCAAAATATGGTGGAGATGTGAGTGATTGAGACCTATCCATTTTAAACCACTACAGCAGGATCATACTCAGGAACTGAATCCTAGCGGAGTGAACCCTCTCTGATACCAATTGAAAAAGTCGTGGTTCTACACAACACTTCACCTAGAGGGGGGGTGAATAGGTGTAATCCGATTTTTATGGTCTTTTTTTAAAAAAAAGATTGTTAAACAACAATTAATCAAAACAATAAACAACATAAATAATCAACACAAGATTTTGTTCACGGAGTGGAAACTCATTTGAAGAACATCTTCAAAATCTAAAACCACTCCGGGTGTAAGACACCACCTCAAATCCACTATAGAAAATATAGTTTGTTACAACCAATTTAGAGACACTCACAAAACCTTTGTAGTAGCTAAACTTGGCTTGCAACACCACGAGCGACCCACTCGAACTCTACACGCATGTAGTGTCGGAACTCCGACCTTTCTATAGCTTCCCACGAGAACCTCTCGATCTCTGCATCACCAGCAGCTCCGGACTCTTCCGGCCAACGAACTTCTCCACTTCAATTGACTCAACTGAAGTTTGATGTTGAATGTAGTGTGGTGGAGATGTGTTTATCCAAGAGAGAATCAACCAAGTGGGGGAGAGGTTGCTCTAAAAGATCTTGGAGGCCCTTAGGGTTTTTGCTCTGATTCTCCACACACAGAACAGCAGAGAAGCTGTTCTATTTATAGTACCACTCAAAGGAGGCGCATGAAAACCCTAGGTTTTAAGTTAGCTGGAACATTCGCTCGAGCGCAGTGTCGAGCGAAGGTCGAGCGCCAAAATCTGTCTGAGTTAGCTCGAGCCAAGTATCGAGCGAGGGTCGAGCGGTACAATCTGCTTGAGTTCGCTCGAGCCAAGTGTCGAGCGAGGGTCGAGCGGTCAAATCTGCTTGAGTTCGCTCGAGCCATGTGTCGAGCGAGGGTCGAGCGGTTCAATCTGCTTGAGTTCGCTCGAGCCATGTGTCGAGCGAGGGTCGTGTGACGCCCCCAAATTCTGCTTGGGATTGAACGGACATTTGAAGCGCTTGGGATTGAACGGACATTTGAACCGTCGAGACATGCAACACAAGGTTACCTGCCCCCGTTCATGACATATAAGATGCAATGTTCCTAACATGCATCTAACATTATGCAATATTCGCAGCGGATAATCTTTTTCTTTAGCAATACTATGCACCAACTAAATATATCCCAAATACTTGAAACATAATTCATACATAAAGGCATACTAAAAAGCCGTGATCACCACACTAGTCTAAAATGGTTGTGATCAAAAGAATACTTGAGATACAACTCCAAAAGTACAAGTATTAACCTAAGTTAAATACTATACCATCATCAACATCGCACCGTGGCCTAGTCGACCGTATTCAGTTGGTCAGATTCCAATTCTCCTTTGGGTCCTGTAACAAGATCTACCATTCGGGGGGAATGGTAGTTGGGACTACCACAGTGAGATTTGATTACAAATCTCAGTAAGTTAACATAAAACTTATACACAGGTTAAAAATGCATGCATGGCAGTAAAAGCATAAATGCATAATTATAGTCATACATAAACATAGTATAACTTGACATATAGCATGACTTAACCAGAACTTAAGCGTGAACTGAACTTGACTTAACATGGCATGAACTTAAGCTTAAAACATAACATGAACAATCAACATAACATGAACGTGAAACATAACATGGACATGAACATAACATAACATGAACGTGAGCTTGAACGTATCATAAACGTGAACATAACATGATGTGAACATGAACTTGGAACATAACATGAACATGAACATAACATGTACGTGAGCATAACATAACATGAACTTGATCTGAAACTTGACTTAACATAAACTTGGAATCTTATTTAATTGTCTTGATTAATAACGTGCATTAATACGTACTCCACAGTTGTTGTGGCCCCACGTATTCAAGTAACATAAAACATAATACGTACTCCACAGTTGTTGTGGCCCCACGTATTCTACATGTCACAATTGCTGTGTCTCATGTAGTGTATGCTCCACAGTTGTTGTGGCCCCATACTTCATGCTCCACAGTTGTTGTGGCCCCATGAATTCACATAACATAAAATATAATACGTACTCCACAGTTGTTGTGGCCCCACGTATTCTACATGTCACAATTGCTGTGTCTCATGTAGTGTATGCTCCACAGTTGTTGTGGCCCCATACTTCATGTAACATAAAATATAATACGTACTCCACAGTTGTTGTGGCCCCACGCATTATAAGTAACATAAATATAATACGTACTCCACAGTTGTTGTGGCCCCACGCATTATAAGTAACATAACATTAAATATAATACGTACTCCACAGTTGTTGTGGCCCCACGCATTATAAATAACATAAAATATAATACGTACTCCACAGTTGTTGTGGCCCCACGCATTATAAATAACATAAAATATAATACGTACTCCACAGTTGTTGTGGCCCCACGCATTATAAATAACATAAAATATAATACGTACTCCACAGTTGTTGTGGCCCCACGCATTATAAATAACATAACATAAATATAATACGTACTCCACAGTTGTTGTGGCCCCACGCATTATAAGTAACATAAATATAATACGTACTCCACAGTTGTTGTGGCCCCACGCATTATAAGTAACATAAAATATAATACGTACTCCACAGTTGTTGTGGCCCCACGCATTATAAATAACATAAAATATAATACGTACTCCACAGTTGTTGTGGCCCCACGCATTATAAATAACATAAATATAATACGTACTCCACAGTTGTTGTGGCCCCACGCATTATTATAACATAACATGTCTTATCTTTCTTAATGCATGTGATATTATTTAATATCATATACTTTTCTAACATGGCGTATACTTGTAAATGGCATAATATGATTTAATCATAAACATTTCATGGCATACATGTATCATATGGCATACTTAACATGGCATACTTATAACATACATCATTGTATGGCAGAAAAGATTATTTAACAGATAATTATTCATGAGAGATTAAATCATACGTAACAGATAAACATGTAATGACATAGCATGACATGGCATATACGATAACATACATACATAAATTGTAGTTCTCTTACCCATCACACATACACAATAAACTGATAGTAAGTTAGAGGCTAACTTACCTCGATCGTCGCGTTCTATGAGAATAGAGCGCGAGACACGAGGAACTGCACAACAGCTGGAAGAGGAACACTCGAGTCCTTAAGATTTTCACTTCTGAACTCAATTGCCATATTGTAAGCACTTGCAACACCACGGCCAACTTGAGGTTTCACTATACTCGGAAGAGATAAATTGACTTCAGAAAGCCTTTGCACTAAAACAAGTTCATTAAAATTATCAATAACAACCAAACAAACAACTCATTTCTCAATCCATATACTCTTAGCCATAGTCAACCACAAGATGACACCAGTCATCCCGGACTATAATCCATATCATCACTGCTTCGGGACACTGTCATACAGTTTCCCAACATTACACCATACGCTCCACACTTCTCTGCTACGCCATTCAACCCTTCGTGACACGCCATCCGATGTATCACGACTTAATACAGAGTACACTCACGTGAACTCTCTTCCATCCACACTACAATACCCATCACTGCGATACACGTCTCACGGTGCATCGCTACGCGACACGGAGTACGCGCTACGCGTACTTCCTTCGCTACAACTCTCATCAACACGATGCACATCACACGATGCATCGCCATACAACACGGAGTACACTACATGCGTACTCCCTTCCTTCTACGACACACATCACTACAGTGCACGTCGCGCGGCGCGTCGCTGCATTACACAGAATACGCTACACGCGTATTCTCTTCACACAACCCGCCGTATCACATCTACGGCATCCATCTCACGCCTATACTTCACAGCACAGTCCACAAAATACACAATCAAACGCAACACTTCACAACCACACTTCGCTTCACAACTACGCAACGAATTCCACAAATACAACTACACAATCCACAAACCAACCAACTATTTTAAACGTAAAATAACTAGAGATAGAAGGTTATACCATCGACGGGATAACCCGTGCGTCGCTCGTTGTTCGTCACGAACATGCGTCGGAGGAACGTACGTGGCGGCGTACGGTGGCTGTCCACCACATAAAGTGGTAGTTTGGGCTTGAGAAAGGCTAGGCGTGGTCTTGGAAGACTCATGATTTTACAGCTGTCGGTGAAGAACAAAATACGTGATTTACGGAAAAGATAATCTATACGCGTGATTCCAGATGAGGGTAAAGACAAGAGAGATGTGATTGCTGTCGGGAAATAATCCAAAACTGATAATTTTAGCGGGCTGTTACAGGTCGAGCGGTCCAATCTGCTTGAGTTCGCTCGAGCGCCCTGTCGAGCGAGTGTCGAGCGGTGCAATCTGCTTGAGTTCGCTCGAGCCATGTGTCGAGCGAGTGTCGAGCGGTGACACCTGTTTTGACCAGTGATCAGCACACTTCAATCCTTTTGCTTCAACACTTGTTACAACACTATTTTACACAGGTTTTCACAAGAATATGCCAATCAACTCATTTTTGCCTCAACACCTTGAAAAAAATCCTTCACCGCAGCCATGATATCATGCTTGATGAAATCCCAACACGCAGTGTAGAATGCCGATCCTAAACCATCTGGACCCGGACTAGAATCTGAGGCAAAAGAAGCAAACACCTCTCTAACATCAATATCCGAAGGCTCATACAAGGAATCCCCCCAATCACAATCCTCCATACACGGCTGAATGAAAGAAGACAAGTCAGGGATAGTACCATGACCAGCTTGGCCCAGAAAGTCCTCAAAATATTTTACCGCTCCATCATGGACTTGATCTAGAGAAGAAAGAGTAACATTATCAGAAGTAATCATGGAATGAACTTTCGAACTCCTACGGCGTTGAGCAATAACCGCATGAAAATATTTGGAATTACAGTCCCCCTCTTGAATCCATTTTTTTTTTGCCTGTTGGGAGAGCCTCGCATTTTCCCGCTACATCCAAGAGTCCAACTCTATCTTGGTCCTCAACAATTCATTATCTACTGAGGTAGAAAAGCCATTATGGAGACTCCCCTCAAGTAATTCAATACGTTCTTCCAATTCACGAATGCAAATATCAACCCTGCCAAAAGTATTCTTATTCCAGGCCCGTAATATGACTTTCATCCTTTTTAATTTCCCAGCGAGTTTAATCAGATTATTCTCACCCTGTGACTCTATAGACCAAGCCTCCCGAGCCACCCTGAGAAAATCGTTATGCAATAACCACATATTTTGGAATCGAAAAGGAGACGGTCCATACCTGGGCAAGGAAGAAGTCAACTGAAGGATGAGGGGCAAGTGATCAGAAGTGCTGCGATTCAGAAGACTGGCCTCCGCTCCCGCACATTTTACAGTGAAAGTATTATTAACCAATATACGATCAAGTTTAGCCCAACTACGGGCAAGGCCCTGTTGGCCATTACACCAAGAAAATTGTGTACCAGCGAGGTTCCAATCTAACAAACCACAGCTATCAATACAACAATTAAATTCATTCATAGCCAGCCGAGATCTTGGATTACCACCTCTTCTTTCAGTGTCAGCCCGAATAATATTAAAATCTCCCATAACAGCCCACGGAATGCCCGTACAATTAATACTGCTAAAATGTGCCCATAACTCACGACGCTCGATCATAGAACATTTAGCATAAATAAAAGAAACCATCAAAGTCTCCCTATTAAGAGAAAACAAACCTGTAAAGGATTGACTGGACACCGCAATCACATCCATATCTATCTCCTTTGACCAAAAAAGCCAAATTTTACCTCCCTCTTCTACATTCGAAGTGAATTTATTAAACCCAATACGACGCGCCCACAAATGAAATTTTTCCACTGCTTGGAACGGCTCAGAAATAGCTAAGATCGAGATATTCATTTTTCTAATCAACCCCCGTAACCTTCTCTTGGAAGTGCCCAAACCCCGGACATTCCACACCAATATATTGTCAAGCATTAAAAAGTTTTAGAGGGAGAGCCTTCGCTCTCTTAGATCTCCTTGGTACAATATTATTTTCATCAATGGAAACCCCCTCCCCTATGCGCGAGACACCGGGGTCTGAGGTGTAATCCTTATTTCCATCACCCACCTGAACATTTTCCTCATCCGACAACGCATCAAACTTATTCGAACATAGCAAAATGTCCAACCTACCCGAACCTTCCCCTTCTTCCTCATGTGTAATATCTTGGACAACCACTTCCTCAACCAAACTATTATTCATTAAAGCCGAACCTGAGACCACTGATTTATCAAGATATTTGCTTCTCCCCACCTGAACTTCTACCCCTTGCTTTGGACTAACGGACAGCACACAACCCTTCTCCCTTGTACACGTTCTCATTTCTTCAAAATTCAGAACACATTCTTCTGTAACAGCATGCGGAACTGGACTCGGCACCAATCTTGGGCTACATTCAGCCGATTCGTTCACCACCATAATAGGAGATATGCCCTTCCCTACACTAGTTTTCTCCCTTTCTACTTCTTCCGACTGGTTCTCTTGCTTACCGAAAGAGTCTTCCGCTGATTTACTCATATGTTCCGTGGCCACCATAATAGGAGAAGAGCCCTCCCCTGCACTATTTATTTCCCTATCCACACCAACCAACTGGGCCTTTTGATTACCGAAAGAAACTTCCGCAAGTTTAATCATCGATTCCGTGATCTGCTGAACGGGAAGCATCTCTTCCACATTCTCCACCTGTTTCCGACCCACTTCCTTCCACGTCCCTTGAGACTCTGTTTGGGTTGGGTATTAGACTCTCTTTGTTTCAATTCCTAGATAATTTTCTCATCTACCAATCCAGTCAAGGCATTAATAAACATAAGAAAAAAGAAGTTCTGCTTAAGTTTATGCAATATTTCTTTAAGGGATTCATTACTTTACTAGCCAAACACCCATTAACAATGAACTGAGAGAAGCCTTGCTAATTTTCAAGCTTTTGTTATGCCTCACGTCGACAACAAATCAAAAACAATAGTTGCAATCTATTTTCAATTCGAATCCGACTAGGAACAAGTGAAATCAATATTTATCAATAAAATATTGCATTAAACTAGAACCCAAAACAAATCTTAGTCTTATTCTACAACCCAACCTTCAGAATTAACTACACATGATATTTCTAGTAGCAAAAATAATTCTAAGAAAAGCCATGACTACTGAAAACATCCAAATCCAGAAAATGAGGAGTCTAAAAATCAGATACTGCTGCCAAACAGGAAATAAAGAAAACTGAAAGAAGCAGCCGAAAAGGAAATAAAGAAAACTGAAAGAAAAAAAAAAAAGACGAAAAATGAAGAAGTCGACCGAACGAAAATTGAAGGACAAGTCTTAAGAGAAATAAAACGAAAAGCAAACAACAACACTGGCCAAAGAACCGAAAATGAAAAAATAAAACTAAGAGAAAAAAAAAAACTCAGCTTCGTTCGCCGAAGAGAAAGAAAACTAAAACTGAAAGTAAAGAAAGTCTAAGGAAGTCAAATGAAAGTAGAACTGGAAAACTGCGTCTAACTCAAGGAAAAAAAAGTAAAACCCAAAAAAAAAGAAGTAGAAGAAGAAACCGCCGAACACAAAAACTGAAAGGAAAAAATTGAAGAGGATGCCGTTTCCAATGAAGAGCAATGTCGATGCATAGGAGAAAAAAAGAAAAAAATCAGAAAAAAATGAAGGAGGAACAACGGCAAAAGCAAAGAAAGATAGAATATAAAACTGGAGCCAAAACATCAAGCAAGAAAAAAGATAAATCTAAAGAGAAGCTCAGCGTCCCAAAGGAAAAATAATACCTGAAAGGAGACGAACAAAAAAAAAACACCTAAAACTATCAAGCAAAACGAAAAAATTAAAACTAAGCAGCCGAACGGAAAAATGAAAGAACGCTCTGTCCAAAAAATCTAAACTAAGGAAAAAAGAAGAGAAGGCCCTAATTTTTTCCTTTCCTTTTTTTATATCTCTCTCTCCGAAAAACTCCCCCAGTCCACTCCGAAAAACGTCACGCCTCTTCCGTTCCAGCCTGCTGCATGTCTAGCCAATAGCTCCTACCAGCCCATCAGCGTGTTCTTTGTTTTGTCAGTAACCTGCATTTCGTGCCAGCAACATCAAATGTTCCTGTCGTAGCCTTCCAGCCTATCCCCTTCTCAGCACGCGATAGTTGGTCCCCTCGTAGGTTTTGTATTCAGTTGAGATTTTTCAAGAATGGCCTTTGTTGCAATATCTCTGTATTCTCAAATGGATGCAGTAGCTCATGCATTTCTTTCTAAAAAAAATAAATTCTCTACAACATATAGGCATGTTATGAGAGGAGTAAAATTAGAGTATTTATTTTAATGTGGTACAACTGCATTTTAAATCTTTTGAAGTGTAAAAATATCAGAATTTATCAATTGACTCAAGTACGTAATCTACTACATAATTAAGTACTTAAATCATTTTTGGTTAAAAAATTTATTCATTTAAATAACTAAATCGTGCAGTTTTAGCACTTCATCAAAAGGTGTTCATTATCCACCTAAGTACTCATTGTCCTATGCTACTAATAATTCTCAAGACCACAATTATTCTAGGAGAAACATACCACAAAAACAAGCTAGGCTTTAAGGCTTTTTAATCATACATTGATTTTGATGTACTCCAGTCTTGTCCATGATGGGGCCAATATGGAAACTATAACAAACATCCATCCATCATGTTAACGTCGTGTTTTGTATACCTTTGGGTCGGGTTCCAGCAACTCGGGTCTTGGTCATCGCACTTGCACACTTGAGAAAACACACAGAGAGAGGGGCTTGGTGGATGCCTGGGAGTCTCTAATGTTTAAGTCAGTATATCTCCTTAATAATTTATGCGAGAGTTCAGAGAAATCCATGAGCCGTCTTCATACTAGAGGGCCAGCTTTTATACCAGGTTTTTGGGATGGGACAACCCATACCTTGCCTTAGGGAGCTCGTGTCACTTCAATTGTTTGCGTAGTTAGAATTTGCATAGAGTTTGGGGAGTGGAGCCATTAATGCAACGTGACCCCCTGCCTACACTTTAACCTGTTGATGATCATTGTTGAGCCCTCTCCATGCTTGGTGTCAGGAGATCGAGGATCCACTACATCTCTCGCTCACTTACATGTACAGGTTCTCGGGATCTAGGTATTACTGAGGTGTGTCAGGGTGGCGAGTCCTGCCTATCTTTCCCCTGAGAAGGTTGCTCCAAGGGTTGGTCTTGCACATGGGCGAAGTGCCCTGCAGAGGCCCAATGAGCTTTCTTAGAGTAGGGCCTTTGGGTCAGTTTGGGCTTTTCCCTTGCATCCCCCGAGGCCCCCTCCTAGGCATGTTACTCAAGCGTTTAAGAGGGAAAATCCCCTTACACATCCATCCATTTTGGTAATCAAATCGAGTGGGTACATCATATGTAGGTCAAATTTCATATCTTTGAGAACCCACTGATCATATAGGAAGATATCCAACCTTTCTGCAACTGATAAAGTGTATCTTTCTACTCAATAAATCACACATGTTGCATTCATTCTAATCACCATCCCATTACAAATCTTTTCATTATTATTATTATTATTATTGTGGCTCTCATATTCAGATGGATTAGGCTCTACATATTAATTAATTAATATTTTTCTTTACCCAAAAAAACATAAATCATGTGTTTATCTACAAGTTATTTTATATGAAAGATGTGTAACTTCATCTGGAGCAGTCATTAATAGGCCTTGTTGCATTAATGGATATTAATACAGCAGTACTGGTGATTGTGAGACAGGGAAATACGTGTTTTCGGGTTTGGTAGCATAAAGCTGTTACCACATATGGGAAAAGTGAAAGAAGAAACACTAAGATGAGGGGAGACAAAAGAAAAAAAGGAATTAGGTGGTAAAGGTAAAAAATGCCTTATCTTTGGGATAAAAATAAATGAATGTGTAGCTTTGAGACTTTGAGACGTTGTTTGGATACATAATTTAAATGAAATGAAATATTTTAAATAGTAATAAAAATTTTTAGTTAAGATGAGATGAAATAGTTTATAAAAGAAACGTGTATTTCGATAGTGAGATGAGATGAGATAGTTTTAATTTATAATATTTAAAAAAGATGTGAATCCCACTATTTAAATTTTCAGCTAAATTGTACACTGTTTAATACTGTTCATATATTTTTCCTACGCTATTTACCGTCAGATTATACTATTTATTATTGTTTATTTAAATTCATATTTTTAAATTTTAAAAATAAGATATAACGTGTTTAGATTAAAAAAAATTGTAATAGGATACAGATGAAAGAAAAAACATATATATCATCTGTACTCCGTATCCCAACTGGGCCGGCTAATGTCAAGGCCGTGCACGTGGTTGCGGAGGCAACATCATCTTCTGCTAGCTTTTACAAAAAAGCATAGAAATGACTGATACTTGTGTCGCGATGAAATCCATACTGCCAAACTCAAATCGGTTACACGAACAATCATATCCTCCTATGTTATTGGTTAACTTATTAACGATTTTTTAACTCGTCGGGTTTGGGAAACATTATTTTAAAAAAAGAAAAACACAAAACTTTTAATACTATAAGTGAAGCCTAGGTATCACTTTTATAAAGACAGAATATACAAATTCCCAATCATTTTATCGTTCCGAACATCTTTTAATAATTTAACTTATAATATTATCATGCATGTGAAGACTCACCATCAACATTAGTATTTTTGTTTTTAAATAATCGCTTTTGGCCCTAAGGTAGCGCGTTCAGGTCATGAACAACTATTGTTTTTGTTATATTGCTCTTTTGAATAATTTTTTCTTTTTTTGGCCCACAACACTATAATATATTTGGTATAATACAATATCTAAAAGGGCAGGTAGTGCGTTCAAAAGGTCGTTGATCAGCAATTACTGGTTCTATTATTTTGTTGCAATATATGTGCATGCCTGCGCGCTGTTTTCTCTCACACAGAGAGAGAGAGAGAGAGAGCCTTTATCCTTTACTCTTTAACACTAGTGAGTGATCCTTTTGGCAAAAGAATCAACGAATTAAACATTTTGCAGTCGTTAAGTAGCTACCACGCACATGTTAGTGTTTCTGTTTCTTAGCTTTTCTGCCACATTCAGATTATTTTGTTCCCCTTTTGTGGAATCTTCCCCTGATTGATTTGCACCATTTTTGTACTGATGAAAAAGGATACATTGATGCTGAGCTGTTAGATTCAGAGTTTACGCATACATGTCACACTAATTTATTTGCTCGGTAATTAAGCATTATTTTGAGCGTTAATCAATCAAGTCCCATCTGAACACTGCAGCCAATATAATTTTTAGGGATGAATTAAATTTCATCCCAAAACATAGAAGCTGCTTTTATCTATTTGAACTGATAAGTATCTGTTCGAACTATAATTTATAGGACGAAACATAGCATCACAAAAGAGAAACACATTCGAACTTAAGGTAATGGTTCAAATGTTAATGTATTTTACATTTGAACGTTGCGATAAGCATCCAAACAATATTTGTGGCAAGAAGTTTTATACAATTGTGGTGGGGAGGGTTGCACATAATTTGAATAGACATTTTTCGTTTGAATTGAGTTTGAAACCGTTCAACGGTATGATATTTTCCATTTGAACATTGAGATGATAGTTCGAACGATATTTTGGCTGGAAGTTATATTCAATTTTGGCAGGAATATGTGAAACCTAGCTTGTTCGAACGTAAATTTTACATTTGAATAGAGTTATAAACCATTCAAAAGCTCCATGTATTGGTTCGACCATATATGGATAGGCCACCCTTTTTTGCTTACAGATTGGACCCCATCCGCTATCGTGAATGATGGAAGACAGACTTCTTCCCTCCCAAACAAAATCGTGAAAGTCATCTAATATGATCTCTCACTCAATCAATATAGGCATTCTCTTATTACTAGCCTCGTTCTAGTACCCCCACCCTTCCACGCTTTCTTCCAACATATTCCATGAATTCACTGTTTAGAAAAAAAAAACAATCAATTATAAATAGATCCAATAATTGAACAATGTAATTATGTTATACGAAGTTGTGTTTGAATAGAAACAAATATTGTTCAAATAGAAACTTTAACCTATTCGAATGTAAAGGGATAACGTTTGAATAAGATGAGTCCATTGGAATAGATAGATATATAGTTTGAACAACATCATCCAATGGCAATTTCCATAGGTAGGAGACACCGTTCGAACTATACTTTTATATGTTCAAACTGAGTAAAACCATTTGAACTGAGCCTAATATGTGTTTGAATATTAACGTAACATTAGAATATGTTACATTTATTTTCAAATAGTCATCTACTGATGGGTTAATTCTTACAATTCGAATGGGCATTTTACGTTTGAACTGAAAGACCTGCTATTTGGAAAAAACCATTTGAACATGTTAAAATCCGTTTTAAAGAACAAACCTCAAACAGTTTGGATGGGTGGTCATACATTCGAACTTATATAATAACTCTTTGCCAGTTTGAATAGCTTTTAATCTATTCAAACTAACAAACGTCAGACCATTTGAAGGAATTGTGTCAAGTTCAAATTGAAAGAAGTTCAATTTGGTAGAAAGCATTCGAAAAGATTCATATATGTCCCAACCCATAGACCTTAAAGTGTTCGAATGGGTGTTCACATGTTCGAATGCAAATAATAGTTGTTTGGACATTCGAACAGCTTTGCATATGTTTGAATGGACAAAACTCAGATAGTTTGAATGGGGTGAGGCATGTTCGAATTGTATGATATGTGCTGTTTGGAAAAAAGCATTTGAGCAATGTAAAAGCTATTCGAACAAACAAACCTTAGCCATGAACATCCATGGCTGAGTCGACTTAGGAGCAAATAACCAACTAACGATTTATCAAGAATCGTTGGTTTTGATCTAGAAAACTTCAAAAGAAGGGAGCTCACACCTCACTCCACCATTTACATGGCCAAACACCATGTTTAGTAGCTAGAAAACACAAGAAATGGGTTGGACGACATGAAATTTTGAACCCCATTTTCAACACAACCAACATTTGTCAAGCCTATTTACTACGTATAATAAAGGGATCAGAATTGTTACCTATTGAATGGAAACCTTAGGTCAACTTGCAACGGAGATTGGCAGTGAATGGTGGTTTCGAATGGGAAGATTGAAGTAATGAATGTTTTGATGCTTTTGGGTTATACATCTATCCCAAACTGGTTCCATTTTAACGGTATTTTGTACGTTCAAATGGTTTAAATAGGATTTATATATTTATGTTCGAACAACAAATGTTCGTTCGAATGGTTGAGTCTTGAAGCTTCTAGAAAAAGTCATAAGGATTTATATATTTCTTTCGCAGACTTAGGTACGTTCGAACATGTGTACAATAAGTTCAAAATAGTACTTTTTTGTAAGTTAGAATGGAAAAAGTGTAATTTAAAAGTTCAAACAGGTGTAAAATATGTTCGTACAACTTGTGCATGGAATAAAATTAATAAAAACACAATATTAAAAAGTAAACAAACACAAATCCTAAAAATAAAAATACAAAATACAAAAACCCTAATCAATACGAATGATAGAAACACTTTCGGTGTACCTATCATTTTCCATAAATTTAAGATTAGCATATTTAGTAAGGGCATGTATATACTATACTATGTTAATCTCACTTGGTCAATTCTATGCAACCATGAGAATTAAGTACATCATGTTATTATATATGTCATTGACTTTATATCTTTGTAGTGATTTCCAAACCTACATAAACTTGTGTGGGTGGAACACAAAAGGTAAAATGGCATGTCTTATATGTAATAAAGATACTCAGTCTCAATGATTGACAAATGGCAGAAAATTATGTTTCATTAGACATCGTCGATATTTATCTCATGATCATAGTTGGTGTTCAAATTAAGCGATGTTTGATGGAAAGGTTGAACATTGGTCACCACTGTCATAGTTCTGTAGTTAAGATATTATCACTTAGTTGACGGATGTCTCAGAAAATTGACTTGGCAAGGATGCAAGAGCTCGGAAGAGGAAACAACAAGCAGTAGAGTTGAATTGGACAAAAAATGCATATTCTTTGAGTTGCCATATTAATCTACCTTGACATTGCACCATAATTTAGATGTTATGCACATTGAGAAAAATATCTGCGATAATGTACTAGGCACTCTGATGTCAATAGAAGGGAAGACCAAAGATACAACTAATTCTAGTAAATATTTAAAATAGTTGGGGATAAGGAGGGAATTGCATTTGTAAGATAATGGTCTGTCAGTTTATATGACCCTTGGTTGGTATATACTATCAAATGATGAGAAAAGAAAATTATTTGGGTGGTTTAAAGGAATCAAATTACCTTATGGCTATGCCTCAAACATGTTAAGATGTATGCAAATAGCTAATTGGAAGATAACTAGTTTTAAAAGTCACGATTGTCATGTCTTTCGTAGCATTTTGTTGCTAGTTGGGGTATGTGGAAAATTGACTCAAGATGTCCAGGAAACACTAACAGAATTAGGAAGATTTTTCAAGGATATTTGTAGTAGAATATTAAAAGTTGATCATTAGTAAGGATGCAAGTTGACATTGTTAGTTATATTATGCAAGTTGGAAAACTTGGTTGTGTACCTACCCCATGAGGCTTTAGTTGTTAGTCTGATCTAGTATAGATAAATGCATCCTATTGAATAGTGTTTGGGAAAACTTAAGTGATTCGTGGGGAATAAAGCTCGTCTGGAAAGTTCTATTACTAAGTCATCCATTGATAATGAATGATATACATTTTTGTTCTATGTATTTCCATGGAATTGATACTAGATTCTCGTGATCGAAACAAAATTATGAAGGTTGACATTTGGGAGTTACATTATCAATCTCCGTATTTTTTCAAAGTGTACATCTCATAGGTGCAGAAGAGAGCTACGACTTATGTGAACGAGAGTTTAATAGAGTTGAATGATATGTATTGAATAACTGTGCAGAGATTGACAAGCACATGTCCAAGATTGACATCTCTCCAAGTTTATTCATAAACCCTTACTTATGGCAGAGAAATACCGTGGAAACAACCAAACACTTGGGGGGTTACAAGATATGAGTTAAAAACACCCAAAACCCAAGTGTGGCAAAAACCCTACTACTCTATCACCAAAGAACCAACTAGAAACAAAAATAAATAAAATAAGCAACAACTAGAACAGGAGACTAAGTTCTGAGGGCATAAAGACTCATTTTGTCAACTTTTAATATCCCTTTAAGCTTTTGGGAAATATCATTGAAATTCACCCATGTTCCAGATTTTTTATTTGAAACTCAACGAGCAAGAAAATCCACCCTTGCATTACCTTCTCTAAAGACATGCATAATCTTAATTTCCAATGTAGAGAGAATGTCTTGTATCCTATCCCAATAATCTTCAAGATACCATATGCTACGTCTTCCTTTTACAAACCAATTAGCGACTAACAAAGAATCCACTTCAATCGCAATTTTTTGGATCGCCAAATCCTTGCAATGTTGTAAGTCATAATATAAAGCTCGTAGTTCAACTTCATTATTAGTTCCAACTGCCATCTTTTTTGCGCAAAGGTCCAAACCAGACGACCCTTATTTTCTCTGATTAATCCGCCTGCACCCATCCAACCAGGGTTGCCCAAAGAACTCCCATCAACATTAAGATTAAACTACCCTGCACTTGGCTTGTTCCATTTCACAAGACAATGTCTCAACCTAGTAACAGCTTTTATCGGAATACAGAGATTTTGTAAAAAAATTTCATCCCCATCTTTAAACTTTTTGCTAACATGCAATCTTAAACCAACCCAAACTATCGCAGCTTTTATCAATCCCCACAAGATATCCACATTATTCAATTTGCCTTCCATGTGGGCTTTGCATCTCCAAACCCAAAGGGACCAAGTTAACTTTTTGTGATGCATGATTTGCCCTCCGAAACCATAGCTCCATATTAGCTTTCCAGGAACTACTCGGGTCATACGGCATGCCCATAAGCAGAGAAGCTCGCCTCCAAATAGCCGATGCAATCATCCCTATGGCAAGGACATGGTCTTGATCTTCCATATACCCCTCATCACAGCACTCACATTTAGAAGCTATAGGGATGCCCAACTTTCGAATACAAGCATCAACACTAAGGCTAGAATTTAAAGTCTTCCGGATAGTAACTGAATATTTCTTAGAAAGAGTGGAATGCCATATCCTAGAAGCCCAATCAGACTTTGGCACACGAACACGGATGTAATCCCAAGCCGACTTAGATGAGAACTCCCCATTCAAAGCTTGGTTTCCAAACCAGCACATTTGCACCTTCTTTATGTTTCCCTAGACAATCTAGGATTTCTTCCAACTTTGACTCCCTCACCAATTCTTTTAGCAAATCCACATCCCAGGCATCCTGAATTCTACAATCCCTTACCTTTAAAGACAGACGTGCAATAATCTCACATGACTTAGATAGATCTGTACTTATAAAAACAACTTAAAGTCCAAGAAGATAATATATCTGATGAGGATTAAGCAATATTTAAACATGTGCAACAAACACATTCATCAACTTTGAGGGGATGGTTAACTAATCTAAAAAAGAAACACGAAGAAGAGTTTGTCACTTGAATTGAGCATATGGTATTACTAGTTAGTGTCTTACTCTCTACAAATTTCAAACCACCAAAATAGATTTCTTCATATTTAACATTAATTTAATTAAGATTAATTTATTAAAGTAGGTTGTATCAAGATATGGTTATAATTCAGAACACATCTCAAGTAAACTGTATGCTTTGGCACATGATTCATCTAGACAAACTATTCAATACTCAACATGTTTGGTGCATAGATATACATTTCATACAACTGACAGAGAACGACATATAAAACTCAAAATTGTGTGGGGTCGTTGTCGAAGGAAGCTAATGTGAGGAGAATATTGACTTTTATGGAGTCATCCAAAACTTTGGTATAAACAACTATAAACTACAATACGGTATTGAAAACGATGAAAAAAAAAGTAAAAGCAAACAAATAATCAATCACACGACACAAAACTAATATGGTTCAACAACGTGCGTATATCCATAGAGCGACATATATACTATTTTAATATATTGAGAAATAACAAAATACACTTTGATACACTATTTAGAACAACCACACTATCATAGTATCCATATTTATAGGGTTACATGGCAGAAGTCCTAATTCTTCAATTATTGTATTATTCACTCAGGTGAGGTGTTGAGCGACCACTTTGTCTGTATTATTCTTCAACTACCGATACACCATCATGTGGGTTCTAGATCTTTCTATTGACTATCAAAGAAATTGGTAACGTTATACTAGTCCTCATTAAATATTAACATTTATGATTGAAGTTGTAACATATAGTTTCCTTTTGCAGAAATAAAATAGTCCTACTGACTGTAATCTAACCCAATTAGATACTAAATTGCATACAAATCAAAATGGTATCTGGACCAGTATTGAAATAGAAGAAAATGATGTAAGTTTAATTTTTCTCATACTGCCTAAAATATTTATTTTATTTACACTATCTCTAATGATTTTTCTTCTCTGTTCTTTTGTAGGAGAAAATGGTTTCACTTCGGCAAAATGCTGCTACATCTGATGAATCTTTTGTTAACTATGATGAGATCTTTTATTAGTTTCTTGGACCTCATTTTGGATATTTGAGGGGTTTAGGATGTTGAGTGAGGCATTCCTCCTCAATCTCATCCTCTTCTCAAAGCAGATTGAATAACAACTCTCGGACTTAAAGGAGGTAAGGCTTAAGATTGAACAGTTGAAGTCTAAGCAACAAGAGTTGGAGGATCAATTGCATCAAAGATATGGAGGCATGCAATTACAACAAGACATGAGGGAGATGGAAATTAAATCCTAAAAAATGTTCGAACATATATAGTTAATGATGTCCCAAAACTTTAGGCCACCACCAACTTAGAACTAAATTTATTACATTATGTCTATTGACTAATTTGGACTTAATCCAACATTTGAAAATTTGTGAATTTTTAGTTGTAGTTTTTAAATGTAGTTTTCTTATTTTAAATTTGTGATTTACTGTATCAATGATTACCGTTCAAATGGAAAATCTATAGTTCGAACGGTAATTTTTAATTGTAATCATTAGAAAACTTTTGCCGCCGCCATTTGAACGAGTAACCCAAAACCATTCGAATGAAAATCAAATTTTCACTCTGGTTGAAAGGATTACTAGTACATTCAAATACTCAGCATGTTTGATCATTCGAACGCATCTTATTATGTTTGAAGCAATTTATTATCATTTTAATGGAGAATAAATCATTCAAACAAAATTTGTTGGACTAAACGTTCGAACAAAATTTTTAATTTGAACGTCTTTTACAAGGGCATTCGATCGGATTATGTATGTTCGAACACAACTCATCTTATTCGAACAACAAGAAAGTGTCAAAACACTTGCTTCATTCGAACAGGATAAAATAAATTTGTGTCATGATTCGAATTAAATTACCAACTCATCTGAATAGTTACCCGATAGTTTGAACCGAACATATTTAGTTCAAACAGTTTTTCGAAATGAAATAGTTTCATCCCCAAGCAAAAAATTAGTTCTAACTACTTCGAATGTGTCGGCCACATTTCATCCCTAAATTTAGGGATGAAAAAAATTGTCTCCAAAAACATTTTGAGAAGGACTTTTGGAGATGAAATGGAGACAAAAAACTTTCATCTCCAAATCTCTTTTAGGAAGAAAATTGCGTATTTTGGGACGAAAATTTCCTTCCCTAGATATGGAATTTAAGGTTTTTTCTTTATACCTAATCTAGTAGTGATTGATTGAGATCCCAAATTTGAAGTAGATCGCTCGATAAATAGTAACTTTTATCCTAATATAAAAAATTTATCAAAAACCAAAAGAATACCAAAGACCCCAATAGTCACACCATATACACCTGATCAATAATTCCGCTATAGCGCAAGGCTCAAACAAGGCAACAAGAATTAAGTATAAAGCCATGCTCTACACAAAAAATTAAAATCTAGAAACCATGCTCTGAGTTAATCACAAAACACTACAATTTCTCGGCAAGAAATATTATAGAGAAACCAAGGAATAGACATCGAATTGGGGGGAGAGAGAGAGAGAGAGAGAGAGAGAGAGAGAGAGAGAGAGAGAGAGAGAGAGAGAGAGATTGAAAGAGAGAAACCAAGGAACAGACATCCACTGAGAGCGATATATTGGCAGTGACGTGCTCATGGTGCAAGTCTTAGGAGGGGTGGTAGTGGTGACAAACTAGACACAAAATGGGGAGAGAAGCGAGAGACCAAGATAGAGTAAGAGAGACACAAACGGAAAGAAAAGAGAGAAGCCGAGAAGGAGAGGATGACTTATCGGTGTGTTAGAGCACGACGGTGGCATATAAGAGAGAGAGAGTGTGTGTGGGTGATGAGATGAAATTTGAAACAAAGAGAGTGAGGTGTGGTTGGGGGAGAGAGAAACCAGTACTTGTTCGTTCAATCAATGGCTATGAGCAAAGAAGGGTACTAACAGGACAGTCAGGGCTAATTAAGGGAGTTGACTACCTCCCCATTTAGGGCAAGTAGTAGCTCTATCTAGGTCCTTAGCCATGGGCATGACTTTAGTCAAAAGAAAAGGCTATATGTCATATATATATAGTAAGAAAAATGCTGAATGCAATCGCGAGGGGTAAATGCCACATAGTCGGGTCCTACGTGTCTTAATGAAACGATGCGTATTCAATTTGGATATGCAACCCACAATTATGAAACCCATGCTCACAACTCCACTTCGGCCAAACACTTCAGCCCTTTCGTCTCCCCTCATCTTCTCCATTTACCCTAACCTTTTGTCTCCTCTCATCTTTCCCATCAACCCTAACCCTAACCCTTTGAAACCCAAAAGGACATGCTTCCTTCCTCTGAGTTTCCTGTTGCTTCCTCCTGGTTTATTAAGATCTCGTTTCATAGACATCTATTATATTGTGGTTCTCCTTCCTCATCTGAAATTTGTTTCCTCTCGAATTCTCTTTCGCATATCAATCTTGCAAGTTCCTCCTCGGTTTCTCTTTCACAAGTTTGGGTTCTTTTCCTCTTTTTAGATTTTGCAAGTTTTCTCCTTCCTCATCTGAAATATGTTTCTCTCAGATTCTCTTTCGCAGACCGATTTTGCAAGTTTCCTCCTTGGTTTCTCTTTTGCAAGTCTAGGTTCTCCTTCCCCTTTTTTCGATTTTGCAAGTTTCCTCGTCAAGATCTGTTTCCTCCTCGGTCTCTTTGTCAAAGTCTGTTCTCCTTCCTCAAGATCGATTTTCAAGTTTCCTCAAGATCTGTTTCCTCCTTAAGATTGTCAAACCCAAACCCTAACCCTTCATCCTGAAACTCTAATCTTAATCCTAACCCTAACTTTTAGACTTTGGGTTTGGGCACTGGGCAAATGGCCAAAGAACCCACTCAAGCTTGCTAAGCTCCCCCTTTGATATTGGGAAGATTTTTTTTTTGGTGTCAAATATGATTCTTCCATTGTTTCATTTGTAGTTTTTTAAGTGTGCAAAATTGAGAATGAATGCAGTTCAAGTGCCCAACCAACGTTGATTTTTTTGTTCCTCTTTGGTTTGTTAATTCCTAGGTTAATTCAGGATTATGGTTGGATTGTTCGATTTAAACTGTATGGATATATGGATCTATTTATATGTCGAGGAAGTGATTGCATATGGTTGGATTGTTTTGTTTAAACTGACTTGGATATATGGATTTGTTTATATGTGGGGGATTTGATTGCATTTGCATGAGTAGTCTTTGAATAATAAATGTCATTGTTCTGTTAAATTGACTTGGATATATGGATCTGTTTATATGTGGGGCAATTGATTGCATTTGTATAAGTAGTCTTTGTATAATAAATATCGTTGTTCTGTTTAAACTAACTTGGATAGATGGATCTGTTTATAGGTGGGGGAATTGATTGCATTTCCATGACTAGTCTTTGTATAATAAATTGCATTGTTTTGTTTAAACTGACTAGGATATATGGATCTATTTATATGTGGAGGAAGTGATTGCATTTGCATGGCTAGTCTTTGTATAATAAATTTCATTGATCTGTTTAAACTAACTTGGATATATGGCTTTGTTTATATTGGGGGAAAGTGATTGCATTTTCATGACTAGTCTTTGTATAATAAATTGCAATGTTCTATTTAAACTGACTTGGATATATAGATTTGTTTATATGTGGGGGAAGTAATTGCATTTGCATGACTAGTCTTTGGATAATAAATCTCACTGTTTTGTTTAAACTTACTTGGATATATGGATCTGTTTATATGTGGGGGAAGTGATTGCATTTGCATGACTAGTCTTTGTATAATAAATGTCATTGTTCTATTTAAATTGACTTGGATATATGGATCTGTTTATATGTTGGGGAATGGATTGCATTTGCATGAGAACACTAACTCTTTTTTATCTAGGACTCTTATTCATTTGAAGTGATTCCACTCGAGCCAACAACAAGATATCCGAAACTCTTATTCATTTGGATGTCAACCAAGTCGTTTGTATCTAGAACTTTTTTTATAGACTCACTAACTTCTCTATTACATCGAAAGAATCGAGATTTCTGTGAATGAGGCCGTGATTATAGGTTTTATGAACCATTGTCAACCGCAACATTCCTTCAACTTTTAAGGCATTTCTCTTTGCCTTAGAGTCTATCCTTCCATTCGGACATGGTTTGACTATATTCAACGTCCTATTCTGGGCTTTCCCATCAAGAGTGACATATCTAACACAACCATCCTCTCTCTTCTCACTCCTTTGTGTCATCACCCCAAACCCACATTTCTTAGCATATTGCTTATAATAGCTCATTAAATCTTCAAAAGCATTAAACTGCATCCTCGACTTTGGCTCCTCAATCATATCACCATCATCCATTTGCTCTATTTGATGTGTCCTGGCACTACCATCATCGGTTTCCCTAGAATTTAGAATATCCTCTTTACTTTCTTCAACAACTCTAGAACAGATTCATGGCGCTTCAGTTTCTCTACAATCGAGTGCATCCTCTTCATCAACTCCTGCGCTTGTAGCAGAGCTTGTATTGATGAGAGGAGTTGGAAGTCCTATCCCATATTGAAATGCATATTGGTTGCCATCTGGATATGGCAAAAAAGTTGGTGACTGCGCAGGCACTAGTCCATAGTAACTGTGCATGTAATTTGTGAGATTAAGACTCAATATTATTGGTATGTCCTAACATAAAAACAATAATGAAAATTAGCAAGCACGAGGTTGAATCAACTCAACACATTCCATATATTTTTTCAAATAATATCACATACCGGGGTTGGTGGCATTGAACTAGATGGTGTTAGCAGGGATTGATGTTCTTTCCTTTCTCCCATCATGACACAACCAAGATGAACTATATATACAGACAGTAATAATATGCCTTTAATGTTGTCCAAACAAAAATCCAAATAAAAATCCACATAAACAATAATATAGTTTGTAGGTCTACTAATCCATGACTACAAAGTGGCTCACATTTCAATGCTTTCCTCCACATTCTGTAGATAGGTAACGCCTTTTTTGTAATTTTTTTTTTATTACTTTGTTAATAAAATTGTATTGGTATAGCCTCTACAAGTTTTATTTACGAGGGATCATATGTTATGATCATACAGTAGTGTTGAAATTGAAACCAACTTCAACTATATTTTTCAACTTCATTAGTCATTAATTCCTGCATGTTTTGACAAAATGGTTAGAAAATCCAACTTAAAGTGAAATTTAAAACAAAAATAATAATAATATTTGACACAAAATTGTCCAAACTCAACTTCATATTTTCATCTTCATCACTTTATGGACATGACTAAGGTAACTGCAAAATTATTCTCCTTAGTTTCTCCATGTCACTTTATGGACAGTTAAAGGTGCCCTGACTCACTGCATTATCAGTATGTCCCAAGTGTTGGTTCATTTTACAGTCTAGAACTGAGAACATGAGATGCTGACAATAATTAAACTCTAGAAGTGCAAAAGACTTCAAAACTACTATATGATGAAATCTGATTCTTCAATAAACCATAGTTATCAGTGTATTACCATAACCCTTGTTATCATTTTTTTTTTTTTTTTTTCATTTCACACACAAAGTATAGTCTTCAGCAAATCCTACATTGTGGGACAGATTAAAGCCGATTAACATTTGATTTTTTGAAGTAATACTAGCAAAACTCAGATCGATTATGCTCATAGATCTACCAACGTAGCAACAACTCACTATGTCAAAGTAAAGGAAATATTTACCTAGATAGGAAGTTTAGCAGATTCAGATATGTAGCAAAACTTCAATGTCCCGAAACTCAGCCTTCTGCGACGACGAAGAGAAGCTTGACCTGCTGATCTATGGAAAGTGGCAGTTTAGTGCTTTAGCGGCGACGGCGATGACAAGCTCACTCATGCACTCATCCGAAGAGAAGCTCCTAAGCCAAGCCACGAAAACACCCACCCACAAACGATGAACGAGGAAACCTGTGGAAGCTCACTCTTTTTCAGCCAGTGGAAGCACAACACCCACGATTACGAAGAAGAAGAATGCAATCATAGTTCTTGCTCGCTGTTTCGTTTCTTTCCTCTATTTTGTTTTGGTTCTGTTTTGTTTCTTCTTTCGTTGTTTTCTATGTTTTTTTCTTTTTTTAAACTCGGTTGACGTGGAAGTGCAGGTTCCCCCACGATTACCCACCCCCGATTGTACCTAGAAGAATTGATATAGTAATTTAGCACCTGGAACAGCCAGCCAGCACCATATATATGGGATGTATGTGCTAATGACGTATAAAAAAAATAACGAATTCATGATGATTATATCTTGTATGATTAATTTGTAAAGATGGAAGTGCTCGTTTGTACTAGATCTCAATTTTAGTTAAAAGCGCTTGGATGCCAACGAGTGTAGCATAATAGTGCTTGCAGGCTTCAATTAATATATATATATATATATATATATATATATATACCTTGTAATGAAGCATAAGGTACTTAAAAATCAACAATTCCTTGCAACATATTTCCAACGATCGACATCATGATCCTCAAGAAATTAAGTGTACTTAGTGGCCAAGCAGAATGAAATTAGGGAGGAAAAACACAATAGGAAAACTGAATTCGGTTTTGTTGAGATCCAACGTCCCTATACAAACTAAACCGAAAATTATTCATTAATCAACCTTACCGTTGTCTTCTTATTAGTTAATAATTATATCACTCTGGATAGGCCTCAATTATAGATGTTATAGCTGGGAGCTTGATGATTTTATAACGAGGGAAGCCTCCTTCCTCCAACAATTGCTTCCATTCAAGCTCACTCCTCTCCTTCCCACCAGTGGTGTGTGCCATCATCAACAAGTCGTACACCATGCGCGTCTCTTGAAATAAGTCATCATTATCTTTCTCAATAACGATATCAACAATTATAACCTTTCCAGTCTTTTGTGGTACTGTTTTTTTGCAATTTCTCAGGATCTTGATGCAATGTTCGTCGCTCCAATCGTGTAGTACACACTGCACCAGCATTTGTAATGATAAGGATTGGATTATATCCCCAAAAGGAGCTAGGAAAAGAAAACTATTGAGATAAACATATAAAAGTGTAACCTAATATTGGATCACTGAACGTACAATACCTTCAAGAGAATTGCATTAGCATTAGGAATGGCTTCAAACATGTTCCCTCCAACATGGGAGACCCCCTCGTGAACCGGTGCTGTTGCCACAACATGTGGGAGATCGAAGTTAAAACCTTTGATATGGGGATGTAGTTTGATAATCTCAGCTATCATTTCTCCCGTCCCACCCCCTACATCCACCAATGATCCGATGGAACCGAATCCGTCCTTGTATTCTGCCAGGAGCACCCCCATCATGATCTTGGTCGTACATGCCATGGCATCGTTGAAAATCTTGTTGAATTCAGGATTTCTTGCTGCAAAGTCCCACATCTCAACGCCGTGCGCCTTCTTGAACGCAATGCCACCTTCCTTGACGCATTGGCTTAGGAAATGCCACGGCGCCAGTTGCCTCTGGCTGTTCTCCATTAACACCATTGGCGCTAGGGTTAGCTCAGCATCATGCAAAAGCCATCTTGACGTGTGGGTAGGTCCATAGAGTTTTTCTCCACCGTCCGATGGATGGTGTTCGGTGAAGATCTTTTTGTAGACCAGAGATCTCATTATTCTTGAAAGGTAAGGGATATCAGGAGAAGGGGAGTCGATGGCAGAGGCTATTTGGGACAAAGTAATGGGAACACTATGAGAGTGTATGATGTCAGCAATACGGAGCTCCACTGCACATTTCAATGCCATAGAGTCTGCAAAAGCAAATAAATGCTGCCAAATTTCGGCTTGGCCTTTCAACAATGCCACTTCTTCTTTTCGTTCCATTCTTTTCTCCTGGATGGAGTATGGACACAAGTGCAAATGAAGTTGATGGTGAGTTAGTGCAATGAAAGCCTGGAACTAAGGTCTATATTTAAAGATAAAAACGTCGGTGATGGTTGTTTTTTTTTTTTTTTTTTCTAATCATGGTGATGGTTGTTGATAGTATATATAAATGATAATGCTCTAAGTGTCTAGTCATGACTGACTCACTATCAGACTTGAAAAAGAGCCTCGTGACCTTGATTTGAATGGCCTTAGTGTTTGGTAGCATTCATGGGAGCTACAAACTTTAAGTTTGATAGCATTCCTTTATATTACTTTCCAACTTGTATTCTTACATTGATAGTGGGAATGATCCTCCTTAATTTCTTGTAATTTTTCCCTTATTAATATATTATATATATATATATATATATATATATTCAAGCTTGGTTAGAAAAAAGAAAAAAAGAAAAAAGAATTGCCATAGTGTTTATATATATATAATTGTGAATGAAGACATAATATTCATCACTTTTTAAGCATAAAGGACTAGAAATATTTAATTAACGGGGCGAAAAGTGTGTAATTAAGCTCAGGGTTTTGAATTAAGACTTTTATTAGGATTCATTGATTTCTTGTAAAATCATCATTTATATCAAAAGGTTAAGTTGATAGAAGGAGATATATTGCATATATGTATTTAGATCTATTTACAATATTAATGTGTTGTTTACATCCATTAATTTTGATCTCAAAGCTGCTACCAATTCCTTACCTGTTCCGGTGTTTATATAGATGGTAATTTTGGGCCTTGGCTAGCAAAGAAAATATGTTGTAATTGGCTAATGCAATAGTATGATATAATTAAACAAAACTCAATAACTTGCAACCAAATCGACAAGATCTAGTGGAGGATGGTGTCAATAGAACTGGAAAAGGAAATAAATGATAATAATAATAATAATTTCATGATGATGATCAGGTGCGTATCTATATATAATATTTGTTCACATGATTTTAAATTCTGAATAGGGCTTTAGGGTAAGATAGATTTGCCTGAGCTGATCAGCTTGGATTTGGTGATGAAAAAAGCTTAAACCTAACCCATTTTATATTGACTGACAGAAAGATTCGAGGTTGGCTATTTTGGTTTGAATTGTATGTCATATGCAATGCAAATAATTGTTATATATATTATGATAGCTATCACATGATTAATTATTGGATAATTCCAAAATACAAAGGAAATAATACTCACACCTTATCACGTGATGCCATCTCATAAAAATATTTTACATAAAATTATTGACGCACGATGACAAACTACTTTTAATGATCATATGGCATTTTTAGTGATGGGATAACATAAATATCGAAGATCTAGCAACCTAATTCATTCTCATTAATTTTCAGAGGCAAGTGAAACTATTATGTGCAAATCCTACTCCTCCATAGTCACTTGAAAAGAAAAAGAAGAAAAGCCTTTTTATCCTATATTGACCTCGATCATTTACAGACTTGTAACACACGGTCCAATTCTCGACCCAAGCTCGTAGAGAAGCCAAGCCTGCCTAAAGAAAAAGTCGTCATTTTGGTAAGTAGATTTTCTTCTTTTTTTGCTTCTTTTTCTTCCCTCCCCAACAGTTTCTCATTTTTCCTTCTCCTCGTGTTTCTCTCCTCCCCGTCATTTTCTTCTAACCATTTCTCCTACTTCCCCATTGGTTCTCACTTTCTCTCTCTCAACTTTCCCCTTCAATTCCATCTCTCTCGATGTTACAGCCCGCTAGAAATTCAATGGTAGAATTTCTATAGACTTGAGGAACCTCATGGAAACTCCATAAGTTTTCACGAATCGGCTAATTGCAAAGGTTTTAGTCTGTCAACATAATCAATGTTATCACTTACTATGGTGCTAGAAATGCGATTTTAATTGTTTGAGGTAGTTATCAGTGTCAAAATACGTTATGGTCTACGCCACTAGACTCAGTTGAATATTTAGGATTTTATGGCGCAATAACTCATTTTCATAATTTTGGACGAAACAGTTGTTCGAAATTGTGAATTTATTTATAGGGGCACTTCGGGGTTGAGTTTTGGTAAATGGTTTTTACTGTATGTTAATATGAATATTTAGAATTTTTCAGTACTAAGTTTATTACGCTTTTTTTTTAGTGTATAGTAACCTCGATAAGCGTACTAAGTGCAGTGTTTTCAAAATCTAAATGTGGAATGTCTAAATTAGGTTAAAGAAGTTTTATTTGGACACTTGGCAAGATCTTAGCCACACATAGTGAATAGTATTAGACACTTGGCACAAAGAGGAATCATTTGATGGATTTGTAGAGGAAATCAAGGTGTGAGATCATGCCACCTAAGCAAAACTCTTTTCATCTGATCAACCTTTTGAGCCAGATCAAAGAGGGTTTCAACGCTAGTGAAATCCTAAATGGTTGGAATCCATTTGAAACCCAAAAAGCTTGGTTGAAAGCGAAACCCTAAACGGTTTCCCCAAACCCGAAAGTTGGCCTTCAAACTCTTTTTGATCCAATTTCTAGCATTCTGTTTAATCACTTGATTAAATTACTTTCACATACTATTAATTTCTCACATCCTTGTTATGACATCATTATCCAACCTTTTAAACTTTGAAAATTTGATTGGGCCAAGAAAATTTAGATTTGGGCTTGATAGCATCTCAAACTCTAACCAAACCCCCTTTAAACCCCAAATTGAAGCTCACTTGGTCGAGGCCCACCAAGACCCACGAATTTGGCCACCTTGGGAAAGGTTCTTGAAGAAGTTTCTCCCCCACATGGTAGACCATTCACTGCTCTTGGCTGCACCTAATAGTGCCTTGATGAGATGGAGAAATCCACCCCATCAACCTCCATACCTCACAGCTTCTACAGGTTGTCCTCTCCCTTCACTATTCTCCACTTTACGTCACATATCTACCTCCAATTAATGGTCATTCAGGACCATATCTTCCCCTATAGAAATCTTTTGTCGTGCAAGTCACACTTACTTTCCTTTCAACACTTACTTTCCTTTCATCACTTCTTCACCCCGTTCTTAGAGAGAAACCCAAAAGAGCTCTCTCGCGTAGATTTCTGTGTATTTTTGCGTAGAGATTTTTGACCCTTTGTAAGTATTTGTACACAATGACTCCTTCATAACATTTGTTCCGATTTGAGTATAGTTTCCGTATATATATTATTTGTATCATTTCATGGTCTTTTGGTATTTTTAACCATGGAAAGGTCATTCTGGGCGTGAATCTCGAGAGTATGTTATGTTTTGGAGTTTTTGACCAAGCTAATGGACATATCTTGGTCTGAAAATTTTATGGAGTCTTGTTAGCATGTTTCTAAGAGTGTTCATTTAGGTTTTTTTGCATTACTAAAGTTTTTGATGATAGATTTTCTTAGATCTATAAACTTGAAAACTGGAAGTGGCAAAATAGTTTTTATTTGGAGAAAGTTTGAATATTTCAAGGTTTGATCTTACTCTAAAGACTTTTATATTTTTATATGATGATCCTAAGTCTCTTATTTTCATGTTAGGATGTTATTTTGAAGATATTTAGTATTAGTTTCAAAGATATAATTTTTCTATGCAAGAGGATTTTGGTTAAGCCTAAGATTTGATGTTTTTGGATTAGCTCCATGTTTTATTGATTTTTTAGCCATGTGATTTTAAGTTTGATGGTTGGATCCTATTTAAGACACATTCTTAAACCATGTGATGCTTTATTTCGAAGATCTCACATTCTTAAGCCATTGATCGAGAGATTTATTAAAGCTAGTTGAGGAAAAAGTTTCTGTTTTTGCACCAAGTATAAAACCAAAAACTCTAAGTGTTATTTTCTGATTTCGGAAGCTTTAGTTTGATGATTTAAAACATAGTTGATATTAGAATTATGTTATGAATATGTTAGAAGTAAGAATTGATTTTTGGAATTCTTGGAGATGTTTTGATTTAGGGTCAAAGCTTGTGATTAAGTGCTTGGAACTTTTTAAAAAAAGTTTGGTGTTGATTATTAGCTTTTTCTAAATGGATGTTTTAAGTATGGTTGTAAACTTAGAATAGGAAGATCTTTGTTGCAAAATTTTGGTTTAAGCATGAGTTTTGAAGTTGGAAGGAACTGCAACAAAAATCAAGAGAAATGGCCTATGGAGGTTTCGGCCATAGTGTGTTTTCCATAGTTGTGTTTTGTTTTAAATTTTTCTACATTGATATTTGAGTTTAGGACAAAATTTGAATGAGGAATGTAAATTTTGAAAATTTTTGAAATTAGGATGTGAAAAACTTAAATTAGGGGTAAAATGGTCATTTTCTTACGTGTAGAGGGTAAAATGGTAATTTTACTCTAAGTTACTTTATTTTCAAGTTTCTAATTGCTAGTAATTAAATTTATAACTTTTAGAATACCTTCTTACAGTCCTCGTCTTTCGGGCTTTATTCTCGTAGAACGTGACAATCGAGGTAAGTTAGCTTCTAACTTACTATCAGTTTACTGTGTATGTATGATGGGTAAGGAAACTACAATTTATGTATGAATTTTATCATATATGCCATGCCATACCATGTCATTACATGTTTATCTATTATGCATGACTTATTCTGTCACGAATATTTATCTGTTACACAATCTATTCTGCCATATATTGCTATATGTTATAACTATGCCATGTTAAGTATGCCATATGTTACATGTATGTCATATCATGTAATATTCACCATTGCAAGTATGTCATGTTAAGTAAAGAAGTCAGATCAAATTTATGGTAAGTCAAGTTTCAGATCACGTTCAAGTTAAGTTATTCATGTCAATCATGACTCTAAGTGCTAGGATGGGGTAATATAATAGTGAAACTCTTTTGTTCACGCTGGAGTGTCTAAATAGGTGTGAAATTCCCTGGGTTGACGAATTACAGTCAACAGGTTGTGTTTGAGCTGAAAAATTGCATATTTTAGCTATTTAAAACCAATTCATTTAAACTGTTTCGGAACATTATTATTGGTTTTAGATGGAAAAATAGTTAATAAGCATAAATTTGAGTTGTGATTTTTAATTGATTAATATCATGTTTATGCTTAATTTTATAACTATGATTTAATTGAAAAATATTTCCTCACATATAGAGTATATTTTTAATAATCTATTTTCTTTTTAATTTATTTCTAGTGTTATTTTTATTTTTTATTTGCAGCATAAATAAAATTCAAAGGAGATCCGATTCAGAGCCACGACGCATGCTATATGAGATTTTCAAAGCAGTGGATTTGGGCAGCTGAAAATATTGAAAGAATTGTCGGCAAGCGACGTGGAAATTAAAAGTGAAGATCAAGGAAAGCTTTTCCTTTAAAAGTAATGCGACACAAAGTAAATGAAAGGACGGCGAACAAAAAGGGTAACTGCATGCAACAATTTTTTTTATACAAACCATGTTGCCAACATAAACGGAAAGAGCTAGCAGATGGAAACATTTACGGAAAGCCAAAAATTGAGGGACATCTTAACAGTTTGAGAAAGAGATTGACGGAAAAAAAATGTATATGTTGAGGTTTCTTTGACTTCTGGCTGGATATGGAAAGAGACGTGGTTCTTTTCATTTGGGATAGCTTGACGTATACGGGAGAGAGGCAAGATTGACGGAAGAAAGAAAAGAAAAAATAGAGGAGAGGTGGAGTTTTCAACATTTACGGAAAGGAAAGAGGTACGTCTTGAGGCTTGGATTATTCTTCATCTTGAGGGAGCTAGCAGACTAAAAGGAATGCAAGTGGAGATGTCAACATTTACGGAAAGCTGAGAGTGTTTTACGGAAAGGGGGAGCAGAAAATAAAGAAGAGACGTAGAGCCAAAACAGAAAGGAAGTCAATTCTTACGGAAAGGGGGGTCGGTGTGTGAAAAAGGGACGTGCAGCGTAGAGAGGAGGAGAGTTTACGTGAGACGTGAAGGAGCTTCGGAAGACCAGAGTTTTCAGTTTTTTCTCTTTGGCGCCAGCACTTTCATTTTCGTTTGAGGGACACGACCAGAGAACGAAAAAAATATAGAAGCAGAAAAATAGAGAGAGTTGACGGAAGAGAAGCTGGAAGGTGGAAGGTGATTCTCGGTCTGGGCTGGAGGAGGAGAGTTTACGCGAGAGGGATCTCTATTTTTGGGATCAAAAACAGTGCACCTGGGGACTCCTACAGGGGGACACACGAACTTCCTAGCTTTGGTGAGAGGAGCTGGAAGGAAGTGGTTTCCTGGGCAGCTGGTCAGGCAGCAGGCTTGTGAAAAAAAAAATGCAAGTGGAGAGAGAGAGAGAGAGCAAGAGAGAAGCTGGACTCTGGTAGAGTGAGGACGCTCGGCGTGGATGAAACTAGGGAGAAGGAACGTTTGAAGAAACCTGAGAAAAACAAAGGGAAGCTTTGGACAGAGACGAATGCACGGTTTCAGAAAGGGAATTTTATTTGGCTAGTTTGGACGGAGAGAGAAACGTGAGAGAGAGGGGCAGTCTTCCTTGCTGGGACTGACGAGCGAGGGGACGCTAGGCCTGAGCCGTTGAGCTGTTGAGACGCTGGAGAATTACTAGCGTGCTGAAACGAGAAGCACGCACGACCAGGGGCACTCGCACGAAACATGCTGGACTGCAGCAGGAGGCAAGAACGCAGAGAGCTGAACGGAGAGGCAGACGGAGCGCTCGTAGAGTTTACGTTGGGGTGCTTACCTTTTCGTTTGTGTTGACTGAATGAGATTGAAGCAGAGAGTAGAGGAGAGCAACGAGTTCACACGTGAAGGAGGCAGACAACGCAAACTTGGGGAAATTTTCGTGAGAAGCTGCGAAACGGAAAGGGAGTTTTAACTTTTATTTTCTTTTCTTTTCTCTTCAGTTTTATGTTATGTGTGGTTTCATTGTATTTTATTTTAATTTTATCCTGAACAATATTTTTATAGCGCTTGTGTTAAACATGGTCGGCTAAATTTGAATACTAAGGTTAGAGGTGAAGTTTAATGATTTGGAAATTGTTTTCGGATCGACGATAAATTTATTTTGTGAGTTTGATCGATTGAATGATTTTATTATTGGATAATTTGATTATCTATATATTTTTCTTGATTTATTGTGATTTCCGAATACAATGAATGCTTGAGAAATCCCTGTGATAGTCAAATAAATTTGTAAGCGTTTTAATCATCGATCACTCAAGCTCAATCATTAGTAATTATTTTCTTGATCTTAAATGCTAAATCTTCCAACTAAACGGAATCATTATTCTAGTTTAATTGAAGTAATTCGATCGGAAACAATATTTTAAATTATTAAACGGATCCTCGAAACCTTAGTCTTTTTCCATATCAATACAGCTTATCCTTCTAGTTTTGTTTTGTCACGACAAAAATCATCATTTCTATAATCTCATTTTAGTTTCAATTACACATCTCTTTTAGTATTTTATTCTCATTTTACTTGCAGGTAAAACTGCACTAAATTTTGGTTTATTAATTTGAGTTAAAGTTTAGGCGCAACAAGTTTTTGGCGCCGTTGCCGGGGATTGCAACTTGTGATAATTTCTTTTAGAAAAGAAAAAAAAAATTTTAGTAATCTTTTGCTAATTGTTTTTCATATTCTTTTTGCAGGTACGATTTTTTTTTACGGAAAAGAGATCAAGAAACTTTGCTTCCATATTCATACCATTTGGTAGTCTCAATCCAATTTTTTATTTTACTTTCTTGCTTGTTTTGCATTTAGTTTATAAAAAGAAAAAAAAAATTTCATCGGTGCATGTATTAAATAATTTTTAGACCTGTCTATACTTTTTATTTTTTTTTATTTTTGTATTGTGCCTGTGCGTCTATGATGAATGATCTCGTGGCAACGTGATCAAACGGGTAGATTGAGAAAAGAGGAAATAGTTTTAAGAGAATTGGTTGATACTTTGTCTGGTGATTCCAAAAAATTCACATTCTAATACCATGGCTGACAATCGTAGTGTTCATGATGAACAAGAATATGAAGAGGCACAAAATAATCCGCCAATGAGAACTTTGCGCGAATATTTGCAGCCTACTAGGACAAGTACTCCATCTTGTATGATTTTTCCTACGAATATGGGGAATTTTGATTTAAACCCGGGAGTAATTCAATTACTTCCCAAGTTTCATGGCTTAGATTCGGAAAGTCCTTATTTGCATCTGAAAGAATTTGAAGAGGTTTGTGCAACTTTACAAACCCAAACTATAAATGACGATGTTGTTAGGTTAAAGTTGTTTCCTTTCTCTTTGAAAGGAAAAGCTAAAAATTGGCTGAACTCCTTGAGACCAAGATCTATTGGCACATGGCAAGAAATGCAAAGAGAATTTATGAAAAAGTTTTTTCCTACTCATAGGACCAACACTCTTCGCAGAAATATTATGAATTTTTCTCAAAAGGAAAATGAAACATTTTTTCAGTGTTGGGA